>CM062248.1:25596443-26073575 GCA_031216285.1 Syzygium syzygioides | reverse complement strand
TAAGGGTGCGAATGGTAACCATTCTGCTCTAGAAATCAATTTCTTGCCAGAAATTGATTTCTGGATGAGAAATCTGTTTGGTAAAACATGATTAATTCTGCTCCAGAAATTGATTTCTGGAGGAGAAATCTGTTTGGTAAAACATGACTAATTCTGCTCCAGAAATTTTATTCTGAAAGAGAAATCTGTTTGATCAAATAAGAGGAAATTTCTACTTTTGGATGAGAAATATATTTGATAACGGCGCGTTAGTTCTATTTCCGCAACAAATATAGTTCGAACTCAATTGCAAAATTTTATTTATCTTAACCTACAATGCATGATATTTAAGATAAAATCTAGTACATTTTTTTAAATCCTCATATAAAAAGAACGGAAATTCCAAAATAACATATCATTACAAGAAGACGTGGAACCAAATCCTCAATTACACATAATACAAATCCTACAATACAACATTATATTACAAAAGGCAAAAAAAGCAAACAATCCTTGAATAATAATAATGGAAGTACAATACAATAGTGGAAAACCGAACTTCATGGAATCTCCGGCATATGATTATCCCTAGCCATTTTATTGGCAATACGTTTCCTAATAATGTTCATCTCGGTTCCCTCTTCGATCGTTGCTACATCGTCTGCACCCTGTTCAGTAGGTTCACACACATAATCCGGATCTCCATATATGGACAAACATTTATCCATCCTATCTTGCTCAATGATGTAGTTATGGATCGCACAGCATGTAATTACAATCTGTGTTTGTTTTTCAAATTTAAATGGAGGCATTTGTCTCAAAACAAAAAAACGATTCTTTAAAGCCGCAAAGGATCTCTCAATGATATTCCTTAATGAAGAATGTCTATGGTTGAACAATTCCTTTGCTGTTGTTGGTCCCCCACTTCGTTGAAATTCTGGTATATGGTACCGTTCGCCTTTAAATGGTGTTAAAAATCCTGGACTTGAAGCATAACCAGAATCGACGACGTAGTACTTGCCTACAACAAAGTATTCATGGATTGATCATGTAATGCAATCCTAGCAAAATCATAAACACAAATACTCATTATATATCAAAATAGCACCTGCGGGTGGTCGAGGAAATTGTAGGTGAGGTGTGCCAAGTGCAGCCGACAACACCCGACAATCGTTGGCTGATCCTTCCCAACCAGCATATACAAAAGTAAATCGCATATCAAAGGAACACACACACAACACATTCTGAGTAGTTGTGCCTTTTCTACCTCTAAATCGTGGCTACATTTGTTCAGGTACGGTAGCATGAATATGGGTGCCATCAATAGCACCTACGCACCCCTGTCATTTAATTAAATACATACATTAGACAAGATTGTGAGCAAAACTAATCAAATGGTGCATGAAAATGTACGAAAAACATACCTTGAAGTAACGATTAAACTTTGGCTCAATCCGAATTTCTTCTGGGACAACATCAAATGAAGGAGGTACGATAATCTCCTTCGCCAATTCTAAAACGGCTTTCAACACCGCTGCAAAGTACTTGCTAACAGTCTCTCCTGAACGTTGGAATCTCTCACATAAAGCTCTGTTGGAGTTCTTGTGACAAATCATTAATAAAAACATGGCAACTTGTTCATCTACCCTAACATATCGACTGTCTGCCAACCAACCTCTTGACTTGAGCAAACCACAAAGGTTAAGAAAAACATGTCTCTCCATTCTAAATGCTTCGTATACTCTATCTGAATGTCCATGAAGAAGCTCGCTAACCCATTGGGGTCCTGTCAATATGCTGTCCCTAATATGTTCTGTCCTGTGCATGGACCTATGCAACCAAGCAGTACACAACCATGCCAATAATATTTTCAACTCATCCTCATCAAAGTCTTGTTCACCTGATACAATTGTTTCACTTAATGCTACTTGATCATTAGACTAGCTACTTTGACCTCCTTCCATATTACCTAGGCCATCATCCGAAAGAAGAAGACAAACTCAACATTTTAGTAGGGAAGCCAATACATTTGAACTTATATGTTGGGAATTTAATACCACTCAACAGATAATTATGGAATTCAATCACATTAAAGCAAAGTTTCAACATTATCACAAACGCATAGTCATAAAGACAAGTCAATGTCTGAAATACATAAGTGAACAGCTGAAATGAACTCAAACATAAAACGGCATACTATAGCCTAACAACTACTCAACAGCCCCTAACTACTCATCCATAGCCTCAATAAAGGCAACTCTCATTTCGGGAAGACATGTTAGGAAGCCCTCTCTCCAAGAGGCATTAGTGACAGCATGTTTCATAGCTTTGATGTAAAGAACCTTGTCCAAGTCATGCATGGCATTTAGGACAGCACCCACAGTTGCTATAGAGTAAGGGTCCACAGGTGTTGAGGACTGTGAGGTGACGGAGGCACTTGATGTTTGAACCGTCTTAGCTTTGATCATCTCTTGAATGGCTTTGCAAGTCGCGTCAAATGAATGTGAACTGCTCTTTCTCCTCATCTTGGCATTTGGAGTCCTATCCAACATGTGACTTTTTGGAGGTGGACTCGTCGACACGTTAAATTGTTCCGCATCAGCTTGAGTTTCAAAAAACAGTTCGGGTTCGCTTAGGTTGACATGAACATCATTGTCACCACCACCACCGCTGTCACCTGTACCCTCCGACGGTGCCACGCTTTACGCATTTCTCATTGCAAACTCCCCAGTGGCGTATGTATCCTCAAACACAACACAAAGCTGTGAATACAAAGGAAATCCATCCTTCCTGAACTTGGTCCATTCAGTATTATCCTACACCATTTTCAAAATAATGTCAGGCAGTACTCAACATTTTATAAATCTGAAATTTGAGGTTACAATAATAAGATGACCTAAGTAAGTAACATCACCTTAATGTGATTTGCCCAAACAGTTTCATTGTCCACAACAACCTTCTTGCTGTCATCGTCCCATCCAAATCCCGTTGTTGAAAGCAGTTTCTTAAAACTACCATATTGTCTCTTCAGTTTATGTGCCTTGTTCTTGAACTGTGTCAGACTAAAGTGAAGTCCTGTTTGTTCATTGAATTCTTTTTCAATGTTAATCCACCCAACTTTGTTGTAGGTACATGACGTGCGATTTGCCTTTTTTACCTCATCTACCATCAGACTTACAAACAATTCGGTCAACGGCTCAGTCCACTTTGCCATGTACGTGCATTTGAAGGATTCCATTTATGTAAAATCGATGAAATTTCAGGGGCAAATGCTGGTAATGGCGATTCAACAAACAAACAAGAATTAAATAGAGGAGGACATCTACAAAAGAGAACATAAATTGTACCTGAGCAGAGAATTTGACACCCTAATGTCATTAGTTTCAAGCTATTGAGAAAGGAAGTACACCACCAGCCAAACTTGATAATCACTATTCAATCAAAGAGAACATAAAAGGTGTATAGTCCATATATCAAATTATGTAAGGGGCTTGCCTACTGGAGGAAACATGCAAAAAAAGCCTAAATGAACTCACGTTAAAAAAAATTATGCTAAAATTTGAAACAAGTCCCAAGCTGAACTGCACCATCAACCAAAGAGTGATTTGTAAAATCAGAGAATGAACTCACTATCTTAGAATCTAGGATCAAGTCCGATGTTCTTCAGAATCTGGTTTGTGCGAGAAAAATGCCTGTTTGATTTGTAAAATCGGGTTATTGTCTCAATTCACATCAAGATGTCGACCACCGAGTATAAGCCCTCGAGTCACTAGTCATACACCAGTTCTTGTGGTCAAACAGCTCGAAAATGCTGATCCGCGGTAGCGGAATTACAATTTCAGTATAACCATTATCATTCGCAGGCTCGTCGAGATGCTAGCATAATCCATGAACAATTTGCAAACTCTGGAATTCTTAGCATCCTATCCTACTACACAACATCAAGATTGCCCAAACATCGTACGACAAAAACAAAGGTTCCGATAGGCAACGAATGCACCAGAAGATACTTTCCGACGATAATCAACAATCTCCCACGAAATTAATCAACCGAGCACCCGGAAAGACTCCAATTACAACCAAGCAACCCAGCAACAAAATCCAATCTTTAAAACCACTAACAAACCAAATACAGGGGGGCCGAAACCCCAAAATTTACATACCAGCACACATCAATATCAACACGACGAAACCCACGGCCATTTCTACACATGACCATCAATTACCCAGCACATACGCCGGCAACTTAACCCAACCGCGCCACGAAACATAAAAAAAAAACCTTAAAAAAATCGAAAAATGAAACCCTAAACCGCGCGCCACCACGGCCAAAAATCTGGGCGAAACCAATCGGCGCGCGGGGACGAGGAGCGCATCGGGGGCGCAAATCGAAACCCTAACCCAATTCCCCCCCCAAAATCGAATCCGAATTGACCTAGATCTCCCCGACCCAGAACCGACGACCCCCCCACAAAAAAAAACCAAAAGAAAAAGCTAACGAGAAGAAGTGAAACGGTTGGAGGAATCAAAGACTCACCAAGGAGAGCCAAATTGATCTCCGCCGTGTTAGGTGGTGGTTCTGGTACAGTTGCGAGGAGGGATGGAGAGCACGAAATTGAAGAGGCGGAGATATAGGGAGGGCAAAATCGATTGCCGCCGCGTGCAATAGCCGTTCCGGTGTAGTCGTGGGGAGGGAAGGGGAGGGCACGATTGTGGGTGTTGAACGAGAGGAGGAGGAGAAAGAAATGGGCTAGAATGAATTCCAAAAGAAAGAACAAAGGAAGAGAAAGAAAAGGAAATGAGGACAGAAGAGTTTCGGGAAGAGAGAAGCTACTTTTTGTAGCTTCTCTTTTTTTTGTGAAAAAGTCATTCTAGAGTAAAAATTTGGTTCTGGAAGCAAAAATAGAATGTGTTTTTACCAAACACATTTTTTTTCCAGAATGCAAAAATTACTCCAGAATGCATTCCGGAAAATTTTTAACAAACGCATTTCTGTTCCGGAATGCATTCTGGAGCAGAAATTTTGCTCCAGAATGGATTCCATGCGCGCCCTAAATTGACACCCTCCCCATCTCACTTGGACACCTCACCGTAGAATTTCTCACTCCTTTCTAATGGATTTGGCTCACATAGAAAATATTACGTGCAACTATGATGCCACGTCACAGTTGCACAAACCACTCAGCAAGCGACACATGTTGTTGCGAGCCCACTTATTAGAAAAATAAAATCTCGCGCCTCTCATCTCTCTCTCTTCATGGTCGGAGAAGGGAAAAAGGGTCAAGCAGAGGTGAGAGAAAGGGAAAGAGAGAGAGCAGAGAGTTGCAAGAGTTTGTTTTTTTGACAAGTGGGCTCGCTAAGCAGCACATGTTGCTCGCTGAATGGGCTTGTGCAACTGTGACGTGGCACACTATTGCACATAATATTTTCTCGACATAGAGACCTGACGCTCGCTCGCTCTCTCTCTCTCTCTCTCTCTCTCTCTCTCTCTCTCTCTCTACAGCTAGTTCTCTTGGTTCCGCCGACGATTCCAAGGCATCACCTCCAATCCACCGACAGTGTCACTACCGATAGCTTTAGCTCCTCCCCTTGCCAGCCACCACTTCCCTCGCCTTCAACCTCCAACCACTACATCACCATCCAATCTCCCTCCTCTCTCTGGCTACCTGTGGATTCAACCTTTCTTTGACCGAAATGGCATGGAATTGACATGGTTGCTTGCCATCTTAGATCACTTCAAGAAAGGTAAGTGGTCAAAGCTATTGGAAAGAAAGAAGAGGGAAATTAGGGAGAGATTTTAGATCTGACAAAGAAACGAGGGAAGTGGTCAAAGCCATTGCAAAAGAAAGAGGAAGATCGGCGAGAGATTGAGAGTTGAGAGAGTTCGGCGGGCTTGACCGAGAAAGACCCCATTTGGTTCAGCATTTAGGGAAAATCTTTGGCAAAATGCGAAGGCCTTTAGCTTAAAGCGTTTTGGAAAAATGCAAAACTATTTAGTAAATTATAACGAAAAAGTGCTATGGGGAAATGCAACACTGTTTGGTAAATATATATTTAGAAAAATCTTTGGTGTAACCAAATTAAGTTTTTTAATTTTAATATTTTTAAAATTGAAAAAGAAAAATTTGAAGCACTCACCCCTTCATTTGTGTTGACACATGATTTTTAGCTCATTTTCTCCATATTTTCAAAAATCTCAAAATTAGGACTAGGAATCTTGGCCAAGCTTAGAAACCTATGTCTAAACCAAAAATAATTTTTTTAGCATTTTCCTGCATTTTCCTTTAATTTCTTTTAATTAAAATGAGTGAGAAAATCAAGACAAATAGAAAATGGAATCAAAAAATTCCATAAAAATAGTCATTAGTTTTATTTTAAATCCAATTTTATTATTGCATCATCAATTTTGAAAAATCTCAATTGGGTATGTGTTTTTCCCAAAATTGGGCAAAATCAAACTTGAATTAAACCAAAAATACACTTAAATCTTTTCTAGTCATTTCTAAGTCATAATATCTTCACAACAAATGATTTTGGGACCTTAAATTACATGATAGTCGGTCCAATTGCACAATTTATCATAAAAATAAAAAATCCTTCAATTGAAAATTCGGAATTTTGAGTCCAAATTAAGAATTGTGCCCAATTTGAAATTGTCGAACCATGAGATAGTCGTTTATTGGGTTAATCATATATGTGTAATTCAATTTTAGCACCAATTTTATCTAATCAGGTAATTAAGATATCAAATTGAATGAAACCTCACCAACCCGAATACAAAAATTTGAAAATCTTGGACATGATTATGTCAAAAATTAGGGAAAATCACATATTTGGATTCAAAATGTGATGAGGAATTCAATTTTGGGGTTTAATTTTGAAAATTGGGTCAAAATCGAGCTCAATTTGAAGTTTTAGCTAAAACGAGGCCTGTCGGGTTGACTGGGTCAACCCGACCCGACCCGGCTACCCTTCTTCCTTACCTGACTCGCCCCAGAACGTGCCAAACCCAGAAAATTCTAACTCAATCCCATGACTTCGTGAATCTTCCCCGGTCAATCTAGCACGTGCAAATAGACTTGGCCAGCTTGGAAAATCTCCAGCTAGCACCAGATGTTCGATCCAACCGATCAGAAGTCGTTGGAGCGAACTTTGAGCAGAAAAAATCAATGAACAAAAAGGGGAGAAAAACTGATTGCAAAGGAGAGAAGATGCTCGGTGAAATGCCTGAGAGGGAGAAGAGAGAGAAATAGGGATAAAGAGCATGAAATCTAAAGAGAGAGAGAAAGAGAGAGAAGTGAAGAACCCCATATCGAGTGATCGGCGCCGATCGATTGAATAGCACCGGCGAATTGATCATCTAGGGAGGATCTCCTCCTCGGGCAACCAGTGGTGAGCTGACTGTGAAGCCTTGAAATCGAGCTCCGACCGGTGAGTCCAGACTTTTCCCGATGGAACTGAAGATGTCAATTTGAAGCTTGAGCATCAGAGAACAATTTCACAGCACCGATTAGTTCGGAAACTACGATTTGTACACATTCGAAGAAAGGTAAAGTTGGCTCATGATCACTGTTTTTTCAAAATTTCCAAAATTCAGTTCTAGTTCTACTGTGAATGTTCATGTGATTTTGCTGATGATTTTTAGCATTTTGATGTTCAAAACTTGTTTCTAATCACATTTGTGTTGTTTGTTTGCATGTTTGATTGAAAATATGCATAAACCGAATCAATCCACCATTGAAACCCTTCGCCAGAGTTCCGAGATCCTCGCCGGAGTATTGCTGTGGCCATAGGCCATCTCGAGTTAGTGTTTCTTGATTTTGATTGCTGATTTGGAATTTATTTTGACCGATTTAGATGGTTAAGGCAAGTTAGATAGTTACATAGATTTTGAAAATGCAATCTTAGGTTAGTGACAAGTTAGGTTTTTTGATCGGGTTTTTCGCCGGCCAGCGAACGACCGCTGGTGTCCTGAGTAGGTTAGATTAAAAGTAGAACACGCGGACTTTGCAATGAACCAATCGGAGCGGCAAAATAGTCGTCGGAAGGTCGTCAGCAATGGGCCCGAACCTACGGCCTCGAAAACACTTGTGCCAAATTCATGCATACCAGGTGCTCGGGGAAATGCCTCAGAGAAATCGAATCCAAACGGTGCCATTTTTGACACCGTGCCCGTCGGAGAAGATGACCGGCGACCAACGCCAACGACGCTAGGTTCGTTTTTTTGGCGCAAAATTTTAAAAAAATCCAATAAAAATATAAAAATTGAAAAATCAATTAAAAATAATTAAAAAAATTAGAAAAATGCAAAAAAAATTTAGAAAATAAAAAAAATTATAAAAATAGAAAATTTATAAAATTTATAAAAATTAAAAATTTTCAAAAAATTCATAAAAATTCAAAAAACTCAAAAAATGTGAAAATTCAGAAAAATTTAAAAAAATTGGAAAATTGGAAAATTCATAAAATTTTTCAAAAATTAATAAAAATCAATTCTCGGTTAATGAAATTCTCAGAAATTCAATTTTTGAAAAAAAAATTTCAAAAATTCATAAAATGGTTCAAAAACACTGTAGCCAATCTTAGAAAGTGAAATTTAAATTTTTGGAAGTGTCCAAGTGGTATTTTTAGAAAAATCTCAAATTCAGAGATTATAACCCCTAAAAAATCCTAAAACCCTAAATAGACACAAATCATGAAATGAATAAGCCTTTAGGACTTCACTAGGGCTTAGATGTTTTTATTGATTTTCATTTTTAGAAACAATTTAGGATTGATTGATTTGATTGACATTGATTGCGTATTTAATTCTTGATTGATTTTCTTCTCAATTAGAATGGATAGAATTAGTGGGTAAGCATCAGAAACTTGTACGACACGTTAGACATCGTATCGTTGTTAGGTATCGAAAGAGCGTTAGGGATCTCCATTCGAGATCATTAATGTAATCAAGTCCCCGTACTCAGAATCTCTGGTTCATAGAATCATGGTATTTCTCTCATATCTCGATTAGGTTTCTAGTCTATTTACCAATAATGACTAATGGCGACTCCAAAATCAAAAACTTAAATCAAATAGGAAATTACCATCCACTGTCACATGAGGTATGGTCTGGGAGAGACCCTTACACGAAAATACCTCATTAGTGCGCAAATCCTGAAAGTCCCAAAAGAGCGCGACGCGACAGGCTTGGTGACTCCGCTAGAGAATGACTTTTTCTAAGTGGACTTAGGCCTAGATAGAACGATACGCTTGTGTTTTGTGCTTGTAAGGATTTTAGGTACATTCTGCTAATGATAGTGTTAAATAGTTTTACAGACGTATGGTATAAGGGATGTAGTCTTTGCTAATCCTTATTTTGCAGGATGGTGTTGAGATTGAATGTGGTTTGAATAAATTTTAGAAGTACTGTTTGATCATTAATTGCTATGCATATCTTTAAATTGCTTTAGCACTACACCATTAGCACACATCACCCGTGGCCTAATCCCAACTACATTTAGAATTACCCTTAGGAGGTATGTGTTTAGGCAAAACTATGAGCCGATTGCTCATGGGATCGTTTAAATGCAATACCGATCATCGAGGTGGAATAATATTCTATTATTTTATGCCGATTGCCTATTGAAATGGAATCCCTTGTCCATTAAAGTGGTAACCTTGAGCCTTTAGCATAATCTACCCTTTTAGGCATCAAAATTTCACTAGTTGCATTCACTTATCTTTGTGGTTGGTATACCTAAAATCAAATGTAAACATTCTGGCAAGCAAGTATCATTCCATTCCATTCTTTTACAACTATGCAAGTTAGTTGGTACATTTTCAAAAAATGCCTAAATGACATTCAATGTTTGGTCTAAATGCCCTTTCATATTAGAATAAATGATTAGGATGTCATACTCCATTTGACCATTTTTTTTATTTTTAGATGAAATGTATAGGTCTATGATGGATTTTCCATGTGATTCAAGTGCTTATTTGTTCATTTCTATATATTCCAAGTTGTAAACCATAGTTTAGGACTTTATGGTCTAAATAGAGTATGACAGAATAGGCATTTAAATCACACATTGAATTTGTCCATGATTTCAAGTATGTGCTCTTTTAAGGTCTAAACGGACTTGAAGTGACATTTGCATTACTTTTTAGATATGCAAGTGCATTTTACCTTTGTTTTACCTCAAAGTGACATATAATTGAAATGGAGGCATTAAAATCAATTGGTAATTCATGATGAATAATAATCAATTTTTTTTACATGCTTTAGATTGAAATAGGGAAACTAGACATACTAGTCATTCCGATTCCAAGGAAGGAACTTTTGGCATGGTGGGTAAACATGACAAAAGACAATAAAGCATACGTGAGGGAAATGCTCGGGTATTTGTTCAAGTTCGTCAACCTGGAGTACCAAATGAGTTTAATTCAAGCATTATCCCATTTCTGGGAAGTTACCACTGCCACATTTCAATTGGGCAAGCACGAGATGGTACATACACTAGAAGAGTATAAGGCAACCATCAGGATTGATTTCGAGTCAAGAACCGTTGAGCCCCCAATTGGATTAAAACTCACGAGTGTTATAGGTGAATTCTTAAACTTGAAGACCCCTCAAGTGGAAAAGTTGATCAAGTCAAATACCGGGAGATTTCCTCTATCTTACTTGATGGCCAATTACTCCAAATTGTTGAAAGAAACTGGAAATACTTCCGCGAGGGTTTTCATTCTTACCTTTTTTGGATTTGTCTTATTCTTTACATTAAGGACCGAATTAAATCCTCTCGTTGCAATAATTGCTAGGCAAGCTTGCCTAAAATGGGACTTCTCCAATATACTTTTGGTGGAGACCATCATCTCATTGAACAATACCAAAATCAGCAAAAAGGTGTACTTCAAGCTTCAGCTGGGTTACTTTCTGTGTGGTTTATTTCCTATATTCGACTTTGGGAATGTTATATGTGCATTTGAGAGATCGACTTATCTACCAACCCTATTAAGAAGTATTTGAAATTCCAAGACAAATTGCCAAAATACTCTTTTCATGAGTGGACAAACTTCATTAGAGCATTAAACAAGTCTAGGCTTCTTGCTAGCTAGGGTAGCTTCAGCCTCTTCATATTCCTTGGCTTGTGTCTCCCATTCTTCCACATCGATTACAATCTCTTCGGGAACATACAGTTTTACACCTGGCATGCTTGGCATAATATACTCGGGGATATACATTTCATCGAAATGAGTAATAACACTCTAGGGTACATAGGGTTCAATATCGATTGGTTGCTTAGCCTTAAACCACTTTATATATTCGTTGGATGCCAAAAAGAGCTTAATTTCTCATTCTAAATCTTCAGGTCATTATACTATTTGCTTAGTTGATTTCTGCAAAGAATTCACAATCCCATCAACCCTTGTTCGCAGCTCTTTTCTTTCCTTTTCCGATAGTGTTCCCCTATTTCGATGAATAGCATTGTAATAAAAATTTTCAAAATTGAAATAATTGCTTAATGAACAATTGCTTAATGAAGTTTCAAAGTACATTTTGTAAAAAGTCACCATGGATTGCAATTCTTTGAATTGTATGATTGCTTGAAGAAGAATATTGATAAGAAATTCTATACGAGGCTAGGACTTGCATAAAAGCTCTTATCCTTGTTAATCATAAGAAATCACATAATTCAAAGAATGTAGGGTTTCATGATTCTTTCACTATGCTAACAATAAGTCTTTTTGTGAAGTAGGTAGTTTAGCAATAGAAGGTAAAAGACCTTGAACTCGCTTGCAAATAAGAATGGCGGAAGAAGAAACTTGTACTCGATTAGCTGAAGTTGAGAACCAAATAACCCAGATGGCTACCATGATGGTAGAAATAAAGGCTTTTATTCTCGCATCTCGAGAATTTTATCCTACTACTCCAAATGTCGGGACTTCAAATGCTACTAAAACACTGATTGAAGACCCAATCAGAAGCAAAGAACCTATTCAAGAAAATCCTCCAAAGACTACGCTTGAAGTGATAAATTTGGAAGAGGATGATCAAATTAAGAAGACATCCAAAACAAAGGATGAGGAAGAGGCCAAGAGAAAGAGATTAGCCAAAATTGAAGAGTGCTTAGCAAGTTAAGGCTATGAACTTCAAGGGTTCGACAAGTTCTCGCCATATGTGAAGGTGGTTATTCTAAAAAATTATAAAGAACCAGAGTTCGTGAGCAAGTATGATAGCACTGGTTGTCCCAAAAACCATTTGATGTATTATCTCCGTAAGATGGCGAGATATTCAGATAACATACCACTTCTTATTAGCACATCTCAATATAGTTTGAGAGGAGCGGCCCTTACATGGTACACCGCCCTCGACATAGAAGACTTCATTGAATGGGATCATTTGACGGGAAAATTTCTTTGCCAGTACAAGTTTAATCTTGAAGTACTCCCAACTAGAGAAAATCTCATCAGAACGGAGAAACGGAAGAATGAAGGGTTCAGAGCCTATGCTCAGAGATGGAAAGCTGTTGCCTCATAAATAAAGCCTGCCATAGGTGAAAATGAGCTCATTGAGCTCTTTCTAAAAACATTGCCAATTGAGTATTATGACAAGCTTCATGTATTAGGCTGTCAAACATTCACTATGTTAGTAAAGGTTGGCGAGAGAATTGAATGGGGATTGAAAGAGAAGAATGCTCAAGAAACAGCAGCACGAAGGCCTTACCCTAGGAAAAAAGACAAAGCCCATCTGAGAAGTGGCTATGGTATCTAGTCCAAATACTCATCAAGCATCTTTTCGAAAGTAATCAAATGTCGCTTGGAAAAGCCCAAGGTAGTTCGAGCCAAATAAAAGACCTGTGAAGCAATATACACCGTTGCCCCGACCCCCGTCAAAGCTATTACCAATACTTCTAGAAAGGCATTTGGCAGCCAAAAAAGTATCAAGAGACAATCCCACAAGATTTTCTTGATAAGATGAATCAAAAACCTATACCTATCACATGGGAGAAAGGGGACATGATGTAGATAATTGTCCCACTCTAAAGTACAAAGTTCAATGGCTCATTGACAAGAAGATATTGAACTTCTAAGAGCCTAAGCCAAATGTATATCAGAATCCTCTTCCTGAGCATAATATAATAAACATGATCAAAGATGAAGAAGCAATAATCAAGTCTGACAATAAAGATGAATATGAATTCAAGATTAAAGCTTCTCGATTAGAAGACGCCTGCTTTCGTCAAGAAGCACTCCTAAAAGGCAAGATTGTAGACAACTTGGGAGAAGACTCCGGAAGATATAACTTTTAAGTGAAATATACCCCACTGTCATGGGCATTCAAAAATGAAGTAATTGTGCATGATGGCTGGGGTGATATGGATGATAAAATCGATCTTGAGGAGAAAGCCCCGTTTAAGAAGGAAATGCTTCAAGATGAAATAGATGAGGACGAATAGGAGAAAGAAAAAGTTTGACATGATGAAAGGCATTTCACCCAAAAGTCATCCCGGGAAGACGAAATCGTAGACTTACTTGGTCAAAACAGCGGTAAATATAATTACCGTGTCAAATATACTCCACCACCTATAGGTGTTTAAAAATGAAGACAATGTACCTAATGGATTGGGTAGCATGGACGAGGTACCGATTAGCCAACTAAATCTCGAAGAGAATGAAGATCGAGAAGAGAAAAAGAAGAAAAAGACTTGTCGTGGTGATAAGTGATTTGCTCGCAAAACACGAAAACAAGGTGAAGTTGTTGCTTTTCTAGGTCAAGATAGTGGCCGGTATAATTACCGTGTCAAATATACACCCCCTCCGTGGGCATTCAAGAATGAAATGATCACACTTGATGGCTGGGGTGGAATGGACGCTGAAGAAGCCAATAGAAGCATGGTATCCATGATTACACCATTTCTAATCAAGCTTGATGAGATAGATGAATAAAAGGAGGAATAAGGTGCTATCAAACCAATTACTATCCAACTTCCCATTGATCAACTAAGGATTGAAAGAGAAAAGACACAGTTTGTGATTATCACTCTCTCTCCAAAAGAAAAATTTGATACTAAGTGTGTATTTTGAGATTACTCTCCTAAAGAAATTGATACCATAACTCGATCGGGGAGATGCTATATCTCGAAAGAAGGTGAGCACGAAAAGAAAGGAGTAATCGAAGAAGATGTCAAACAATTACTTTCAGTCATGAAGACGAGCGAATTTGAGGTAATTGAGCAGCTAAGAAAGATGCCAGCACAGATTTCTTTATTAGATCTCTTCCAGACTTAAGAAAGCCACAAAATGGTACTTATGAAGCTTCTCAATGAAGTATACATCCCGGAGACAATTAATGAAGTACAATTGGAAGACTTTGTTAGCACTATTCTTCTGAAAGATCAAATTGCCTTCTTCGATGAAGATTTCCCAATTGACGGGCGTTTCCATAATAAAGTTCTATATATTGCCGTCAAATGCCGGGGCAAAGAAGTATCACACGTGCTGATTGATAACGGTTCCGCACTTAATTTGTGTCCACTAAGCACATTGCATCGCTTGGGGATTAGCAAAGAGCTCATCAAACCATTTAAGGTAACTGTGCGCTCGTTTGATGGAATGAAGAAAGACGTTATTGGCGATATCAAGCTCGAGGTGAACAGAGGCCTTATGCCTTTCCTAATTGATTTCCAAGTAGTGTATATTCCGATGACTTTCAACTTGTTACTTGGAAGACCTTGGATTCATACGGCTAGTGCTATTCCTTCAACTCTCCATCAGAAAGTCAAATTTGTCATTAATGACAAGATGATCACCGTACATGGGGAGACGGATTTCACCACTTACAAAGAGAGTACAATGTATGTCGAACCCAAAGTGAAAGAAGAACTAAGCTATTATTCCTTTGAAATGATCTCAATAGTGCAAATCCTTGCCGGTTGCATCATAAAATCCTCCGAATTCTCAACATCATCCATTATGTCTAGAAGGGTGCTATGCCAGCATGGATTTACTCTTGATAATGGTCTTGGATTGAAATCCTAAGGAATCAAGGAACCTATCACTCCGCTTGCCATAAGAATGAAATATGAAGTAGGTTATATTCCAAATAACTCTAAATATAACCATGGAGGCTAAGGCCAAGGTCGAAAGAACCATGAAGGCTATGGAGGCCGAGGTGATCGCATTATTAATCCATCCATATGGAAGGGTAAAGCTAAAGAGTTTCCTTATCATCAGATTCACATCAAGGAAAAGTTTCCTTGATGTGAATCTGATGATAAGGAAGCCTTTTAGCTTTATTCACATTAAGGAAACTTTTCCTAAACCTTCCAAATTATTTCAAGAAGAAAACTTACATGCAGTGAAAGAATCTGTTCTGCCTGGTTTATTCAAAGAGAATAACATCAACGTTATCTTAATTGAAGTAGAAGATACATACGCATTGGAGTAGGAAGATTCTCTTGAACTTTTGCTATTAGCCTTTTTCATTACATTTTATTGATTACAGTCTTAAATTTCTTGTGATTTCATTTGTAATTTTAGTTCAGTTGCAATTTAGATTTCTGTTGATATAGATGTAATCACATTTTTCAATTTAATAAAAGTGGTCAAATGCTTTGTTAAGGACATGTAGAAACAAAACCAAACCTATGATGAACATTATCCTCATTCATGAGGCTTGAGGCTTTGGGTTTTCATATTACTTCTTATTGTGAAAATGATTTTTAAGAGCAAGGAAGTACGATGATACGAGGACTAGCTCTGTCATTATATTTTTCCAAATTAAATTTCAAAATGAATTTCTAAAAGGTTTTTTTATAGGACCACGTGCATTGCTTACTTCATATGCGATTACTAATCATGTTTGTTACATATTAGGCATGAGCATTTGCATATCCATGATAGGTTCTTATGTGGCCCAAATCTTTATGAGGAGATCACTTGCGATATTGAAGAGGATAACGAGGATGATGAATGGGTCAGAAAGGAATGGATTCGTCATGAAGAATCAAAGCCACTCACATTAGAGAAAATGATCATTGTTAATCTGAGTGATAAAGGGAATCCTAAAGAAGTTAAGATTGGGAAAAGTCTTCTCTCAGTAGAAGTAGAAAGAATCATAGATTTGCTCAGAGAATATCAAGATATATTCGCATGGTCTTATGCTGGCATGCCATGCCTTGATCCGAGCATAGTTGAACATACTTTGCCAATCGATTCAAGTATTCCACCAAAGAAGCAAAAACTTAGGTGAATAAAGCCAAATTTGGCAAAGAAAATAGAAAAAGAAATTGTGAAATTGCTCAAAGTCGATTTCATTGAAGTAATACCATATCCAGAATGTGTTACTAACATAATACCTGTAATGAAGAAAGATGGTCGAGTACAGGTGTGCATTGATTATCGCGACCTAAATAAAGCAAGCTCTAAGGATGATTTTGTGCTTCTACATATCAATGCATTAATGGACAGTACTGCTGGGTTCAAAATATTTTCATTCATAAATAACTTTTTAGAATATAATCAAATCCTCATGAAGAAAGAGGATAAGGCGAAGATATCCTTTGTAACACCGTGGGACATATTTTGTTACAAGATGATGCCTTTCGGTCTGAAAAATGCTGGTGCTACATATTAAAGGGTAATGTTAACTTTGTTCCATGACATGACACACAAAGAAATCGAAGTATATGTGGATGACATGATCGAAAAATCCAAACAAGGAGAAGATCATGTTGAGGTACTTCACAGGTTGTTCGAAAGGCTCATAAAATACAAGTTGCAACTGAACCCTGACAAGTGTATATTTGGGGTAAAATCTGGCAAACTGCTAGGATTTATGGTCAGTAGTATGAGCATCGAAATAAATTCCTCCAAGATCAAGGCAATATATGACTTAAAGACTCCTACGGTAAAAGAAGTGAGAAGCCTATTAGGGCGGTTAAACTACATTGCTCATTTTATCTATCGATTTTTTGATACTGCTAAACTATTCTTCAAATTGTTGAAGAAAAATGCCAAAGTGAAGTGGGGTGCAGAATTTCAATAAGCCTTTGACAAGATTAAAGAATATCTGGTATGCCCACTAGCGTTGGTACCACCAATCCATGGGGTTCTGTTGATCTTATATTTGACGATTTACTATGAGTCGTTAGGAGCAATGCTTGTACAAAGAAGACCAAATGATGGTAAAGAATAAGCCATTTATTACTTGAGCAAGAAGTTCACAACATCAAAGATGAATTACCCGGTAGTCGAAAAGACATACATTGCATTGATTTGGGTGTTACACAGATTAAGGCAATACACCCTCCATCATCAAATTTTACTAGTGACTGAGAATAATCCGATTAAGTACCTTCTTGGGAAATCCTCCTTGATCGAGAAATTAACAAAGTGGCAAGTTTTGTTATCTAAATTTGACATCAGAAGTTCATCCCAAAAGTCAGTCAAAGGACAAGTAATAGCATGCATGTTGGCGGAAAATTTGCAAAATATTGCCAATCTTGAAGAACAAATTGATGATCATATATTAACATTAGTCGATGATAAATGGACCATGTATTTTGATGGTGCAACCAACTTATCTGGATCAAGAACTGGGGCAGTACTGATTTTCTCAAAAGGCCAACACTATCCAATATCTATAAAACTGGCATTTCCATGCATCAATAATGTTGTTGAATATGAATCATGCATTCTCGGCTTGCAATTAGCCCTTTCAATGAAAGTAAATAGGTTACAAGTATATGAAGATTCTATGCTCATCATATTACAAACAACTGGTGAATGACAAATTCAAGATGCTAAACTAATTCCTTATAACAGATACTCAAAAGAAATGATAGAAAACTTCGAAGAAATAACATTTGATTATCTCTCAAGAGCTCATAATCATTTTGCAGATGGTCTTGCAACTTTATTATCCTTACTATGAGCTGAAAATGGTATGGATATAAAACCATTAAGGATTAATATTCTTGAACAACCAGCTCATTGCATGATGGTTGAGGTAGAATTTGACAACGAACCATGGTTTCATGGCATCAAAAGGTATCTTCAATTGGGAGAATTTCCTGAAGGAAGCCAACTAGGTGACAGAAAATTTATAAGGAAAATGGCCAACAAATTCTTCCTCAGTGGTCAAACTCTTTACAAAAAATCATTTGATTTAACTCCACTAAGATGAGTGGATACTACATAAGTTGAATAGATGATGAAAGAAATTCATGAGGGTGAATATAGATCACACATGAATGGACATCTTCTAGTTTGAAAGATTATAAGGTTAGGATATTATTGGATGACAATGGAAACAGATTGCATCCAACATGTAAGATGTTGTCAAAGATGTCAAGTTTATAGAGACAGAATCAATGCACCGCCAAATGAGCCATATCAAATGTCCGAGCCATAGCCATTTTCAATGTGGGGCATCGATATGATCGGTCCAATTAACCCCAAGGCCTCAAATGGGCACCGGTTTATCCTGGTTTCTATTGACTATTTCACCAAATGGATTAAAGCAAACTCTTACACGAATGTTATTGCCAAGAATATTGCTAGATTTATTAGGCGGGACATCATTGCTAGATATGGAGTTCCAGAAGCAATAATTATGGACAATGGCTCAAATCTAAATAACAAGATTATGAATGATTTACTTGAACACTTCCGCATCTGACATCTAAACTCATCGCCATATCGACTACAAATGAATGGAGCGGTTGAAGTGGCAAACAAGAATATCAAGAAGATATTGGCCAAGATAATGAAAAAATATCGTGATTGGCACGAAAGGTTACTGTATGCTCTGATGGCATATTGAACTTCAATTCGAACATCTACTGGAGCAATCCCGTTTTCCTTAGTTTATGGAATGAAAGCAGTGCTACCTATTGAAGCAGAAATTCCTTCGTTAATGATACTATCCCAATTGAAGCTTTCAAAATCTGAGTGAATAAAACAAAAATATGAACAACTCAACATGATTGATGAAAAGAGAATAAGAGCTGTATGCCATGGGTAAGCCTATCAGAGAAGAGTGGCTAAATCCTTTAATCGAAAAGTGAAACCAAGATATTTCAAAATAGAGAATTTAGTAGTGAAGAAAGTCATCTTCAATAATTCAGATCCTCATGGCAAATTCACTCTAAATTATGCAGGTCCATACATTATCAAGAAAGTTCTTCCTGGAGGAGTATTGATTCTTATAGATATGGCAGGAACAGAATTGACCTATCCTATAAATGCAGATACTGTCAAGATTTTCTATCCATGAATTGAAGACGAATATTCAAGAAGAGATTTTAGTTACTTTAGAACATGTGCATATCATGTATATCATGCATACCATACATTTCATGAATATGTTTATCTGTTTTGCAGAAGAAAGCAAAAGGAGTTCAAACTAGTCAATAGTTTCAAGAATCCCCTACGAAGTTGTCAAGTAATAGAGGGAAGTATCACTTACAATTCAAATTTCCGATAATATTTCCTAATGTTCTTTTTTTTTATCATCTCCAGGGAGACAAAGAAAAGGAAGCAACAAAAGAAAAATCCCTAGTGGAATCAAAGCAAAAACATGCAAACAAGAGGGATTTTGGTAAGTTGATTAGACATGTATCCCTAAATCGTGAGTGCATATGTTGAAGAAGTTGCCTTTTTTAAGAGAAAATCGAACTTCTTCTTCCTCAAGAGGAATGACACTAAGATTGAGCAAAACAAAACACATTGTTTTGAAAAGAAAATACCTTAGAAATGTTTCAAATCAAAAGTTTTGAAACACGCTTTCTTTAAGAATACATCAAGTATCAAAATTTCCTAAAAAAGGGCTAATTTGACAAAAGGCTTTGAAAAATTTCAAAGAAAAAGTTTGGATAAAATCGAATGGAAAGATCTTCAAATGATGAAAGGTAAGTCGTATCCAAACATGTCCCCTATACACTCAAAGTCAAGTGAAGGAATGAGTGAGAGAAGAAACTCATCCAAAGGAAATAGGGGATGTTCGCAATGATTATATGGATTGAAATGATGAAAGGCAGTCATGTCACTATTCTAAATACATGCTTATCCATTGCAAACCAAATTTGAGTCAAAACAGTGGAGAAGTTTTTCCAAAATAACCTTGTTAAGAATCAACCCATATTAGGGCAAACCAGGAGGTTTGTGGTTGACAGCTATGGAGAATAGGATTAAGAAAGATTCTATTGCATACTGTTACATCCATTTTTCTGTGATAACTTCAGATGAAGTCATATGGAAGCTCAAAACATCTCAAGAGGAAAAAAAACACTTCATTTCTTATACCCAAATACATTACCTTTGGCAAAGCTCAATTGAGCATGAATATTCATTTCAGAACCCTAAATTGGTGATCATCTTTTCACGCTGGAGCATGAGCATATGATCCACTTTAATAGATAAGAAACAAAAGAGCATGACACGGAGTCTTTAGAATTCAAGAAGGTTAGAGGCAAAAGAATCAGAGGGCATGAAAAAGCAATGTACATGGTAAGAGCAACGCTGAATACCCAAGAAAAATGAAGAAAAGGAAAGAGAGTTCAAAAGAAAGCTCAAAATAACATTAAAAAAAGTTATGATAAAGCAGAGCTAAGATCATGAGAGATCATAGACCACAACAAGTGAGAATGAGCAAAAGAAAAGAGATTGTAATGAATGTCTAGGGGACTTTGATGTTCATAAAAGAAAGATCCCTAGTAGACAAAAAAGAAAAAGGGTGGTGATGCCAAGAAAATCACCAATTTCATAAAAATCCCGAATTCAAATAAATGAGCCTTTTGAGTTTACCTAATACCAACAGTACAATTTCTCCCCAGAGAATCTTCATATTGGGATGTTGAGAGTAGAAACATGACTTTATGACAAGAAGTCATCACTCAAAGAAGTGTATGCAATAACATCTTGTCTTGTCCTCGAGGTTCTTAAATTGTAAACCCGAAGTCAGATATGATGAAATCCTTTTTCTTGGCCTTAAAATGCCTATCCTTTGAATAGCCATTGACTAAGCCAATATTACAACCTTTTGAAAGACCTTATTGGATCAATTGGATTGTATACATTGCGAACATCTCCGAATACCTAAGGATTGGTTAAGAGAGATAAAATTGAGGGATATCAGACAAGTCCCATTTCAATTAAATAAAGAAAAGACCAAGCTCATAGATTGAAACAAATCCTTTCTAATAAAGGTTTTCCAAACGATCATTTCAACCATTTCTTGAAAGGTTGCAAGCATTTTGTTCAAATAATTCCTCGAAAGGAAATTTGATTGTCTGAAATGTATTAATGTAAAGAATGCATGTTTCTAGACCAAGTTTCAAAAGTTTTTGGTTAACCTAAAACTAAGTTTTCAAACAGTTTGTGGTAAGCTAAAAAAAATTTTTGGTCAATTAAAAACCATACAAAGGTTAGTGAAATCTCAAGATCACATAACTCATGGTCAAGGCATTCATTGGTTGAAGCATTCCCAAAGTCCTACAAGCGAGGATCCCCTAGGCAAATTCAAGTCTTACAGGTGAGGAGCCTCTAGGAAAATTCAAGTCCTACAAGCGAAGAGCCCCTAGGCAAATTTAAGTCCTATAGGTGAGGAGCCCCTAGGCAAATTTAAAGTCTTATAGGCGAAGAGCCCCTAGGAAAATTTAAAGTTATAAAGGCAAGGAGCCCCTAGGCAAATTCAAGTCCTACAGGCAAGGAGCTCCTAGACAAATTCAAAGTCTTATAGGTGAAGAGCCCCTAAGTAAATTCAAAGTCCTACAGACGAGGAGTCTCTAGGCAAATTCAAGTCCTACATACGAGGAGCCCCTAGGCAAATTCAAGTCCTATCGGTGATGAGCCCCTAGGCAAACTGAAGTCCTACCGATGAGGAACCACAAGGCAAATTCAAGTCCTACAAGCGAGAAGCTCCTATGAAAATTCAAGTCCTACAGGCGAGGAGTCCATAGATAAATTCAAGTCCAACCGGTGAGGAACCACTAAGCAAATTCAAGTCCTACAGGCGAGGAGCCCCTAGGCAAATTCAAGTCCTACTAGCAAGGAACTACTAGGCAAATTCAAGTCCTACGGGCGTGGAGCCCCAAAGAAAATTCAAGTTTTGCAGGCGAAGAGCCCCTAAGCAAATTCAAGTCATATAGGCAAGAAGTTTCTAGGTAAATTCAAAGTCCTACTGGTGAGGAACCACTAGATAATTTCCAAAGTCCTACAGGCGAGGAGGCCCTAGGCAATTTACAAAGTCCTACTAACTAGGAGTCACTAGACAAATTTTAAAGTCCTACTGGTGAGGAACCACTAATCAAATTTCCAAATCCTCAAGTGAGGAGCCTTAGGTGTTCATGATTTGTGAATTCATCCTTAAACCACGAAATCAGAATAATCATTATAATCATCACCGCCATCAATTCATACTCTTGGATAAGTAACAAAGAGACGCTTACAAACAGGTAAGTTTCTCTCCCTCAATCATTAAGAACCTTTCAAAATATATTCTGAAACAGAATCTTTGGATCAGATCACGAATTTCAAAAGGAAGATCCCTAATCAGTTGTTGTGAAATTTTCATCTTATCTTACTCATTGAGTCAACTAAAAAATTCAGGTGTCACATTCTTTTTGAGATTGAGCTCGAGATTAACCTCTAACAAGCTCAATCTCAAAAAGGGGTAGCCATTGGTACCTGATTTTTAGCTCATTTTCTTCATATTTTCAAAAATCTCAAAATTAGGACGAGGAATCTTAGCCAAGCTTAGAAACCTATTTCTAAACCAAAAATAATTTTTTAGCACTTTCCTTTAATTTCTTTTAATCAAAATGAGTGAGAAAATCAAGAAAAATAGCAAATGGAATCAGAAAATTCCATAAAAATAGTCATTAGTTTTATTTTAAATATACTTTTATTAATACATCATCAATTTTGAAAAATCTTAATCGGGTATTTGTTTTTCCCAAAATTGGGCAAAATCAAACCTAAATTAAACCAAAAATGCAAGTAAATATTTTCTAGTCATTTTTAAGTTATAATGTCTTTGCAACAAATGATTTTGCATCCTTGAATTACATGATGGTCAATCCAATTGCACAATTTATCATAAAAAAAAAATCTCCAAAATTGAATTGAGAATTCGGAATTTTGAGCCCAAATTGGGAATCGTGCCCAATTCAAAATTGTTGAACCATGAGACAGTCAATTCTAGGGTTAATCATATATGGGTAATTCAATTTTGGCACCAATTTTTTCTAATTAGTTCATTAAGACATCAAATTGAATGAAACCTCATCAACCCGAATACAAAAATTTGAAAATTTTGGACATGATTATATCAAAAATTGGAAAAACTCATATATTTGGATTCAAAATGTCATGACGAATTCAATTTTGGGGTTTAATTTTGAAAATTAGATCAAAATCAAGCTCAATTTGAATATTTAGCCGAAACCGGGTTGCCAAGTTGACCGGGTCAACCCGACCCGACCCGACCCGGCTACCCTTCTTCCTTACCCGACTCGCCCCACAATGTGCCAAACCTAGAAAATTCCAACTCAAGCCCACGACTTCATGAATCTTCCTTGGTCAATCTAGCATGTTCAAATAGACTTGGCCGGTTGGAAAATCTCGAGCTGGCACCAAATGTTCAATGCAACCGATTGAAAGTCCTTGGAACGAACTTTGAGTGGGAAAAATCAATGAACAAAAAGGGGAGAAAAACTGATCGTGAAGGAGAGAAGGTGCTCGGTGAAATGCTAGAGAGGGAGAAGAGAGAGAAACAGAGAGAAAGAGCATGAAATCTAGAGAGAGAGATAGGAGTGGAGATCCCCAGATCAAGTGATCGGCGCCGGTCAATTGAACGGCGTCGACAAATCAATCGTTTAGGGAGGATCTCCTCCTCGGGCGACTAGTGGTAAGATGACCGTGAAGCCCTGAAATCGAGCTCTAGCTAGTGAGTCCAAACCTTTCCCGATGGAATTGAAGATGTCAATTTGAAGCTTGAGCATCAGAGAACAACTTCACGAGTGCCAATTAGTCTGAAAACTATGATTTGTACACATTTGTTTGTCCAGAATTTCCAGAAGGTAAAGTTGCCTCATCATCACTGTTTTTCCAAAATTTCCATAATTCAGTTCTAGTTCCAATGTGAATGTTCATGTGATTTCGTTGATTTTTAGTATTTTGATGTTCAAAACTTGTTTCGAATCACATTTGTGTTGTTTGATTGCATTTTTGATTGAAAATATGCATAAACCGAATCAATCCACCATTGAAACCCTTCGCCGGAGTTTCGAGATCTTTGCTGGAGCATTGCCGTGGCCACAGGGCATCCTGAGTTAGTGTTTCTTGACTTTGATGATTTGGAATTTATTTTGACAGAGTTAGATGGTTAAGGCGAGTAAGATAGTTACATGAATTCTGA
Source organism: Syzygium syzygioides (assembly GCA_031216285.1). Classification (NCBI taxonomy): domain Eukaryota; kingdom Viridiplantae; phylum Streptophyta; class Magnoliopsida; order Myrtales; family Myrtaceae; genus Syzygium; species Syzygium syzygioides. The sequence continues at coordinate 26,049,193 of CM062248.1, read as the reverse complement.
AAATGCAACCTTAGGTCAGTGACAAATTAGGTTTTTTGATTGGGTTTTTCGCCGACCAACAAACGATCGCCGGTGTCCTGAGTAGGTTAGATTAAAAGTAGAACACGTGGACTTTGCAGTGAACCAATCGAAGCGGCAAAATAGTCGTCGAAAGGTCGTCGATGATGGGCCCGAACCGGTGGCCTCGAAAACACTTGTACCAAATTCATGCACACCAGGTGCTCGGGGAAATGCCCCAAAGAAATTGAATCCAAATAGTGCCGTTTTTGGCATCGTGCCCACCGGAGAAGACGACTGGTGACTAGCTCCAGCGACGCTCAGTTCGGCCAAAGCCGAACTAAGTTGAATCGGGCCGGTCCAATTCATTTTTTCAATGGGAAATTTTAAAAACAATCCAATAAAAAATCTAAAAATTGAAAAATCAATAAAAATAAATTAAATAAACAGTTAAATAAATTAGAAAAATACAAAACATTTTCAAAAAATCGAAAAAATTCATAAAAATAGAAAATTCATAAAAAATAGAAAATTTAGAAAATTCATAAAAATTCAAAAATTTTCAAAAAATTCATAAAAATTTAGAAAATTCAAAAAATGTGAAAAATTCAGAAAAATCTAAAAAAATTGGATTATTCATAAAATTTTTCAAAAATTCATAAAAATCAATTCTCGGTTAATGAAATTCCCAAAAATTCAATTTTCGAATATTGTTTTTAAAAAATTCACATAATGGTTCAAAAATACTGTGGCCAACCTTAGAAAGTGAAATTTGAATTTTTGGAAGTGTTCAAGTGGCATTTTTAGAAAAATCTCAAATTCAAAGGTTATAACCCCTAAAAAAGCCTAAAACTCTAAAAAGGCACAAATCATAAAATAAATAAGCCTTTAGGGCTTCACTAGGGTTTGAATATTTTGATTGATTTTCATTTTTAGAAACAATTTAGGATTGATTGATTTGATTGACATTGATTATGTATTTAATTCTTGATTGATTTTCTCTGCAATTAGAATGGATAGAATTAGTGGGTAAGCCTCGGAAACTTACATTATACGTTAGACATCGTATCGTTCTTAGGTATCGAAGGGCATTAGGGATCTCTATCGGGATCATTAGCGTAACCAAGTTCCCGTACTTAGAATCTTTGGTTCGTAGAATTATGATATTTCTCCCATACCCCGATTAGGTTTCTAGTCTACTTATCAATAATGACTAGTTGCGATTCCAAAATCAAAAACTTAGATCAAATAGGAAATTACCATCCGCTGTCACGTGAGGTATGGTTTGTGAGAAACCCTTACACGGAACTACCTCCTTAGCGTGTAAATCCCTAAAGTTCCAAAAAAGTGCGGTGTGATAATTTGCATCATCATGGTCAACTAAATATCCATAATCGGGATCCAATTCTACTTGTTCAAAATTTGTATTAGTCACGGCATTTCTTCTTATATAATTGTCTAAAGCTAGTGTTCCTACGACAATTTGCACTTGCTTTTCATACGAATAACTTGACATAAGATTTAGAATCCCCCACTTCTATTTTAATATGCCAAAGGCTTGCTCAATTGCTGAGCGTAACGATGAAAGAGCACGATTGAACACTTCTCGATAACCCGTAGGTGAAGGACCTTCTGGAAACTCTGGCAAATGATATCTGACTTTTTTATATGGCCCTAAATAACCCATGAGATTTGGATATTCAAAATCTAATAAGTAATATTTACCTACACAAATATATTGTAAATTTAATCAAAATATGCCACATAGATACATGGATGTACCTAAACCATTAAATGACGAACCTGGAGGAGGATGGGGAAAATGTGCATCCTATCTTCCAATGGATTCATAGAAGATACCGCTATCATGAGCTTGTTTCTCCCAACCGGCCCAAACATAGACAAATTCCATATTAAAATTACATATGGCTAACACATTTTAAGTTGTCATTCCTTTTTGACCAAAAAACGAATTTTATCGTACGTAAGTACATTTTCTGGGATATGTGTGTACCGTTAATAGCTCCAATGTAATCCTTAAAATATGGATAAAATCGTTGGTCTTTTTTTGATCTCCTTTGAAACTTCTCTATATTGTCGATCGGTTAGTTGGATCAAATCTTTTCCCATATCACATATTTTATCTAAAACTAAGCTAAAATGCCTACTTATCCCCAGCATTCTGTGCTAACCTATTACCTATACTATGTCACAAAATATGAAGAAACATACTAACCATTTCTACAACATCAGTATTTCTTGATCCTTCAAGACCATAGCATGTTACTAAGTCATTCTTAAATTATTAAATACAAACTATGCATTCTAAACATACTATAACACCTTACCAGATTAGCATCGCTATCCATCAACTCTTTCAAACATGCATAACCTCTATATGTTTAGGTCATGTAAGGTTGTTTACAAACGTACATTACTTGATAACAAATTACAGCTCCAGTGATTAAGACAAGATCCCAATATTCCTTTCCTCTTGTTCATGATTTTCCCTTGCATGTGAATCATCCATAATGCTTCAAGTAACAAAATATAAAGGCATAAGAGAAACAATGAAAAATTTTGATCATCCATCAAGAGAAACAATGTATTTGTTGATGTATTAAGGCTGCACTATCTATTTTCTGTTAAGTGAGTTTGCTGATGTCCTATTTTCCAGGAGTTAATTAGTCGTTGTTTTTACTTGGTCAGTCCTATTTTGTAGGAAAGTTTAGCTGCATGTTTTTTGACTGTTCTGTTAGTTTGTTGCTGTTTTTGTAGAGCAAGCAAGCTGTTAGTTAGTGGGCAACGTGTGTTTTTGGAAAAGCTTTAGTCTGTATTTAAGCAATTTCATTTTTCTGAATAAAGAAGAGAAGTTCTCTTTCAATACATTCTGTCTTGTTGCATAATACAATTTTGCTGCAAAAAATATAGCTTTTGCTATCAATTCTCCTTCTGTTCTTTGAATAAACAACATTGGTATCAAAGCCTTCTTGATCTTAAGGGGCTGTGAGTGACTTGTGAGATTGATTGAGAGGTGTGTTTGCATCCATAGAAGCCAAAGGCAAGATAGAGGTAGGATTAAGTGGCTTTTCAGCAATGGCTCCACTAGTGTTTGATGGAGAAAACTATCAAGCCTGGGCAGTGAGAATGCAAGCCTATCAAGAGGGTTGTGATTTTTGGGAAGCTATAGAACAAGATTATGGAGTTGCTCCCCTTCCTGACAATCTAACCATTAATTAAATCAAGTATCACAAGGAGAGGACAACAAGGAAAGTAAAGGCAAAGTCTTGTTTATATGCTGCTGTCTCACCTACCATTTTTAGCTGAATTATGGCTTGTGAATCAGCCAAAGCTATCTGGGACTTCCTTAAAGCTGAGTATCAAGGAGATGAGAGGATCAGAAGCATGAAGGGGCTAAATCTGATTGCAGAATTCGAGCGACTGTAGATGGAGTCTGAGATAATTAAGGAGTATTCTGATAAGTTGATAAGCATTGCAAATTAGGCAAGAGTTCTAGGCATTGACCTCTCTGATAATAGGATAGTGCAGAAGATTCTTGTCTCCTTGCCTAAAAGGTTTGAGCCAACCATTGCCTCTTTGGAGAATACCAAAGATTTGTCTCATATCAAGTTGGCAGAATTGCTAAGTTGTGACATTCCGAATTTTGACCCATTTTTGGGATTTATAAAACGTGTAATTCGTCAGTGCGCTTATAATAGAATCTCGCCCGGGAACTGATCACTCTCGGGTTCTTGTTTTTAAAATAGAGATTTTGCTAAAATCACACTCGATCGAATTTGACCGTAATTTAGACCCCGAACTTGGTAGTCGATTTTCAGGAGTTTCAGGACGAAATAAATTGGACGGTGTCGATATTATTATGGCCAGCGTCGAGATTGCCAAGAATAGTGAGAAAGTTAATTTTTGACTGGGTGTAAATTTGGACTAGTAGACCTCCCTCGTAGTGTGTTTTGAGTTATTTTATTTTGGCCCTTTATTCTATATTATTATTTGGGATTTTTCGTGGACTCTTAGATCATATTTCGAATTTGAATCGTGACCGTTAAATCAATTTTTAGTTTGAACCGTGTTTGTTAGAACGCGCTCGAAGATAAAAAATTAACTTTTCTTTTTATCTCTCTTTCTCTCTCCTCTCCTCTATGTCATACACGCTCTCTCTCCTCTTTGCGTCTGCCCTTCCCTTTCTCTCTCTCTCTCTCTCTCTCTCTCTCTCTCTCCTCCTCTGGTCGTGCACGTCTTCCCCATGCAAACGTCCCCTTAGCCCCTGACATGTAGACCAACTCCCACTTGCTCTCTCTTTCTTCCTTTCTTCTTTTCTTTTCTTTCTCTTCTTCTTTCTTCTTCCTCTTTGGCCCGACTGGTTCTGCCCCTCTGCTTCTGTCCTGCTCACTGATCACCACACGCTGCTCAATCGCCCTCCGCCTCTGCTCGACGCCACTCCACCAATCGCCATCGTGCCGTTCGCTGGCCACCACCCCAACCGACTACTCTCTCTCTCTGTCCTCCTCGCCAGCCACAGCTCTAGCTCGCTATGCCGTTACGAGCTTAGCTTGCCGGGCCGCCAGGAGCTCGCCACCACCTGCTACTCCAGCGACGACGTAGCTGCCTCGCCTCGGCCAAGCCCCACTACCCCCAGCTTCCTCTATCTCTCTCTCTCTCTCTCTCTCTCTCTCTCTCTCTCTCTCACCCTTACCCCCCGGCTGACCTCTCCCCCTTCAGCTCGCCGCCACCCCACCTCCATCGCGCCGTCGTGGTCCGACGCTGCCCAGTCTCTGTCCAGTCGTCTCGCCAGCGCCCCAGCACCGCTTCGACGGCTGAGCGTCACCATCATTGCCGCTGAACGCGTCCCAGCCGCACCCCCACCTCAGCCATTTTCTTCCTTTTCCTCCGTTTCCCGCTGTCGTCGGAAAGTAGCTCCCCACCGTGGCCGCCACGCTCGACCGCCGCTGCTTGTCGCCGCATCGCCGCCACCACCAGCCGCCGGAGCAAGCCCAGTCGGCCAGCCAACCAACCACCATCACGCCCTTGCCCGCGTCCGTGCCCGCACTCGCGCCCACACCCGCGCCCTTGCCCTCGCCTGTGCCCTCGCTTGTCGCTGTGCCCGTGCCCGCGCGTGTGCTTAGTTCGGCACTGTTCACCCAGGCCATTTTAGGCCCGAGCCGACTTTTCCTTGGCCAAATTTAGGTAAGTGACTTCCTAAACCCTACCTAATATTTTGGGTATTTTATAGACTTGTCTTGGGTTTAGAATGGCTAGGGTGTGTTTTAATTTAATTATATTATGTTATAATGGTGCTATTTGAGTGGGATTAAATATTATGCTTGATTGGATAATTGTGCGTGGCCGACTTGAACGTCGGGTTTGTAGATTGAGGTGGCGAATTGTGAATTGGACTGAGTTGTGAATATGGGTTGTTTGATGCAATTGGCGTGAAATTGATTGAATTGAATGGCGTGTGCTTGCCTGTCGATTTTAAGCTCGAATTGATTGGAGGACTACGAACTTGGGACGTGTTGATGGCGGTTCGTGTGAAGGCATGAATGGCCGAGGTGCCAATTGGATGCGGGCTTGAGACGTGTTGACGGTGGCCCGTTAAAGGTGTATTGGACAGGGATGTGTTTACGTCGGTCATTGGAATTGATTGAATAGTGTGACTTGGGACGTGTTGATGGCGGTCACTGGAATTGATTAAATGATATGGCTTGGGACGTGTTGACGGCGGCCATTGGAATTGATCGAATTGTGAGGCTTGTGTGCCTGTGAGACCAGACTTGAGAAGTGTTAACGGTGGTCCGTGAGAGGAAAGTTAGTTGGACACGTGTGTGCGATGTGATTGATTTGGATTGGTTAATTGTACGTATGGGTGCTTGGTTGGATTAGTTGAATGTGAGTGAGAATGCATGTGCTGGGTGACTGTGATATTGTGATGAACTATTCTTGCATTGTCATGTTTGGACTAATATGCAGGGTTGGCTCGTGATTAGAGGCGATGTAAGTTTGTCGTGTGAAATTGGTTACGTCGTCTGGTGATTCGCATGTGAGACTTGTCTGGGTACGCATTAGCCTAGGTGGGGTATAGGGTGTTACTTATTGAGACTCGTTCTCACAGTTATTATATAACCATTTTTAGATCCTTGCCCTTGAGCATGGTGCCACCTAGGCGTTTTAGGGTCCCCATGCATATGGTGCATGAGGATAATGAGTACTCGAGTCTGAACCCGGGCGAGGCATATATTAGGCATCGCACTTATGTTTGGGTAGATGTGGGACTAGATGAGCTGGAGCGCCATGACTACTTGGCTTGGACCCATAGGGTCGGTTTGGAGAACTCTAGCCCAATCCGAGGTTTTGAAGGGTTGTGACACACCAATGAGAATGCAGTCAATTGAGAGCCCTGGAATAAGTTCGCTCCCGATGGTCAGTTGTCAGGTCCCGACGATCCTTTGGTGGATCCCAGTCTAGTACCGACACCTGTCCCTAAGCCTGAAACCAAGCTAGCACCGGAACCCGAGCCCGAATGCAAAGAGGAACCTAAGCTTGAGCCCGAGGAGGAGCCCATGGCAGTCAAGCAGGGAGAGGAAGAGGAGAACCCGATTGAGATTGACTTGGACTTAGGGTCAGAATCCTCAGGACCCGATTCAGATTGGGTACCGTAGGGATGTTTAGGAGTAGGGTCAGCAAATCTTTTGGTAGAGTCCTGTTTTGTGTTGTCAGTAGTCTACCCAGCCACATGTTTCCTTTTTGATGACGAAGGTGGATTTAACCCTAGCGACCTAATATATGAATGTTGTGAATTCAAGTTAATGTTATGTGTTTATTAAATTACGTTTGTTCTATCCCTTTGTCATATTTTATTGTTTGGGTTGTTCTATTCTGCTTCCGCTTGCGTAGTTCGTTGGGGTCGACAACGCGTCCTGGGACGTCGTGTTCATTACGACCATCGAAGGGGGTGTCGCGACCCCGTTAGGGTTCGGGGCATGACATAAGTGCTCTGCAAGCACAAGAGCAGAGGAGGTTAATGAGGCTATAAGGAAGTATAGAAGAAGCTTTGCAAACCAAAGAACAACAAAATATAGGAAGGAAAAGAAAGAAGTGGAAAGGGAAGAAAGGGAATGGCAGTAGTGGTTTAGAAGTTGCTGCAGGAGAGAACAATGCAAGCAACTCCAAGAACAATTGGAGAAGGTATTCCTCATGTCAGCACTGTGGAAAACATAATCATCCACACTTTAGGTGTTGGAAGAGGCCAGATGTAAAGTGCAGAAAATGTTATAAGTTTGGACGCATTGAGAAGTTCTGTAAAGAGAAGGGAGATCAGCAGCAAGGTAAGGCACATGCTGCAGTCCAGCAAGAGGTGGATCAATTGTTTGTTGCGTCTTGTTTCTCCTCTAGTACTCCATGTGACAGTTGGCTTGTTGATAGTGGTTGCACAAACCACATGACAAGTGATGAAAAGCTGTTTATAGACCTTGACAAGTCATTGAAGTCAAGAGTGAGGATTGGGAATGGGGAGTACTTAGAAGTGAAAGGTAAATGGACTGTAGCAATAGAGAGTTGTGCTGGAACTAAGCTGGTTTCTAATGTGATGTATGTGCTTGAGATTGATCATAATTTGCTAAGTGTGGGGCAGTTGGTAGAAAATGGATTTAAGGTGATATTTGAATAGGGAAAGTGTTTGATCTTTGACTCTAGTGGTCAGGAGCTGTTCAAGATAAAGATGCAATAGAAGAGTTTTTCTCTGAATCCTCTTGAGAAGGAGCAGACGGCATTCAAGTGTTAGGCCAGTGATTTAGAGATATGGCATAAGAGGTTAGGGTACTTTTATCACAAAGGCTTGCTATTCTTGCAAAGGAATGAAATGGCAACTAGGTTACCAAGCTTGGAGAAGCAAATCACAAGGTGTAAGGCTTGTTTGCCGGGCAAGCAAACAAGACTTCCCTTCAAGGAATCCATTTGGAGGGCTAAAGAGAAGCTGCAGCTAATTCATATAAATCTCTGTGGTCCACAAGTGACTCCTTCACTAAATGGCAGCATATATTTCATTATTTTCATTGATGATTATACCAGAATGTGTTGGATTTACTTCATGAAGTAAAAGTCAAAAGTTGCTGAGGTATTTATGAAGTTTAAGAGATGGGTTGAGAACCAAAGTGGCTACAAGATTTAGGTCATCAGATCTGATAATGGAACAGAATACACTTCATAGAGGTTTAACTCTTTCTGTGAAGAGGCTGGAATTGAGCATTAGCTTACTGCTCCTTACTCTCCACAGCAAAATGGAGATAGTGAGAGGAAGAATAGAACCAATATGGAGATGGAGTTTGCTGCATGAGAAGAATCTACCAAAAGAATTTTGGGCAGAGTAGAAAACACAATAGTTTTTCTGCTAAATAGATTGCCTACAAGGGTATTGGAGAAGAAGACACCCTTTGAAGCTTGGTTTGGTGTCAAGCCAATTCTAAGAAATTTGAAGGTGTTTGGCTGTTTGTATTGTTCTCATATTTCACAGGTCAAAAGAGACAAGTTGGGAGAGAAAGCTGAACCTGGGATCTTTGTTAGCTACAGTTTAATGTCAAAAGCCTACAGGATCTATCAACCACAGATAGGGAAGGTGATCACTAGCAGGGATGTTCAGTTCCTGGAAGATGAGCAATGGGACTAGACATATGAGCCGCAAGGCAAGTACAAAGATGTCGCATTGGTGGATGATGTTCTAGTTAGAGGTACCAAATCTTTGACTGATATATATCAGAGGTATAGTGTGGCTATTTTGGAACCTACAAGTTATGAGGAAGCTAAAATTGATCAGAGATGGAAATGAAGGAAGAGTTGGCTATGATAGAAAAGAACCAGACATGGGAGCTAGTGGAAAGGCCTAAAGACACGAAGGTGATTGGAGTAAAATGGGTTTTCAAGGCCAAACTCAATTCTGATGGCTCAGTAAATAAGCATGAGGCCAGGTTGGTGGTGAAGGGATATTCACAGGTTAGGGGAGTTGATTTCTCAGAAACCTTTGCTCCTGCGGCAAGATTGGATACAATTAGAATGACTCTTGCTTTGGCAGCTCAACAAGGATGGAAGGTGTATCAGTTATATGTGAAATTTGAAATTTTGAATGGAATGTTGCAGGAGGAGATTTATGTTGAGTAGCCATAAGGCTTTGTCATACCAGGCCAGGAGGAGAAAGTTTATTTGCTGAGAAAGGCTCTCTATGGCTTGAGGCAAGCTCTCAGAGCATGGTAAAGTAAGATGGATGTGACATTCCGAAATTCCACCAATTGGAATTTATTGAATAATTGAGTTTTATGAGATGTGCTCGCAGTAAATTCTCACTCGGAACTGATTATTCCTGGGAAAGCTAACCATTAGGGAAAGGCTAATAGGGAAATTAAATCCGCGTAACTAAAGGAAATTCGATCGTGAATGGATTTCGACTATTAAATGGCGGAAGTGATATTTTGAGCCACTGTTGGCCTATCCAAGGATAGTTAGGGGTCAGTTTGTCACTGTCTTAGTAGTGAATCGCGGGTGATTCCATTGGACCACGAAACGACTTGACGAATGATTCTGAAATTATACCGAACGATCGTACCCCTCGGATCAATTGATTGATCTTTGCGATTTTAATGACCACCGAGGTCGTCATGCACCGAACGGATTTGCACGTGACTCGATTTAGTATCAGTCATGAGTTAATTCTGCGAATTTCCTCAGCAAGCCGCCCGTTAGGTCGAGAAACGCTCGAGTTGCGTTTAATAGAATTTAATTATAGAATTTTTGCCCAAATTGGACACCGGAAAATCAGGAAGTCATGCCGGAACGTTAGGACGATGTTGCACGTGATACGTGTGAATTTTTTGTGCGCTTAAATCTTTCGAAAAAATTCGATTTGGACAAGAAACGGAGAAAGTGACCAAAATACCCCTAGGATTTATTAAAAGGTATGTTTTAAGGGTAAAGGGCATTTTGGTAATTTTGCCCTAAAATTTTGATTGGACAATTTATCCTTGGATATTTTGGAAATTACAAGTATACCCTTAGATATTTTTGTGCAAGAATCGATCTCGGCCGTCGGATCAAGATAAGATCGAATCGGGACCGTCGGATTAAAAATAAGAGGAAAGGGTATTATGGTCATTTCCACCTTGGTCAAGTGAGCACTATTTGAGTCAAGAGTGTTGTCTTCTCTCTCTCCATTCTTCTTCACCTTCACGATCAGCCCCTCCCCCCCTTTTTTGTTCTTTGCCGTGAACTTCTTCCTCTTCTACTGTGAAGCCACGCTAGCGTCGCCGCACGCCGGACTGCCACCAAGCCGCCGCTTAGCTGCCGTACCAGCCCTAAACCACCACCACCAGTCACCGTTTCTCTCTCTTTTCTCTCTTTCCCCCAAATAGCCGTGAGCCCAAATCAAGAGCCGGACTGCCGCCGCAAGCCAACTGCCATTGCCAAGCTTCGCTGCTATCCCCGCCATGTTCGTTTATGTGCCACCGCTCCCCGTTCTAGCCGTTTTAACCTAGAACTTTGTAAGTCATACTCTAATCCCGATTTAGGATATTAGGTATCGCCGGATAATTTGATTCGGGGTTAAATTGACATTATATGGGCGCGAAATATTGGGATTTATGATTGGAAATGTTTGGCGGGCCTTGAGGATTAATTTGAAATATTTTGAGGACAATTTGAGGTGAATTATAAACCGTAGGTTACTGTTCACAAGCTACGAATTGCTGTTCATGGGGCTGTGATGATTTGTTCGGGACGTAAATTGGATTTTTAGAACTGTTATTTAATGGCGAGAAAGTGTCGTGAAGGATCGGAATTAATCCGACGTCATTTGGTCGGAGAAAATTGGCAATTTACGTGTTTTAGGCATGTTTGAGTTATTCTGGATGGGGTTGATTTAATTGAGTGTTTATTTGTGTGTTTATATAATGGGCATATGTTTGTTTGGTGCACGCGTGGGCCAGATCGAATTAATTGTTGATATTGGTCATGTGAATTGTTGAGTGAGCTCTGTCTGCGTGTGACTCGATGCGTGCACGGATCGTGTGTGATGGCCAGTTGTGTGTGGTAAATACATATCGAGTATGTGCATGAGTAAGGAGTAATTGTGGTGTGACAAGTGATTGTGAGAAAGTATGCGAAGGTATGATAGTACGAGAATGGGATCGGGCCGGGTATCGTAAAGTCGGTTAGCGATCACGTAGGTCTATTGCATTTGGCATAGGCTAAGGCTTGAAAAAGCAAGTATGAGAATCGGTCCGAGGCACGATCAGCTCGGGTGAGATCGGGATTGGACCGAGGCATCATAAGCTTGGGTTCCAATCATGTAGGCCTGTCATATTTGGCGCGGGCTGAGTTGGGATTGGGCCTGGGGCGTGTGATGCTCAGGTTGCGATTGGGGCTTGAGGCGTGAACTGGTACGCGGGCCCGATGTGGTGAATGATTGCAGTGTGTCTGAGGCGTGTACTTCAACGTGGGTCATTGGCGAGAAATATGAAAGAGGAATGAGGATGGAAGGAACAGTGGGATGAGAATAGTATATGCGCGTGTTTGCATCTGATGTAATTGTGATTGAGTGCAGGTGTGCGCATGATTGAGCCTGACCATATTAATTGATGCGCTTTCTTTTTGATTACTTGATGTACATGAATGTGTGTGATTGCATAATTGTCTGGAGGTACGTGATAGCCTAGGTTGAGTTTAGGGGTGTACTTGCCGAGATATAATCTCATGGTTGTGTAAACCAATAATTTTCAGAACCTCGACCTGAGCGATGAACCCTCCACCACTGCCACTAGTACGTTTTGGAGTACTAGTGCATACAGAGTATGAGGTAGCTGAGTTTCCAATGGGTGACGGCATGACCTGGATAAGACACACGACAACTGTGTTTGTAGAAGTGGAAAAGCTTGCCTTGGATGAGAACTATTTTTGAGGTTGAATGTCAGGTCATCGACTCCTTTTTGATTTTGGTAGTTTCAGTAAAGTGTGCACTGGTAGACAGAGATTTATTTTATTGTATATATGGTGGAACTAGTTGAACAAGAAATAAAAATGTATATTCTCCCAATTCTCCCCAGTTTAATTTGTCAGGGTGTTTATGGTTTCCGTTTGTGCGATTAAATTTCTGATGTTTAGTTGAGGTCGGCGATAACCTGGGACGTCGCAACTGTTCGACCTGAAGCGGGATGTCGCGGGCTCGACGGGGGTTTTGGGGCGTGACCATGGATGAGCACTTGCTGGGCCTGGGTTTCAAGAAAAGCCTCAGTGAATCTACTCTATATGTCAAGAAGTTAGTATCTGACTCAGTGGTGGTGTCTCTTTATGTGGATGATATGCAGATGATAGGGAGTAATAGTGCTTAGATTACTGCATTTAAGCAAGAGACGATGAAGATGTTTGAAATGACTGATCTTAGTGAGGTGTCGTATTTTTTGGGGATAGAGGTTAGGCAGACTCAGAATGAAGTTTTTATCTGTCAGAAGTAGTACTTGAAGGAGATCCTGAAGAGATTCAACATAGAGGAGTGCAAGAGTGTGAGTACTCTAATGGGTTAAAAGGAAAAGCTTCAAAAGAAGGATGGATCAGAACTTGCAGATGAAAGAGTTTATAGAAGTTTGATTGGCTGTCTTATGTATCTCAATGTAACTAGGCCAGACATCATGTTTACAGTAAGTGTCTTGTCTAGATTCCTTAATTGTGCAAGTGAGTTGCATATGGTAGCTGCAAAGAGGGTGTTGAGGTACTTGAAAGGTACTTTTTCATATGGAATTAATTTCTGCAGAATTCAGGAGTATAAGTTGCAAGGGCATTCAGACAGTGACTGACCAGGATCAATGGATGATATGAGGAGCACTTCAGGTTATTACTTTACATTTGGGTCGGAATGTTTTTCCCGGTTTTCAAAGAAGTAGGAAATAGTGGCTCAATCAACTGCAGAAGCTGAGTTTATTGCAGCTATTGTAGCTGTGAATCAAGCATTATGGTTAAAAAAGCTGATGGATGATTTGCATTTGGAGCAAGAAGAAGGCATAGAAGTATTGGTGGATAATTAAGCTACTTTGGCCATTTCATAGAATCTAGTATTTTATGGAAGAACAAAGCATTTCATAGAATCTAGTATTACTTCTTGAGAGAAGTGTAGAAGGTTGGAGAGGTGAAGCTAGTGTACTGTAGTTCAGAAAACCAAATTGCATATATATTCACTAAGTCATTTCATGTTGGTCGATTTGAACTTCTCGGGCCAAAGCTAGGAGTGTGCAGCACTTGATCCAGGAGTAGAGTGTTGATGTATCAAGGCTGCACTATCTATTTTCTTTTAAGTTAGTTTACTAATATCCTGTTTTCTAGGAGTTAATTAGTCATTTTTACTTAGTCAGTCCTATTTTGTAGGAGTGTTTAGCTGCATGTTTTTTGACTGTCCTGTTAGTTTGTTGCTGGTTTTGTAGACTAAGCAAACCGTTAGTTAGTGGGCAACGTGTGTCTATGGAAAAGCTTTAGTCTATATTTAAGCAATTTCAGTTTTCTGAATAAAGAAGAGAAGTTCCCTTCAAATACATTCTGTCTTGTTGCATATAACAGTTTTGCTACAAAAAATATAGCTTTTGCCGTCAATTCTCCTTATGTTCTTTGAAAAAACAATAGTATTAACCATTATATATATGCAAACTCAACCACAGAAAGAGAACACCAACTGAAAACAATTCTCACATTAAAACATCAATAGAAATTGAGTTCACAAGGAATGCAAATAAAGATCCGTCAATAGAAAAAAAAAAGTAGCATCACTCTCTTCAAACATGAAAACAATAAGATGCTAACATCCTATCCATGAAAACCTTACTCTCCTCCCAACTCATAATTGAGATACTTGAATTTCTTTGCATCATTCTTTAAAAGCTCATGAAAACCTAAATATTTTCTATCTTTTCCTTTAAATGATAGATTGCAAAATAGTATAATGTTTTGTCTTCCACAATCTCAAGTATGATATCCAATACCTTTATGAGGTCCTTGTAAGGATCGACAACATTAGTTGATTGAGATGCAACAGTATTAGTGCTCCTACTTTCAACAACTTCAACCAACTTGTTGATTTGTGTTCCAACTCTTCTCTTGTCCTCAATTTCTTATCTTTCTTTCCTCCAGCTTGCCTCATTGAAGTCTATGTAGCTTTTTTACTGCTTTGAGTTCCAATTGGTTCATCAATAGTTTCATCCACATGAGACTCTGAATTTTCATCAGTTGACACTGTACCAACATCGATACTAGGTTGTGTGGCCCTAACATCATCATTAATGCATAAATATTGTGTAGGATTCCATGTAATTCCTCTAGTAGCAACTGTATCTCTAAACATCATATCTAACTTCTCTCCAAGATCAAGATGTATGCCTTTCCTCCTAAAAGCCTTAAATTTTGGATTGACCTATTATAATAAAGCACTTGCATAAGTTGTTTCATTGAAGGTGATCCTAACACAAAAGTAAAAGAAGTGATGAAAATTTGAATTTTACTCTCCCACTATTCATCACTCGTATCAATGGTTGTCTTCCTTGAAGCCCATCCAAGTCCTGTTTCATTGTAAAGGAATGACCTCCAACTTTTCGATTCTTCCTTCAGATTATCCGACTTAATCTTCATTTGATTTTTACATATTTTTTGCTTGTTAGCTCCTCAAACTTGCTAATTGTGACTGTCCATCCACTCTTTTTATTGTTTGCAGGATGATTGCCTTTTTCAATTTGTTCAATGCACAACTTACAAAAGGTACCACCCGCCTGGGTGGCGCTGCTGGAACGCGCACTCTTCCTCTCACAAAAGGTTGAGTGTTCGAATTCCGGGTGCCGCAGGGTGACTTAACCGGTGGCACGTGTGTGGTGGCTAGCACGTGTCGCCCTCAGGGTTTACTCTCCGGCTGTCGGCCGTGCGGGGGTTCCCTGGGTTATCAAAAAAAAAAAAGGTTTCTACATCTTCTGATCTCCAAAATGTTTTTCTTTTTTTTTATGAACTTGCCATCTACTAGTTAAGTAACATGAACAAATTTAAGAGACACAAACAAAAGATATTAACCACAAAGCTACAGAAAAAAAACTAACAATGGCAAGCCAAGAAAACATATATTCTAATAGAAGTCTCTAGAATAAATACAACATGAAACTACAAATAACATCAGCACTAATGGTCAATACACTAGGGATAACTCGCAGCACTTCGAATTAGATTCAATCTATACTCTTGATGACTTCTCAAGAACAAAACAGAAAATATGTTGTCTAATTCAAGCCTAGACAGATGATGATCCTACCAAGTAAGTTAAAACTAAATGGTTCAATACTTCAGCATTCACAATTTGTAGAAGCCATAGGAGGGACAAGCGGTCTAGCATAGATCAATAAAGCATAGAATTAGAAATCAAATGATTGGCCAAAGATAAGAATAACATAACATAAGGGGATAAATGATTGGAAAAAATGTGAATTATTTTCCAACAGTAAACCTACGAAAGTAGTTGTTTACAAGTAAAAGTTTCTTACTACCCAGACTAAACAGTAGAGACCCATGATAGGCAAGATTATCTGACTACCTAGATCTGGGTAATGTATAATCAACTAAACTATTTACGAAAACATAGCCGCGTCGTAAAGAGCATTCCAAAACTCAAGATGGGCAACCTAGGAAACATATCACAATCATGAAAATATTTCACGCCAACAATCAAAGCAAAATAACTAAGCCCACTTAAAAAATGTTTACAAAAGCCAAGAGAAGCGCATGGTGCAGCGAATTCAAAGCACCAGGATGCTGCGCACAATCATCAGTGAGAATGCCTATGTTGATTCACAAATGCAAACCGCATGGCTTCTAGAGAACGAAGATAGAATTTGTCACGGCCCAAACCCCAATAAGCGTGTGACACCCCAAGCTCGGCTGAATTAGTACGACGTCGCAGGAAACGTCGCCGACCCAAACCAACAAATCAGAGTCAAGCACGGCGGAAACGAAAACATAAACCCTGACAATATGATCATGGGGTAATAGGGAGAGACAAATCACCAAACCACCAAGCACTATATTTCACCGCTATATATACAATATCCATTACAATCCATCACAACCAGCAACCTCTGCACCAACAACCGCCAGTATCAAAAAGGGACTAGCGGCATCAGGTAGACTAATACTACCACCTAAAAGGGACGCCTCTCAAAACTGTCCACCCTCCTACTTCGCTTTAACTAACCCCTACGAGACCTAGGGGGAGTCCAACTAGGGTTAGAACCTTTAGAGTCAAGATCCATCTCCTTAGCATCTGCCTACTCCTCTAATGGCTTAGAATCTATCTCTATCTCAATTGGTTCATCCTCAGACTTTGATTCTGTCGAGATTTCTACCGGGGATTCCTCCTCGAGCTCCTCTTCAAGATCTTCCTTCGGGTCTTTTTCGGGGTCTTCTTCCAACTCCAGCTCCATGGACTCTTCCTCCGGGTCCGACTCTATCGGTGCTTCCTCTTGAGGATGCTCCTTGGGTATTGGTTTGAAGGCTACCTCCATTTGGTCTGACTCCAAGGGTGTAAATTGGTGCCTAGACTCCACAAGATCGGTGCCTGTACTGGTCAACTCGCCCTCGGGGGAAGCTATAGCCGATGGGTTCCAATCACCTACTCCATTGAATGGAACATCAAAATCTCGCACTGGCCCGAACTCTTCTAGCCCGTCTCGGAAGCACCATGCTATATAGGTATGGGGTTGCCACAACTGTTCACCCATATCTACCTAAACTATACTAGTATGCTTAATCCAAGTAAGGTTCTCATCTATAGGGTACTCCAAAATTGTATGATTTGTGTGCATCAGGATCCCAAAATGTTGTGGATGAGGGATATTCATTGTCCCCGACGAGGGGTCTGAAATGGTTTGGTTTAACAACCATGAGACACTTCTTAGTAAGCAATATCCTAAACCAACCTAGGTTAACACGTATTTCTGGGCATGTTCGAGCACACAAATCACACAACTATCAAGCCAGAACAATAGCAGGCACAAATGTCTTACCTTGATATGCACGAAATCTTACATGCGAATTCAAACATTATTATCAGAAACCGACACCATGTTGCACTTAATAATACCAATCAAACCATATTCATGCTCACATTCGCATAACAAACACAGCATTATACGATTCTCATTTCACTCGAGTACACGCATCCAATTCATTTCTGACATGCGTAAACACACCTCAGGTTCAAAAACTAGCCATCGATCTCTGACCCGCGTAAAAATGCCTTAGGTCCAACAACACTTCTAAAGTCCGCATCAAAATGCCTCAGGCTTAGTATCTTTAGCCCACGTAAACGAACACCACTCAGGCGCAACACTATCTCCCTTTTTATAACACAATCCGCACAACACGCATCAAGTTGAACAACACTTCTATAGCCCACATTAAAACACCTCAAGTTCAGTGTCTCTACCCCGCGTAACATGCCTCAGGCGCAACACCATCTCCTTTTTATAGCACAATTCGCGTAAAACGCATTAGGTTGATGGTCTTTCGGTATAACCGGGCACCGTCTTGCGTAACACGCCTTAGGACGGGTTCAATTCCCCACGTAAAATGTATCAGGGATTATGTTATCACACGTGCACATATTTTCCATTTTTTAGCTTGACCTTGCGTAAAAACGCCTTAGGGTATTTAATGATTGTGCAACACATCGGGCACCCAATCACATGCCAATTTCATATGACCAACTCGTACACATCATTTGATATATTCAGGCTAACAATAAGCCATGATAACTCACGATTTCGCCAATTCAATTTGCATGTGAACAATTTAACATGAATTTTTGCATTTTAAGCTAAATTTCATCACTCATGGGTGTCGTACTCCTACCAACAACCCTAATCCAGCACACATTATATCTCAAACATGAATACACATCAATTCAGCCACCAATGAACAGCAACTCAGCCATCACGGAAAAATCACTATAACAGCACATTTAGGCTCGTTTTTCACGCAATAAATCACGATAGTCACCCGTAATTATTCTGATTACCTAATCAATCAATTCTAACCTCAAATCCACCTTATAAATTATCATAATTCTACCCAAACCACTCAGCCAAATTAGTCCAACTATTATTCTATGATTAACCCCTAAAACTCGCTAAAATGGGCCTGAATTAACCCGAAATTACCCATTATCCTAGGCGAGGGTTAGATTATCACTTACTAGTGATTCCAAGCAAGATTTGAGCACTACTAGGTGGTTGTACAGAGAAGAAATAGCAGCGTCGGTGGCGTCACATGATGAGGGGTATCGGCAGTTCACCGGCGGCCATGAGCAGCGGTGATGGGCTGCTGGCTTTCTTGGTAGTGCTGGGCTGAGATGGGGACTGATGAGGGTGTTTCATAGCGGAAAACGTGGGAGAGATACGGCAGTGGTGGTGCGACACGGCGAAAGGGCGAGTGACAGTTCGATGGAATGGCGACGAACGGACGGCGATTGGCTGGTCGATTGGCCAATTCACATGAGGGAGAGGAGAGGGAGTTCTCGGCCCGAAGAGGGAGAGGGAGAGTTGAGCGTGAGCAATGAGGGGAGAGAGAGAAAAAGAAAGAAAAAGAAAAGAAAAGCCTAGTCTAACCTACCCTCGAAAAATTACCATCCTACCCCTCTCTCTAATTTCTAATCGATGGTCACGATTTGATCTTATCATAAAATCGACAGCCCAGATTGATTCCCATCAAAATATTCAAGGGAAAAATTGGAATTTCATAAAAAGTGCAGGGGCAAAATCATCCAAAAATTTTTATCTCTAAAGTTGGTATGAAATGACCAAAACTCCCTTTTCATGTTACACTTGGTCTTCACAAAATTCCATGGGCAAAACGGTCATTTTCCACTTCCTATCAAAATTTCAGTTTTCTAACGAATCTGGATAAATTCGAGATTGACCATGTTAATAACGACGTCGTCCAATTATTCTATCATGACTTTCAAAATTTTCGATACCCAAACTCGATCTTTAATTAATGACTAACTCCAAATAATGCAACTTGAGCATATCTCAAACTAACGAGTGGCTTTCGGGAAAATTCGTATATTCGACCCGTGGTCGATACTAAATCGAGCCATGTTTAAGTTCACTTGAGCCATGGCGACCTCGATTGTTATATAATTGCAAGGATCAATCACCAGTTCTAAAAAACGCGATCATTTGGAATAGGTTTGAGATCGTTTGCAAATTTCATATTCTGGCGAGACAGAATCACCCACAATCCAATTATACGACATTCGCAAATTGATCCATGACCATCCTTAGATCATTCTATATTAGCCCAAAATATCACCTCGACAATTCTTATGGTCGAAAGTCAGTCAACGGTTAGGTTCTATGGTCGCGCGAATCTAGATCCCTAATTAGCCTTTCTCTACTGGTTAGTGTCCCACGAGTGATCAAGTCTGGGCAAGATTTACTACAAGTGCGTTATTGAAATTATGCATTTCATAAATACCAAGTGGGCCAAAATTTGAAATGTCACAGAATTCCAGGATAGAGAAGGCAACTTGGACACTCGGCGGGTACTATAAATAATGTTTAAAGTAAATATCGCAATTGAAATGAAACGCAGCATCTCACTTAGGTACTTGCTCCGTGACTCCTCAACCATGATCAATAGACGTGCGATGATACAATTCTTCAAGCCACGGAACATTCTTTAACTCTACACATACAGCAAGAGAAAGAGGAGAACCAGCAATCGAGCGAGGGAACAAGTGAAGTGAATGAGTAGTTGAGCGATTGGTCCAAAGCAAAGCGAAGCGACCAAAGCGAGCAAGAGAGGTGAGCAGTGGAGAATGAGAGCAAGGTGAACAATCGAGGGCAAGAAAGATAAAAAAAAAAATCAAACGAAATGGACAGGCTAGGATTTTGTTCTTTTAAATGGATAAAATTGGAGTTTCATTAATATTTTGAGGGAAAACTAGGCGACTGGCCAAAATTCATTAATGTAAGGCAATAACATTTCGAAAATGTTGAAAGCCCAAAGCAGGTAGGGACCTACCTTGGGCTTTCAGCTTTCCCAACAATAACATTTGGCCAATGGAGTCCTAAAAATGCTTGTCAAACATCTCATGTTTTTCCTAAGGCTTCATAGCCCCTTGAAAAAGCTAAACCAAATAGGGCCGCTCTTAGTCAAAATAAATGTTTGGGCATGTTGGACCGTGCATCCTTGCATCTGGTTAAGATAACTTTAGTATGCTAGTTCACGCATTTTACGGTTGACATTTGTCTTTTGTCCCACGTCGCCTGAAATTGCATCATATTTTAGATTGTATCTTCATTAAAAGAAAGCAAAAAAAAAATTGTAAAGGAGGAGCGAAGAAAGGCTCTCCTAAATTGCGAAGAGTATTAGGTCGAAGTTGCCCTGCTTTATTTCAGAAATATTTTTTTATCAGAAAAATGATAAGAAAATCCAAAAAAAAGAGGTGCATCACGTATCATTCCTAGATTTAGGACAAATTCATACCTATGCTTAAGGGAGTCTTGTCTCTAGGCGTTATAATGAGACTTTGTAAAAATTTTGCTAGTTACAACTCGGGCTGAATTTTTTATGACTTGTTCGGTTTTCTCATCTAAGCATTCATTATTATTTACATTGAGTGTTTCATTCTAGTGTTTGTGCACCTATACATTGTCAAACAGGTTTGCATGATAGAAAATAATAGAAACATCACATAAAGAATGTCACACCCCGAACCCCATCGAGCACGCAACACACTTCTCTGGTCGAATAATGTGATATCCCATAGTATTGCCGACCCAATTTCAATTCATCAGAGATTTAAAACGTCAGAGAAGCTACCAATATCCGGACAATTAGAATTGGGGTAATCAGGGAGAATAAACATATTTATTGGTCATCCAAACTTGTATAATATTCACAATTTACAAACCGCCATATACACAAGTACACCAAGCTTCTATACTATTAACCACCAACATCAAAAGGATCAATAGCCTGGGTTCCCTATCACCAAAAATGGAACACCTCAAAAAGCCTATTCTCAACCCCTACGCTAGCTCCTACGCTCACGAGACGGCATCCATTCTGAGTCCGACTCCTCATCCTCCGAATCTGGATTTCCCTAAACCATATGCTCCTTTGAGGATTCTGGCTCGGCCTCGATCTCGATCAGGTTGTTTATATCACCCGACTCAGCTGGAACCTCGTCCCGCTCCTCCTAGATCAACTCCTCAAAGAAATCGTTATCTGGCATAAATTCAGGGTCAATCCATTGCTCATACGGGGGAATGTGTACCTATTCTTCTTCAGGCTCGTCCTCAGGTTCATCTTATGGGGCCTCTTCAGGTTCTGCCTTGGGTTCTTCCTCTTCTAGTTCTTCCTCTCGGATCGCCTCAAGGTCCACATGCATTTGATCGTACCCTGCTTGAGATTCTTCTGGCTTCGGCTCGTGCTCGGCTTTTGAAGGCTCTGGTTCTACAAGCGCAGGCTGAAGTCTTGACTGCACTAAACTAGTCTCCAAACTAGTCATCTTGCCATCCGGAGGAGGTATGGCCGATGAATCCCAATCCCCAACTCCATCAAAGGGGACGTCGAAGCCACAAACGGGGCCAAACTCGTCTACCCCGTCTCTAAAGAACCACGCGGTGTACATATGCGATTGCTAGACAATTACAATCACAATCACACCTAGCCATTACAAAGTAGGCACTCAACTCATACTTACTTGGGCTTTCCGACGTGCAACCTACACGTTAGCCACAATAGTATAATTTCCAATCACATGCACATTCAAATTACATTTCATGCATTTGTTCCGGCCTCATCACATTCTTTCCACACAACTCGCCAGTGACCCGGATAATGATACTGCCTTAGGTTCACTGTGACCATCTTACACTTGCCTCGCTAGTGGCCCGTGTAATAATACCGCCTCATGCTCACTATGACTAACTCATTCCTAACTCGCCAGTAACCCACATAATGGTACCGCCTCAGGTTCATTGCGACTAACTCATAACAACACTTCAAGCCCTGCGTAATGGTACCGCCTCAGGTCATCTATCTTGCCTGCGTAGTCATACTACCTCAGGCTCAACACCCACCACCTATGATATAACCCATGTAATGATACTGCCTCAAGTTGGCCGTCCTCCGGTAATACCGGGCATCATGCTGTGTAGTCGTATTGCCTCAGGATGGATAAATATCCCCGCGTAGTGGTACCACCTCAGGGATTTCCACAATCACACATACCACACCACACATGGTATCTAGTTCATTCACATGCTCAACACCCACTTGTCAATAAATTAGCCAATCACACATGGCCCATGCACGCACTAATTCACACACATTTCTCATGCTCCATAAGCATCCAAATGTCCAATTGATAAATAAATTTCAATTCGGCCCAAGCATACACATAACGATACAAAATTTAATCATTCAATTCCACCACTCAACAAACATACATGGCCACTCACGGCCCACAATCACGGCCACATACACGTGCACAATTTCGATTTTTCTATACTCATTTCAAGCCATATTAAACGTCACAACCCAGTCACAACACGACACCTTAACTTGATACCATTTAGTCCTTAAATTGGATCGTACACTCGTCGATACAAGCCCAAATTCCAGCACCCAAATTCCCATCATCTCAGCCCCGAAACATCATCATTTCGCCCTAAAAAACCAATAATACCAACCCTCAAATCAGTCCGCACAATTAATCCATAAACAGCCCCAAAATTTCGCCAAAACCGAGTTTAATTAAATCCGATTCCACCCCTAATTCATTTGTCGATACCCGAAGTCCTAAATAGAGTTTAGGGCGCGACTTACCAAACTCTAGACTGACTTGGCTAAAGTAGAAAACGGGTGGCGCTCAATGGTGAGCGGCAGCGAGCGGCTTGGCGGTGGTGACGACGAGCGGTGGCTTGGCAACAGTGGCGGGTGGGCTGAACGGCGTATGGCAGCGACGGCCTCCTTGGCCGTGAATCACAGCCACACGAGGGAGAGAGAGAACTGAGAGGGTGAGGGGGACGGTGGTGGCATGGTGAACGACGGGCGGCGGTGGCGTGGCTAAAGGGGGCGGTCGGCTCGGTGAAGGGGAAGGGGAGTGTGCCAAGAGGTGAGAGAGAGAATGAGGAGAGAGAGAGAGAGAGAGAGAGAGAGAGAGAGAGAGAGAGAGAGAGGGAGTTTTGGGTTTTAAATAACCCAAGTCCAATAATTGAGGGCCAAATTGACCATCTTGCCCTTGTCTCACAAATCCAATCAACGGTCGAGATTCGATCTTATCTTGAGATCGACGGCCAAGATCGAATCTTTTCCAAAAATATCCAAGGGCAATTTAAGAATTTCATAAAATTCCAAAGGCAAAAGTATCCAACTCAAAAATTAAGGCAAAATGACGAAAATGCCCTTCCCTTTTAACACTTGCCCTTTATACACCTCCAAGGGTAAAATAGTCACTTTTCCATTTTCTTACTGAAATTGAATTTTTTTGAAGGATTCGGGAAAATCCAAAGCTGTACGTTCCAACCACAATGTCGTCCTAACATCCCGTCGTAACTTTCCAATTTTTCGATGTCCAATTTGGGCTCTAATTAATAATTAAATTTTATTTAACGTAACTCGAGCGTTTTTCAAACTAACAGGCGGCTTTTGGGGAAATTCGCATATTCGACCCGTGACCGATACTAAATCATGCCACGTACAAGTTTACTCGGGTTGTACCGACTTCGATTGTCACTTAATCACGAGGATCGATTACTAGATCTGACAGGCATGATCATTTGGTATAGGTTTAGGGTCATTTGTCAATTCATTTCGTGGTCCAACGGAATCACCCGTGATCCACTACTATGATAGCGATGAACTGATTCTTGACTATCCTTGGATCGGCTTTCATTTGCTCAAAATGTCACATCGACAATTTTCGTGGTCCAAAGTCGGTTAACGATCGAGTTCTTTAGTTGCGCGAATTTAAATCCCTAGTTAACCTTTTCCTAATAGTTAGTATCTCAGGAATGATTGGTTCCGGGTGAGAACTAACTGCAAGTATGTGACATTCTAAAATTTGCTCATTTTGGATTTATGAAATGTTTGGTTTTATGAATGTAATTGCAATTAGTTCTTGCCCAAAACTGATCATTCTTGGGATACTAACTATTAGGAAAAGGCTAATTAGGGATTTAAATTCGCGCGACCAAAGAACTTGATCGTTAACCGACTTTGGATCACGAAAATTGTCAAGGTGATATTTTGATGAAAGCCGATCCAAGAATAGTCAAGGGTTAGTTCGCCGATGTCATAGTAGTGGATCCCGGGTGATTCCGCAAGACCACGAAAGGAATTGACGAATGACCATAAACCTATACCAAACAATTGTGCCCGTCGGATCTACTGATCGATCCTCCCGATTAAGTGACAATTGAGGTCGGTACAACCCGAGTAAACTTGTACGTGGCATGTTTTAGTATCGGCCACTGGTCGAATATGCGAATTTCCCTAAAAGCCGCCCGTTAGTTTGAGAAACGCTCAAGTTACATTAAATAAAATTCAATTATTAATTAGAGCCCAAATTGGACATCGGAAAATTAGAAAGTCACGACGAGACGTTAAGACGATGTTGTGATTGGAACGTACAGCTTTGGATTTTCCCAAATCCTTCAGAAAAATTTAAATTTGGCAAGACTATGAAAAAATAACCATTTTACCCTTGAAGGTTTATAAAGGGCAAGTGTTAAAGGGGAAGAGCATTTTGGTCATTTTATCCTGATTTTTGAATTGGACAATTTTGCCCTTGAAATTTTATAAAATTCCCAAATTGCCCTTGGATATTTTTGGGAAAGATTTGATCTCGGCCATCGATCTCAATATAAAATCGAATCCGGACCGTCGATTGGAAATGTGAGGAAAGGGCAAGATGGTCATTTGGCAAGTCAATTATTGATCTTGATTATTTAAGACCAATTCCCTCTCTCTCTTTTCATTCTCTCTCTCTCTATCTCTCTCGGCTCCCTCTCCCCCATCACTGACCGACTACCCTTCTTCTCCCTTGCCACGCCGTTGCACACCGGCCACCGCCGCCCATCACCGAGCCACCACCACCCTCATGCCGCCGTCCCTCTCTTTCTCTCTCTCCCTCTCCCGCGGCCGTGAACAGCGGCAACGAAGCCGCTGATTGCCGCCCATCGTCTAGCAAGCCGTCGAGCAGCTCGCCATTGTCACTCGCCGCTGTCGCCGGACCGCCAGCCTGCCACTCCTTCCCGCTCTAGCCGAGTTAGTCTAGAGTTTGTGTAAGTCGCCTCTAAACCCTATTTAGGACGTCGGGTACCAATAGATACGATTAGGGGTGGAATCGGACTTAATTAGACGCAATTTTGGCTAAATTAGGGGCTGCTTTGGGGATAATTAAGCATGCCGGTTTGAGGGCTGGTATTACTTATTTTAGATGGTGAAATGATGATGTTTTGAGGCTGAGATGGTGCCAGATTGAATGTTGGAAAGTGAGACTCGTAGTAACAAGTATTTGGCTTGATTTGAGGATAAATGGTGCTGGTTTGGTGCACGGTATGGCGGTTGGAATGTGATGTTTGTTATGGCTTGAATTGGGTGAGAAAATGCTGAAATTGCGATCATCATGTGGCTGTGATTGTGGGCCCGTTTGTGGCCTTGTATGTTTGTTGAACCATGTTTTGGTTGATTGAAATGCAAGCCGTATTGTACACACTTGGGCCGAATTGAATTGATTGTCAATTGGCCGTGTTGGATGCTTTTTGAGCACGAGAAATGGGTGTGAATTGGTGCGTGCACGAGCTACGTGTGATTGGCCAATTTATTGGCAAGTGGGTATTAAGCATGTGAACGAGCGAGAAATCATGTGTGGTGTGGTATGTGTGATTGCGGAAATCCCTGAGGCGGTACCACTACGTGGGCAATTGATCCGTCCTAAGGTGATATGACTATGCGGGACGACGCCCGGTATTATCGTAGGATGGCCAACCTGAGGCGATACCATTATGAGGGTTGTGTCGTAGGTGATAGATGTTGAGCCTAAGGCGATACCACTATGCGAGCAAGATACATGGCTTGAGGCGATACTATTACCTTGGGCGAGAAGTGTTGTGAATATGGCCAACCTGAGGTAGTATCATTATGCGGGTTGTGCACTGGGTGACGGATGTTAAGCCTGAAGCGGTACCACTATGTGGACAAGATACATGGCCTGAGGCGGTACCATTACATGGGCCCTGAAGTGTTGTTATAAGTTAGTAGTAGTGAACTTGAGGTGGTACCATTACGCGGGTCACTGGCTAGCTAAGTAGAAAAAATGTGATGAGGTCAGAATGAATGCATGAAATGAAATTTGAGCGCACATGTGATTGGCAATGGTGATGAT
This sequence comes from Syzygium syzygioides, assembly GCA_031216285.1. Classification (NCBI taxonomy): domain Eukaryota; kingdom Viridiplantae; phylum Streptophyta; class Magnoliopsida; order Myrtales; family Myrtaceae; genus Syzygium; species Syzygium syzygioides. The sequence continues at coordinate 26,022,723 of CM062248.1, read as the reverse complement.
GTGACTAATATGCAGGTTGCACGCTGGAAAGGTCCAGGTAAACATACTTGTGTGCCTGTTATGTGATGGTTGAATATGGTTGTGTTTGTGATTGTTTAGAGGTAAGTGATAGCTTAGGTGAGGTTTAGAGGTGTACTTATTGTGATATAATTTTATGGTTATTTCAACTAATACTTTTTAGAACCCCAGTCTGAGCAATGAATCCTCCACCGCTGCCACCTAAACGTTTTGGAGTACTAATAAACACCAATCATAGCATTATAGAACACCCCATAGACGACAACATGACCTGGGTTAAGCACACGACAGTAGTTTGGGTAGATATAGGACTACCTCTCTAGCAGTCTCATACGTACACCGCTTGGTTCTTTAGAGATAGGGTAGACGAGTTTAGCTCCGTCTGTGCCTTTGATGTCCTCTTTGATGGAGTCAAGGACTGGGATCCATCAGCTATACCTCCTCCGGATGGCGAGATAACTAGTTTGGAGACTAGTCTAGCGCAGTCAGGACTTCAGCCTGCGCTTGCAGCACCAGAGCCTTCAGGGGCCAAGCACGAGCCAGAGCAGGAAGAGTCTCAAGCTGGATACGATCCAATGGATGCGGACCTTGAGGTGATCCCAGAGGAAAAGCCAGAAGAGGAAGAACCCGAGGCAAAACCCGAAGAAGCCCCAGAAGATGAGCCGGAGAACGAGGCTAAAGAAGAACCGGTGCACATTCCCCCGTATGAACAATGGATTGACCCCGAATTTGTGCCAGAGGATGAGTTCTTTGAGGAGCCAGATAAGGAGGAGCGGGACGAGGTTCCAGCTGAGTTGGGTGATATGAACAACCCGATCGAGATCGAGACCGAGCCAGAATCCTCATAGGAGCAGACGGTTCAGGGAGATCTAGATTTGAAGGATAAGGAGTCGGACTCAAAATGGACGATGTCTCGCGGGCATAGGGGCTAGTGTAGGGGTTACCAATAGGCTTTTGAGGTGTACCATTTTTTAAGATAGGATACCCAGGTTATCGAATCTTTTTTGTGTCGGTGGTTTATAGTATAGAAGTTCGGTGTGCTTATATATATGGTGATTTTGTAAATTGTGAATATTGTATATGTTTGGATGAGCAATGGATGTGTTTAATTTCTCATGTTTACCCTAGTTATTATTGTCCAGGTATTTGAGATTTCCGGTGATTGATATAAATCTCTGATGAGTTTAACTGAGGTCGGCGATACCTTGGGATACCGCATTATTCGACCAGAGAAGTGTGTTGGGTGCTCGATAGGGTTCGGGGCGTGACAAAGTACGATCATAAAATCAAGCATTTCACAAATCCTAAATGGGCAAATTTCAAGATGTCACAACTCCTCCCCCTTACAAAAATTTCTTCCTCGAAATTTTCAACTCAACTAATGACTCAAATAAATGGGAGTATTGACGTTGCATTATCTCTTCACTTTCCCAAGTCGCGCCTTCAGTCCCGTGATGCTCCCATACAACCTTAACCATCAGGATCGTCTTATTCCTTAGAATCCGCTCTTTCCGATCTTCAATCCTTGTTGGTCTCTCGACATATGACACTCTGTCATCGACTTCCATCTCTTCATAATTCAACATGTGAGTTGGATCCGGTTCATATTTCATCAACATTGATACGTGGAACACATTATGCACTTACAATAAATTTGGCGGAAGTGTAAGGCAATACGCTAAGTCTCCAGTTCTTTCTAAAACCTCAAAAGGTCTCACGTACCTCGGACTCAATTTACCCTTCTTACCAAATCTGGATAATCTTTTCATGGACGATACCTTCAGGAATACATGATCCCTTACTTGAAACTCCAAAGGTCTCCGCCTTCTGTCTGCATAACTCTTTTAATGACTTTGAGCTATTTTCAGCCTTTCACGAATCACCTTAATAGCCTCAATCAACTGTTGAACCAATTCTGGCCCGGTTATACTTCTTTCTCCTACTTCATCCCAACACATGGGCGTTCTACAAGCCATGCCATATAGCGCTTCAAAGGGCGCCATTCCGATGCTCTACTGAAAACTATTGTTATACGCAAATTCTGCTAAGGGCAGTTGCTTTTCCCATTTACCCTGAAAATCCAATACACATGCCCTAAGTATATCCTCTAAAGTTTGAATTGTCCTCTTAGACTGGCCATCCGTTTATGGATGGTAAGCTGTACTAAACTGTAGCTTTGATCCTAATGCCATCTACAGACTTTTCCAAAAATTAGCGGTAAACTTAGGATCACGATATGAGGTAATCATCACCGGCACCCTATACAAACGAACTATCTATTACATATATATTTCAGTAAATTGATCTAGTGCGAAATCCTTTTGCACAATCAAAAAGTGTGTCGACTTGATCAATCTGTTGACAATCACCCAAATAGTATCATGACCTCTTTGGCTCCTTGGTAATCTCGACACAAAATCCATAGTTATATGCTCCCATTTCCATTTTGGGATTTCCAAATGTCTCAATAATTCATCTGGCTTGTAATGTTGTGCCTTCACTTGCTGGCACGTCAGATATTTAGCCACATGTCTAGCTATGTCTACCTTCATACCATTCCACCAATAGTACTATCTCAAATTCTAATACATTTTGGTACTACCTGGATGTATACTATAACTACTATAATATGCTTCTGATAAAATTTCTTCCTTAAGCTCCGTATCGTCAGGCACATATAATAGTCCACGGAACTTCAATATCCTATCTTCGGATATCTGGAAGTCCGACTTTCTCTTGGTATCATCCAACTCTAGAACCCTTTGGAATTCTTGATCCACAGACTGTAAGGTCTTAATCTTAGCCTGGATTTCTGGTTCAATCCTTAGCATAGCCAGTAAACTCGAGACTTGACTTACTTCGAATCTAGATTCCGAGTCTCACTTTTTCTAACAATGCCCATTCTTTGACCATTAAACGTGTGATGCTTGACTTCCAATTTAATGCATCGGCTGCCTGGTTGGCCTTCCCGGAATGATATAATATATCGCAGTCATATTCCTTAGGCAACTCCATCCACTAACACTGCCTCATGTTTAATTCTTTTTGAGAAAACAGATATTTAAGGCTCTGATGGTTGGTATAAATCTGAAATTTCTCCTTGCATAGATAGTGTCGCTAAATCTTTAGGGCGAATACTATTGCGGCTAATTCCAAATCGTGCATCGGGTAATTCAACTCATATGGTCTTATCTACCTCGACGCGTAGGCCACTACTTGTCCATTTTGCATGAGTACACACCCCAATCCTTTCAACGACGCATCGCTATAAATTTCATATCCTCTAGGTCTTGATGGAATAGTCAACATCGGTGCTGTTGTCAATCTATGCTTCAATTCTTGAAAACTCTTTTTACATTTGTCGGTCTATTCAAACTTCATTTCCTTTTTTAACAAATGTGTTAACGGTGTTGCTATTGCCGAAAATCCTTTCACGAAATGACGATAATATCCTGCCAAGCCCAGAAAACTTCAAACTTCTATTATCGTCGTCGGTCTCGGCCATTTCATTAACACCTCAATTTTCGTTGGATCCACTGAGATTCCTTCCCCAAAGATCACATGTCCGAGAAATGTTACTCGATTGAGCCAAAACTCGCACTTGGTAAACTTAGTATACAGTGTGTTCTCTCTCAAAGTCTGCAACACTTTACTCAAGTGAAACTCATACTCCTCTAGGCTCTTCGAGTACACCAATATGTCGTCTATAAAAATAATCACAAATTGATCTAAGAACTCCTTAAACACCCGATTCATTAAGTTCATAAATGTAGCACGGGTATTCGTCAATCCAAACGGCATTATCGTAAATTCATAATGTCCATATCTCGTCCTAAATGCCGTCTTTGGGATATCCTCCTTCCCAATCCTCAATTGATGATACCCCATTCTCAAATCAATTTTAGAAAACACCGAAACCCCTTGCAACTGATCAAACAAATCATCAATTCTTGACAAGGGATATTTATTTTTGATCGTCACCTGATTTAGCTACCTATAGTTAATACATAACTTCAACGATCCATCTTTCTTTCTCACAAATAAAACTGATGCACCCCACGAGGACGCACCCGGGCGAATAAAACCCTTGTCTAACAATTCTTGCATTTACACCTTTAATTCCTTTAACTCCGATAGCGACATTCTATAAGGTGCCTTCGAAATTGGCTCAATTCCAGGTGTCAATTCGATCACAAATTCTACTTCTTTTTCTGGTGGCAATCCCGGCAATTCCTGAGGAAATACATTAGGATAATCGAACACTACGGCTGTATCCTCTAAGCTTGGCTTCTCAGCCGTTGAATCAACTACAGCCGCTAGAAATCCATGACATCTTTCATTCAACAACTTAGTCATTTCTAACGACGAAATTCATGGAATCGAGGGTCCTCCTCGATTTCCCATAAATTTGAATTCCGGATGTCCAACGAGATTAAATTGGATCACCCTGCTATTGCAATCCATTACGGCCCTTTGCTTAGATAGCCAGTCCATATCCACTATCACATCAAAATCATACATGGCTAAAACTACTAAATCAATCTTTTCGTTCCTGTCACCAATCACAATCTTACAATTTGGACACCTCAACGAGGCCAGCATCTTATCATTCAAGAGAGTTGTCACACATAACACAACGTTAAGCAATTGCGGTTCTATACCAATCAACTCAACAAATTGTTCAGATATAAAGGAATGTGACGCCCCAGGGTCAAATAAAGCATACGCAGCATGGTCACACAGAGAAACCGTACCTATGACAACCCCTGGCGCGTTCTCTATTTCTCTTCTTGCCATGGCGTACACTCGTCCTTGCGCATGTGGCCTATTCTGATTTGCTATCTAGGCTGCTTCAGTCTGATTTCGGTTTTGAGGTGTCGGCAAAGTAGGCAATCTATTCTGCCTGAGATTGGGGCAAAATCTTATGTGATGACCAAATCCATCACATCCAAAACATGCTCCACCCCTGGTTGGACAAGATCCATTTCCATGCTTTTCCACACATACCCAACATGGATCATTTTGATTACGGGTCGGCTTCTCAATATTCCTTCTAGCAGGAGGGACAAAACGTCTATTATCCGTCATTGATCTCTTTCCTAGCTGACGACTGTCCCTACTCTGGGCAAACCTCGACCTAGAAGCTGCAGCTCTATCCGCCAGATCTCGTTCAATTGCTTGAGCCCTGTCATAAATCTCGTTATACCCTCTCAGATTTAATGAGATCATTTCGCTATGAAGGTTCGGTTTCAAACCACCACAGACGCTTCGAGCCCTATCTAACGGGTCCTCAATCATTTTCAGGGCGAACTTAGATAACCGAGCAAATTTGGCCTCATTTTGATCCATTGTTCTCTGCCCTTGACGCAACCTCATAAACTCAGATAATTTTTGTTCCCGGGCACTCTCAAAAAAATATTTGCCATAAAAGGCTTCCATGAACATCGCCCAAGTCTGGGTTGTGCCAGTCGGGAATATAATTCCTCTGGTAGCTTTCCACCAATCATTTGCATTTCTTTGCAATTGATATACCACTAATGTCACTTTTTCCTCGTCTGTACACCCCAATACTTCAAAAGTTTTCTCTAATTCCTCCACCCACAACGATGCACCGTCAATATCGCCTCTACCATCAAACTTATGAGGCTTCAACTTTAGAAATTGTTCTAATAATTGGTGCATCTGCCTATTCACATTCATTGGCCCCTACCCTTGATTCCCATTGTTATTATTAGCAACAACAGCCATAGCGGCCTCGATAGCTTGGGCAATCGTGGTAGCTCGTTCTTGAGTCTGCTATCCTATCAGATTACTGATCTATTCTAGGGTTCTCATAACCACTTCCATTCTAGGGTCTTCTACAAGTCGGGCTCGGGCTCGCGAGCTGGACAGACCCTAGTTCCTCTACCTCGCGAACTTATCCTCACAATTTTTACCACTCAATTGCCTGCTACAATTCCACTCAGGAATTAGAAACCTAGGCTAACTATGGCAGTCTAGTCCTAGGTAGTGAATTAACACAATAATTCGTTCAGCAGGTAATCAATCACCACAAGCACAAGGTCACAATCAATAGGGTCTGTGCACTTACCTCAGGTCCAGACGCACCTGTGACTTGCTAAAATCTCCCTAACTTACTACCCCAGGGTCTCTACTCTTTATCACTCCAGATTTCGACTAGTTTAGATCGAGCTGTCCTCGCTCTGATACCAAACCAAACCTTGATGTCACGCCTTGAACCCCATTGAGCATGCGACACATTTCTCTAGTCGAATAATGCGATATCCCAGGGTATCGCCAACCCAATTTCAATTCATCAGAGATTTAAAATGTCAGCGAAGCCACCAATACTTGGACAATTAGAATTGGGGTAATCAGGGAGAATAAACATATTCATTGCTCATCTAAACTTGTATAATATTCATAATTTACAAACCACCATATACACAAGCACACCGAGCTTCTATACTATTAACTACCGACATCAAAAGGATTGATAGCCTGGGTTCCCCATCACAAAAAATGGAACACCTCAAAAAGCCTATTCTCAGCCCCTACGTTAGCCCCTACGCCTACAAGACGGCGTCCATTCTGAGTCCAACTCCTCATCCTCTGAATTTGGATTTCCATGAACCGTCTGCTCCTCTGAGGATTCTGGCTTGGCCTCGATTTCAATCGGGTTATTTATATCATCCGACTCAGCTGGAACCTCGTCCCGCTCCTCCTCGACCGGCTCCTCAAAGAAATCATCCTCTGGCACAAATTCGGGGTCAATCCATTGCTCATACGGGGGAATGTGCACCGATTCTTCTTTAGGATCGTCCTCAGGTTCATCTTATAGGGCTTTGTCAGATTTTGCTTCGGGTTCTTCCTCTGGGATCGCCTCAAGGTCCACATCCATTGGATCGTACCCCACTTGAGATTCTTCCGGCTCCGGCTCGTGCTTGGCTTATGAAGGCTTCGGTACTAGAGGCGTAGGCTGAAGTCCTAAGTGCACTAGACTAGTCTCTAAACTAGTCATCTCGCCATCCGGAGGAGGTATAGCCGACACGTCCCAATCCTCGACTCTATCAAAGGGGACGTCGAAGCCACAGATAGGGCCAAACTTGTCTATCCCGTCTCTAAAGAGTCATGTGGTGTACGTATGGGACTGCCAGAAGGGTAGTCCTATATCTACCTAAACTAGCGTCGTGTGTTTAACCCAGGTCATAATTTCATCTATCGAATACTCTATAATGCTGTGGTCGGTGTTCATCGGTATTCTAAAACGCTCAGGTGGCGGCGGTAGGAGATTCATTGCTTAGGCCTAGATTCTGAAATTTTTGGTTAAAACAATCATGAGATTATATCTCAATAAGTACACCCCTAAATCTCACCTAGGCTATCATGTACCTTCAGACAATCATAATCACAATCACACCTAGCCATTACAAAGCAAGCACTCAACTCATACTTACCTAGGCTTTTCTGGCGTACAGCCTACACGTTAGCCACAGTAGTATAATTTCCAATCACATGCATATTCAAATTACATTTCATGCATTCATTCCGACCTCATCACATTATTTCCACACAACCCGCCAGTGACTCGCGTAATGATACCGCCTTAGGTTCACTGCGACCATCTCACATTTGCCTCGCCAGTGGCCCGCGTAATAGTACCGCCTCAGGTTCACTACGACCAACTCATTCCCAACTTGCCAGTGACCCGCGTAATGGTACCGCCTCAGGTTCACTGCGACTAACTCATAACAACACTTCAAGGCCTGTATAATGGTACCACCTTAGGCTATGTATCTTGCACGTGTAGTTGTATCGCCTTAGGCTCAACACCCGCCACCTACAACACAACCCACGTAATGGTACCACCTCAGGTTGGTCGTCCTCCAGTAATACCGGGCATCGTGCCACGTAGTCATACTGCCTTAAGACAGATAAATATCCCCGCGTAGTCATACCGCCTTAGGGATTTCCACAATCATACATACCACACCACACACGGTATCTAGCTCATTCACATGCTCAACACCCACTTGTCAATAAATTGGCCAATCACATGTGGCCCGTGCACGCACCAATTCACACACATTTTTCATGCTCCATAAGCATCCAAATATCCAATTGATAAATAAATTTCAATTCGGCTCAAGCGTGCACATAACCATACAAAATTTAATCGTTCAATTCCACCACTCAACAAACATACATGGCTACCCACGGCCTACAATCACAGCCACATACACGTGCACAATTTCAACTTTTCCATACTCATTTCAAGCCATATTAAACGCCACAACCCAGTCACAACACAGCACTTCAACCCGATACCATTTAGTCCTTAAATTGGATCGTACACTCATCGATACGAGCCCAAATTCCAGCACCCAAATTCCCATCATCTCAGCCCCGAAACATCATCATTTCGCCTAAAAAATCAATAATACCAGCCCTCAAATCAGTCTGCACAATTAATCCATAAACAGCCCCAAATTTCGCCAAAATTGAGTCTAATTAAATCCGATTCCACCCCTAATTCATCCGTCGATACTCGAAGTCCTAAATAGAGTTTAGGGCGTAACTTACTACACTCTAGACTAACTCGGCTAGAGCGAAAAACATGTGGCGATCAACGTTGAGTATCAACGAGCAGCTTGGCAGTGGCAATGGCGAGCGGTGGCTTGACAACGGCGGTGAGTGGGCTGAACGGCGTGTAGCGGCGACGACCTCCTTGGCCGTGAATCACAGCCACACGAGGGAGAGAGAGAACCGAGAGGGTGAGGGGGACGATGGTGGCGCGGCCAAAGGGGGTGGCTGGTTCGGTGAGGGGGAGGGGGAGTGTGCCGAGAGGTGAGAGAGAGAGAGAGAATGAGGAGAGAGAGAGTTTTGGATTTTAAATAACCCAAGTCCAATAATTGAGGGCCAAGTTAACCATCTTGCCCTTGTCTCACAAATCCGATCGACGGTCGAGATCAAATTTTTTCCAAAAATATCCAAGGGCAATTTGGGAATTTCATAAAATTCCAAAGGCAAAATTGTCCAACTCAAAAATTAGGGCAAAATAACCAAAATGCCCTTTCCCTTTAACACTTGCCCTTTATACACCTCCAACGGTAAAATGGTTACTTTTCTATTTTCTTACCGAAATTAAGTTTTTCTAAAGGATTTAGGAAAATCCAAAGCTTACGTTCCAACCACAACGTTGTCCTAACATCCCGTCGCGACTTCCCAATTATCTGATGTCCAATATGGGCTCTAATTAATAATTGAATTTTATTTAACGTAACTTGAGCGTTTCTCAAATTAACGGGCGGCTTTTGAGGAAATTTGCATATTCGACCCATGGCCAATACTAAATCATGCCACGTACAAATTTACTCGGGTCGTACCGACCTTGATTGTCACTTAATCGTGAGGATTGATCACTAGATCCCATGGGCACGATCGTTTGGTATAGGTTTAGGGTCATTCGTCAATTCATTTCGTGGTCTAGCGGAATCACCCGTGATCCACTACTATGACAGTGGCGAACTGATCCCTGACTATCCTTGGATCAGCTTTCATTGGCTCAAAATGTCACCTTGATAATTTTCGTGGTCCAAAGTCGGTTAACGATCAAATTCTTTGGTCGCGCGAATTTAAATCCCTAATTAGCATTTCCCTAATGGTTAGTATCCCAGGTATGATCAGTTCCGGGTGAGAACTAATTGCAAGTACACTCATAAAATCAAGCATTTCACAAATCCCAAATGGGCAAATTTCAGGATGTCACAAAGAAACATTTTCCTTGAAAAAGAAAAAGGTACCAATTCATGGGCATTAGTTTAATCTAACGAAATCAAGTTCTTGTACCCAGCTTTTTAATTCGTAAAGATAAAGTGATCTGATGCACTTTACCAGGCTAATAACTAGCCTAGCAAATAGGTTAGTGGCGACTCTAAAGTAATCATGAGTGAATGAGAAAAACTAAGTTGCATTCAATAAGGTTTGAAAGAGTTCACGCGAACACGCCATCTTGTGAGAGGAGTACTTGCGTCCACCTCCCGATAAGTCTTAATTCTCTTTTGGAGGTTTTTTGCTTTTGTGGTTCACATTTAACATATTGCATTCTATTAGATTGGTCTATGTCTTAATCACAAGTTTTTATTCCCTAATTCTTTTAAATAGTATTTTATTCTATTACAATTGTCACAAATTGCATTATGTTACAAACTCGATGACTCTCTCAAGCACGTGCCCATACTTACTGAATTGATAGGATACAATGTGCACGCCGACAATGCCTTAACCTATATTTTAGAAAGTACAAGTAGTCGAGGATCCCTTCAATGAGCAAGGTTTAAATACAAGTTACTCTCAATAGGGACATCATGATGAAAGGTTTGAAAGAAGAGACAACACACCAAGATGATGATTGAAGCAAGCAATGAATGTTCTCATGAAGTTCTTGAACTTTAGGAGGATGCATTTGGTCCTTTGACTCTTGATGAATAATGGGTCCTCCAAGGGTGCTTTTGCAAAGCTGAGGTTGTAAAATTCCAAACCTGAGGCAAATTAAAAAATTTGATAGATTGTCCAAGGACAGATACCCAGGTTGTAAAATTCATATAAAACTGCTCTTTTCTCCTAAAATTTTCCTTATAAAGATGACAAGTAGAATGACTAACTATGCTGCTGACATCATATATCGCTTCTTTGAGTCACCACTGCCACATGGTGAGAGAATGCCTCTGACTTATTATGAGGTAGAAAATATTACGAGGGAATTGGATCTTTGAATATGTGTAGGCATGCGTGCAAATATGATTGTATACTTCATTGGAGAGAGACATTAAACTTGCAGACACTGAGATGGATCTTGTAAATGGAGCATCCGTAGATAGTTCTATAAGTTAGTTGCAGGCCAGTTCAACTTGGGATGCGAGTCGAATCATCCTTACTCAATCGGTTTTAGGATGGTTCAAACGAAGACCGCTTTGGTTTCCGAATAAAAAATTGGGAAAGGTTAGACCTATTTGGTTATGAACCGTCAGTTCTACAGAGCCAATTGTGATATAGCACTGGTTTCAAGAAAACCGAATGCAGTGGTGCATTTGCTAACTTTTTTGTTTCCGGGAACTATTTCCGCTCCCTAGACAAATTTTTGAGCAGAAAAACGCATTTGATAATTGTACAAAATTTTTATTCTAGGAATAAAACAGCGTTTGGTAAGACTGTAAATTTTTTTTTGTGACATGGAATTTTTTTTAGTTTTTAAAAAATTTTATGAGATTTATGTAATTTTACGAATTTTTCTCTCTTTTTTTCCTTCCTTCTTCTTCCATCTCTAGTTGGTTGTTGAGCCTTAGTGATGGCCGACAAATAACTAGAGACAAGGGCCGGCCTCGCCTAAGGCTACCAATGACGGTTGATGAGGCTAACTTAGTGGTGGTTGTCACGCCCCGTACCCAACGGTGTGCTACATCCCTGCCGTGGTCGAATTTGTTGGACGTCCCAACACACGTCACCGATCCAACGTCCAACATAGAGGTTAAGGCACACGCGGAAGCAATATACACCCGTACAATTTAAAACTACACAACCAAGGATAGCAATACAATAAACAACATAAACAGATATACATTTGCATTAACGATGGAAACATATACAATATTTATATACAGCATGAACATCAAAAATCAAAAGCGGGTCAACGTCCATTACTGACAAAAAGGGATAAGTGGCCTGGGCGGTCAGGGATACTAAAACTAGGTAGGGCTCCGGTCAAAAAGGTACTGGCCCGACCTATTTACAACTAGTGCCAAACCTACAGGACCCGGTCCGGGTTGGATCCCGAGGACTCAAAAGAGCTGTCTGACAGCTCATCCTCAGAGTCCATGGAATCCATCTCGGACTCGGTCTCTGCCAACTCCTCCTATGAATCTACCTCCTCAGACTCGGGGTCCTGCTCCATCGGCTCTGGCTCCTTGTCCGACTCCATCGGCTCCTCATCAAAATCGGAATTTGCTGGCTCCATATCCATCGAGTCAAACTCGTCAACCTCCCAAATAACCGGTCGACGGCTAGAACTGAACTCCCCTCGGATGTGTAATCGGGACTCACCAGGCCTCCATCCTGATACTGGGGGTCTACTTCTCCTAGCCCGTGAAACGGGACATTAAAAGTCCTGAGGGGCCCAAAGGTTCCGAAATAGTCTGTAAACAACCAAGCTATATACTCATGGGTCTGGAACTGCTGCGTACCCACGTCGACCCATACCATAGTGAAATGCCTAATATATGTCTCCCCGTTCCCTACGAGGTACTCGGTCACGTCCCGGTCTATCCGAGACGGAATCTCAAAACGAATAGGCACCTCAAACATCTTCAAGGTCAGGGGTCTAAAAAGTTGGGTTTTAACAATAATAAAAATGAATCTCAGCGAGTAAAACCCTCTAAACCTAAACTAAGCTAACATGTACCTCCTGACAGGCAACAATCACATACAACAAGTAATACTCAATAATCAATTAACCTAGGCTCTCAGCCCAAATCGAGAATATAATAACCCTGCAAGTTATACAGCTCATAATAATATTCATGGCACATACACGATCAAACTTAGTCGCACGTGTGCCACACGTATGTTCATGCTCATTAATACCTATATCACACGTGAGTCACCGATGTGCACATGCCTGCACAACTGCCAATGCACTCTTACACACATAAGCCACCAATATGCCATGCTCACGATCTGGCTCAATGATGCACACTTGCACTCTGCCAATTTCTCATTTAGAAGCTCGACCCGCGTAAAATGCATCAGGTCTGACCCACGTAAAACGCATCAGGTCTATCATTCAATAACAATATTTCCTGGCCCACATAAAACACATCAGGCCCAATGTCTCTAGCCCACGTAAAACGTATTAGGCGCACCGATCTCCTTATACGAACCAAAGCCCACGTAAAACACATCAAGCTGGCTGTCTTTCAGCAATCCGGGCATCGTCCCGCGTAAAATGTATCAGGACGGGTTCAATACCCCACATAACACGCATCAGGGCCTTAGGTGATCACACTTGCACACAGTCAATTTTATCTGAATCCCGCGTAAGACGTATCAGGGTGATTAAGTGATCACATGCTCATGCCAAGCACGCAAACTTGTACAAATCTCGATTCAAGCTAATGCGTAGCATGCGAAATGCACGGCCATGCACAATGAGTACTCGTGTTATGACATAATGCACGATGAGCATTCAATTCCAACATGAGCACACAATCCAATCGTGCCAAGAAATTATCAAACAATGCCATGACGTGCTCAAATACCCAATTGACATGCTCACATTCAATACCCAATTGACATGCTCACATTCAATTTCAATGTGCCCAATCAACATATTAGCATATCCAATCGAACTATTCAATTCAACTTTGCATGATACATAACTCATGCATAGTTCACGCGACTAGGCTAATATGATTAGGCACACTCAAGGCCCGCCATGCTAGTACATTCTTGGTCACACTAAGCACGCGACTTGGCATCTCAAAATCAATGTCCAATCCAGCATAAATCAACCACCAAATGGACAATTTAAGATATGCTCGGAATTCCACAATTGAACCCTAACTAACCAATCGCGGGCCAATCAATTCCTAAAGTTCCAGCCATCAAACAGCCCACTCTTAGGCATTAACTCACATTAAAATCAACATATTAGGCTCCCAATTCATCGCATAATCCATCACTAATCAAGTAACCCACTAATAACCTCTAATTCCCCTAATTAACCCCTAAATTACCCTAATCCCATCTAGAAATACTAATTAGCCTAATTAGGATTTAGGGACTAATACTCACAATTTTCCTAAGCTCCACACACAACCGAACAGGTGGGGGAACGGGCTGACTAAGCTGGTCCCACGGCGGTCCTCGACGGCGCTAAGGGCGACTGCGGGCCACTATTTGGGCGGACGGCAGTCCAAGGCGAGGCTAATCCTCACGGTCAAAGGGGAAGGAAATGAGGTGGAGGAGAGGTTGGGATGGCTGGATGGTGGTGGTGCGAGGCAGAGCAAGCGGCTCCGGTGTGGCGCGTGGTGGCGGCTCCTCCGGCGGTGGCGGCGACGCTCACGGCCGAGCAAGGAAAATGGAGAGGGATAGAGAGCTAGCGAGAGGGAGAGAGAGATGGTCGTGATGGTGGTGGTGCAAGGCGGAGTGAGCGGCATGGCAAAAGGTGGTGGCGCTCCTCCAGCGACGGCGGGGCACACGACCAAGGGCATTACTCGACAAGAGAGAGATGACAGAGGGTGCAGCCGGCTTGGGGGAGAAGAAATGAGGGAGATATATATATACATCTAGATAGTGAGGTGGTTGACCAATTTCTAAAAATTTCCATCTTGTCCTCTACTCAAGGGCTTGGATCAATTTTGACAAAAATATCTAGAGGTTTCTTGGTCCAAGTTCTAACAATAATAATAATAATGAGCAAGACCATAATATCCACTAATAAATTTCTAAAATTCGGAATCAAAGCTTAGGGGCCCAAGGGCAATTCAATAATTTTTCGGTCCCGGATCAATTTTTCAATTTTTGACTCTACTGACCCCAAATATAATTGGCCACATAAAAATAACGTCGTCCTTGCAAAATAGTCGCGTACGTCCACGAAATTCGACACCATAGTCTGGACTCAATTTTACGATCGATTTTGCTCAAAATGCAATTTTAACGTCTCTCACTAACGGGCAGCTGTTTAGGGGTTACACGTATTGACCTAGAGTTACTCGAGTCGTGACAATCTCAATTCCCAAGAGAATGCGAGGATTTATCGCTAGTTCCGAGGGTCGCGATCGTTCGAAATAAGTTCGAGATCGTTCGTCATGCGTACTCTCGGTCATGCAGAATCACCCTTAATCCGATCATACGTTACTGGCCAAATCAAATCCGTCACTCTCTTTGGATTGACCCACATTGGCACAAAATATTACCTCGTCGTTTTTTGGAATCGAACTCAATTTACGATCGAGTTCTTGGGTTCACATACCATTTTTTCTAGTTAGCCATTTCCTACTGGTCAGTATCCCGAGAATGATTAGTTCCGGGTAAGACGTACTAAAACGAAATGAGAAATACACATCCATTTTATTGATCACGAAAGTAGATTGAATTCAGGACGTTACAACTCTTTCCCCTTACAAAAATTTTGTTCTCAAAATTTACAATCCAAACCCAGTTACTCAAACAAATGAGGGTGCTGACGTCGTATTACTTCTTCGCTTTCCCAGGTGGCACCTTCTATACCATGATGTTGCTAAACAACTTTGACCAACGGGATCATCTTATTCCTCAAAACCTGCTCCTTCCTGTCTTCGATTCGCACAGATCTCTCCACGTACGACACCTTGTCGTCCACATCTACTACCTCATGATTCAGCACGTGGATCGAATCCGGTTCATACTTTCTTAACATTGATACGTGGAAGACGTTATGAACTTGCGACAAATTCGACGGTAAGGCAAGACGATAAGCCAACGTTCCAATCCTCCCTAAAATCTCGAACGGGCCTATATACGTTGGACTCAGCTTTCCTTTCTTGTCAAACCGAGATAGTCCTCTCATCGGTGAATCTTAAGGAATACATGGTCGCCAACCTGAAACTCCAACGGTCTACGCCTTCAATCCGCATAACTTTTCTGATGGCTCTGAGCTGTTCTTAGCTTTTCCCAGATAATCTTTATTGTTTTTATCGATTGCTGAACAAACTCTGGACCCATCATACTTCTTTCTCCCACTTCATCCCACCACAATGATGTTCTACATGCTCTATCATAAAGTGCTTCAAACGGTGCAATTCCAATACTCTGCTGAAAGCTGTTATTGTAAGCAAACTCGATCAAATGCAACTGCTCTTCTCACTTGCCATGAAAATCTAATACACAAGCCCTCAACATGTCCTCTAAAGTCTGTATAGTCCTCTTAGATTGGCCATTTGTCTGCGGATGATAAGCCGTACTGAATTGTAATTTTATTCTCATGGCTAATTGTAGACTTTTCCAAAAATTAGCAGTGAATCGGGGATCACGGTCCGAAATGATTGATACCGGTACTCCATGAAGACGGACTATCTGCCGCACATATAGCTCTGCAAACCTTTCTAGCTCAAAGTCCTTTCACACTGCCAGGAAATACGTTGACTTGGTCAATCTGTCTACTATCACCCAAATAGAGTCGTGTCTTCTCTGGCTTCTTAGAAATCTCGTTACAAAATCCATCGTAATATGCTCTCATTTTCATTTTGAAATTTCCAACGGATGCAACGTTCCACCAGGTTTACAATGTTGGGCCTTCACTTGTTGGCACGTCAAACACTTGGCCACATCTACCTCATTCTATTCCATCAATAGTGCTGTCAAAGGTTCTGGTACATCTTCGTGTTGCCCGGGTGGATACTATAATTGCTACGATGAGCCTCCGACAAAATCTCTTCCTTAAGCTCTAAATCATCGGACACGCATAAACATCCTCCAAACTTGAGAATTCCGTCCTCGAACACTTGGAAGTTCGGTTTCCTCTTAGTGCCATCCATCTCCAGAATCTTCTGAATCTCAAGGTCCGTAAACAGCAATGCCTTAATTTTGGTCTACACCTCTGGCTCAATCCTTAATGTTGCCATCAGATTGGAAAGGTGTCCTACCTCGAACTTAAATTCTGAGTCTCGCGCTTCTTCCAATAAAATCTACTCTTTGATCATTAATTGCGCAATGGTCGATTTTCGGCTTAAAGCATCCGCTACCCGGTTAGCTTTTCCGGGATAGTATAAAATGTTACAATCATAGTCCTTCAAAAGTTCCATCCAACGCCTTTGCCTTATATTCAATTCCTTCTGCGAAAACAAATATTTGAGGCTCTGACGGTCCATGTAAATCCGAAACCTTTCTCCACATAAATAGTGCCTCCAAATCTTTAATGCGAAAATGATTGCTGACAGTTCCAAGTCGTGCATCGGGTAATTCATCTCATGAGGCCTTAACTGATGCGATGCATAAGCAACCACCCTTCCATATTGCATTAGCACGCATCCTAATCCCTTGAGCAAAGCATCACTATATATCTCATATCCTCCCGGTTCTGAAGGAATTGTTAGCACCGGTACAGTCGTCAATCTCTGCTTCAACTCCTGAAAACTCTCTTCGCACTTTTCCGTCCATTCAAATTTCGTCTCCTTCTTAAGCAGCCTTGTCAAAGGAATGGCTATCACTGAGAATCCTTCCACAAATCGTCGATAATAACCTGCCAGTCCAAAGAAGCTTTGAACCTCAGTAACTGTCATCGGTCTCGGCTAATCCATCACTGCCTCAATCTTTGCCGGATCCATGGAGATTCCTTCTCTGGAAATTATATGCCCAAGAAACACTACTCAGTTTAGCCAAAATTCGCACTTGCTAAACTTAACATACAGTGCAAGCTCTCTTAACATCCATAGAACTTTTTTCAAGTGCACCTCATGCTCTTCGAGACTCTTTGAATATACTAGAATATCATCTATGAAGACAATGACGAACTGATCCAAGAATTCCTTGAATACCCAATTCATTAAATCCATGAAAGCAACTGGGGCATTAGTCAGCCCAAACGGCATTACCGTAAATTCGTAGTGCCCATACCTTGTCCTAAACGCCGTCTTAGGGATATCCTCTTTTTGGATCCTTAACTAATAATATCCCGTCCTTAGATCAATCTTAGAAAATACCGAGGCTCCTTGCAACTGATCAAACAGGTCGTCAATCCCTGGGAGGGGATACTTATTCTTGATTGTCACTTGATTCAACTGACGGTAATCGATACATAGCCTCAACGACTCATCCTTCTTTCTTACGAACAAGACTGGCGCTCCGCATGGAGACACATTCGATCGGATAAAACCTTTGTCCAGTAGTTCTGGCATCTAAACCTTTAATTCTTTCAACTCTGACAATGACATTCTATAAGGCGGCTTCGAGATTGGCTTAGTTCCAGAGGCCAACTCGATAACAAACTCTACTTCTTTTTCTGGCGACAATCTCGGCAATTCCTTGGGAAATACATTGGGAAAATTGCACACCACTGCTATATCTTCTAGCCGCACTTCTTTTACCGCCGGATCAACCACACTTGCCAGGTAACCTTGACCTCCCTCATCCAACAATCCGGTTGCTTCTACCGATGAAATCCAAGGGTTTGAGGTTCCTTCTCGACTCCCTATAAACTCAAATCTAGGGTGTCCAATCGGACTAAATTGAATAACCCTACTACTATAATCCATTACGACATTCTGTTTGACTAACCAATCCATGCCCACAATCATATCAAAATCATACATCGGCAAAACAGCTAAATCTATCCTGTTTTCTATGCCACCAACTACTATCTCACAGTCCGGGCATCCTAACGATATGCATATCTTATCCTTCAATGGTGTAGTCACACATAAACTCACTTCTAACAAAATAGGATTTAATCCGGTCAATTCAACAAACTGAGTAGACACAAATGAGTGCGATGCCCCCTAATCAAACAAAGTATAAGCGACATGATTGCACAGAGAAACCATACCTGTAACTACGCCTGGCGCATTTTCAACTTCCTTTCGCGCCATGGCGTACAACTGTCCTTGTGTTAGCGGCTTGTTCATAATAGCCGGCGGGGAATTCCTAGCCTGATTTCCTATCTGGGGTTATTGTGATTGCATCGATGAACCTACTGGGCGTTGCT
The DNA here is from genome assembly GCA_031216285.1 of Syzygium syzygioides. NCBI lineage: Eukaryota > Viridiplantae > Streptophyta > Magnoliopsida > Myrtales > Myrtaceae > Syzygium > Syzygium syzygioides. The sequence goes on along the minus strand of CM062248.1, from coordinate 26,003,966 downwards.
GGAGGCAATTTCTAATCTAATGCTCCAAACTCCCACACTTGAAACAAGCCCTAAACCTATTCTGCTAGTGGCTTGGCTTTTCGATATTCTTTCTAATTGGTAGGACGAATCGTCTGTTTCTTGTCATCGGCTTCTTCCCGAGACGGCGGTTGTCCCTAGCCGGGCCGAACCATGATCCTGAAGTAGCTGCCCTTTCCAACTGATCTCGCTTCATGGCTTGAGCCAATTCATACATCTCTCCATATTCCTGAATATTGAGCGATATCATCTAACTTCTAAGGTCCGGCTTTAGCCCATCTCGGAACCTTCACACCTTATCTTGCGGGTTCTCTACCATCCTAGGTGCAAACCTCGACAGTTTAGCGAACTCCGCATTATATTGATCCACAGTCATTTGTCCTTGGCGGAGCCTCATAAATTCAACCAGTTTTCTTTCTTGGGCACTCTCTGAGAAATGCTTTCCATAAAAATTCTCAGTAAACACAGCCGAAGTCTGGGTAGTCCCCTCGGGAAACACTTTGCCGTTGGTGGCCTTCTACCAATCATTTGCATTGTCCTGTAATGGATATACCATCAATGTCACCCTTTCAGCCTCGGTGCACCCCATAACATCGAAGGCTTTCTCTAATTCTTCTACCTATTGCGGTACAGCCTCAGGGCCACCCTTTCTATTGAACTTTGGCGGTTTCAATTTCAAGAATTGCTCGACCAACTTAGATATCGGTCTGATCACATTTGCTGGTCCCAAAATTGGATTCTCATTATTCCCCTGGTTCCTATTATTTTCATTTTTTCCGTTGGCCCCATTGGTAGCAGCGACGACGGCCTCTACCACAGTGGCAATAGTGGCATTTTTCTCCTGGGCTTGCTTACCCCCTAGAATTCCTGCTTCCTTGAGAGCCCTTAAAATTATGTCTACCCTTGGGTCCTCTGCAACTTTCACTTGCGGTTCTACGCGGTCTTGCTTACGACCTTGACCTCTACCATGATCTCGAACCCTACCTCTTCCTTGACTACTCATCTTCACAACTCACATGCTAATCTACCTGCTATAATTCCATTTAGGAATTAGAGACTTAAACCAAGCTAAACTGGTCTAAGGTCCTAGGCAAGGAACTAACACAACAGCAATTAATCACTCAGCATGCGGCTAATCACAAACGGCACAAGACCTCAATCAAGGAGATACACGTTCTTATCTCAGGTCCTGCCACACCTTCACTTTGCGAGTCAATTCATATATGCATTGAATCAAAACACAGGCAGTCAGAATGTACACTTAGCATACAAGGTCACCCTACTAGCTACCCAAGGTCATCACTCCTTATCACTTCAGGCTTTGACCTAATTAGATTGAGCTAACCTTGCTCTAACACCAAATCAACGGGGGATGTCACGCCCCGCACCCTACGGCGCGCCACATCCTTGCCGTGGTCGAATTTGTACGATGTCCCACGACGCGTAGCCGACCCAACGCCCAACACAAAGGTTAAGGCACACGTAGAAGCAATATACACCTGTACAATTTAAAACCACACAACCAAGGATAGCAATACAATAAACAACATGAATAGATATACATTTGCATTAACGATGGAAACATATACAATATTCATATACAGCATGAACATCAAAAATCAAAAGCGGGTCAACGGCCACTACTGACAAAAAGGGATAAGTGGCCCAAACGGTCAAGGTCTTATTATTGCCGCATTCCAACCCTTCTCTTTTCCTCAACAGTTCTCTTGGGGTCCTCGTAATAATCTTGTCATGGCTAAACCTTCTTCCTCTTCATCTTCTAATGCTTCGTCTTTCACTCAAGACTTTGTTGCTTTATGGAATGATTTACTATGCTGATTGAGGCTCACCTATGCCTATTTATCTATAGAATCAAGGGCTGTGGATGAGATATTACCTTTCTCAAAGAAGCCGAACCCAAATTCCTTCATGCTGATCACCCTTTCATAACCAACTTTGATGAGTTTTGTACAATTTTTACCTATGGGCTTAAAGCCTTTTCTAAAAACAAGTCAATAATCAAGCAGAATGCAGTCATCGAGAGTGAGTATTTTAACAAGATTGATCTTACCACCCATGCTGAGAAGGTATACTTTGATTGAGTTAAAGTTCTAGAGCCCGCTCGTGCAGGATTGGCCAGGTTGTCCCGCTTGAAGGACGCCAAAGTCGAGTCGTTGAGCACCGTAACCCACCATCTTCGGGGAAAGTTGTCATCGAAAGACAAAGCAGAGGTCGAGACAGAGAAGAAGGGGCTGATCAAGCTACTAGCCTAGATGGACGAAGACATTAACTCTTGCAGGTCGCTAGTGAGTTATCTGGACAAGCAAGCCAACACCTGTTTTGAAACTCTTACAACACTAGAAGCAGAGTATAGCTAGGCCTACTCAGCCAGGAACACCAATTCTTCTGCCTGCTAGCACACTGAAGGGGAGAATCGTCATCTAGAGGGTTGTCTATCCCACTTTGTAACTAGGTTCAGGAGTCATATCTATCTAAACTGATTTTGTAATGACTATTCTTAAACAATCTTTGTAAATCCAATCCTCTTGGTCAGCTAGCTTGGCTAGCTTGGTCCTTTCAATTATCCAGTGCAATAGTTAGATCTTTTGTTGCAATGTTCTGTCAATCGATGTACTTTTCTTTTCAGATATGGCTTGGATTACTTTAATTTTCTTCATTTTCCTTCATCTCCAACAAAGTCAAATAGTATTCTTTAAATATTTTCCGTTGATTGACCTGGGCATTTCTCCAATCCCATCGATGTCCATTAAATGATAGGCATTTCCACTTAGAACTTCTGTGACTAAATATAGACCTTCCCAATTTGGTGACCATTTACCAAACTTCTCATTATCCGAACCCATTGGTAGAATAGTCTTCTAAACTATGTCACTAATGTTGAAGCATTTCTCTTTTACATGTTTGTTATATCCCCTGGCAACTCTATTGTTCTGGGCGATTAGCTTCTCTAAAGCTATCACGCCCTAAACCCCAACGGACTCATGACACCCCTAGAAGGTTGTATTGAATGCGACGTCCTAGGACGCGTCGTCAACCCAAATGAAACACATAAAGATAAACGCAAACAGAAGCTGAAATAAAACAACCTAGACAAAAAATAACGACAGAGGGATAGCATAAAACAATAATTTCATTTACACCATAACAACCCAGGCTACTAACGAATATACCACAATCATAAAAAGGGGCCGGTGGTTGGGTAGCCTGCTTACTATACAAAAAGGGGACATCCAAGGATGAAGTGAAGCATCAAATGCACAAGGTCACTCCCAATCTCTGAACCGCACGTGACAACTATCCGTCACTCCAACCCTGAAAATGTTTTAACAATGGGGGATGAGATAAATCTCAATAAGCAAACTCCTAAACCCCACCTAGGCCAATGCGTACCCAGACAAGTCTCAACACGCAATCTAACCATCGACGTACTAGAAATCACATAAACATACTTACCTCGCTTCTAATCATGCGCCTACTCTAATCACTATAAGCAATAATATTCCAAGAACACATCACAATCACTCGAGCACCATACACATGTGCGTTCACCCAATTCAATCAAGCACATTCCACATGCATGTCTATCCAACTATCCACGACCCGCATAAACACGCCTCAGGTCCTTTCCCACAGCCCACGTCAACACATCTTAGGCCCATTCTCACAGCCCTATAAACACGCTTCAAGCCCAACTTTTTTTCCAATGGCCCGCATAAACAAGTCTCAGGTCTTTTCTTACCTTTTTTGCCACACTCACGTAACCACGCCTCAGGTTGGCAGCCCTTCGATCAATCTGAGCTTTTCAAGCAAACACACACGCCACTTAATTCAATCAATTTCACATCTTTCACATAATTAAATATCATGCAACCATTTCCAAATAACCACAACACAATTCGCCATACTTACGCCAAAGAGGCCACAGTTTCACCAATTAAAGTCACACTCGCACACTCCCAAATGGTCAATCAAGGTCAGCTATTACTCGTCATCAAATCATCACATGAGCACACAATATCAAGCATTAAATCAGCCCGTAATTCAAATAACCACCAGCCACACCTAGCTCGCCATTCCGATACAATAAGGCCCACGTTTTACTCCAAAACTTGTCCAATATTAGTCCACTGGGCTAGCTAATGTCCCGGCTCATGACAACCTAAAACTCGGCTTTAAAACCTATAATAGCCCAAATTTCAATGTAATTTCAGGATCAATAAAATTGACATTATTTCGCATTTTATTTTAGTAAGTCTCGCCTAGAGCTGATCACTCTCTAGATACTAACCAATAGCGTATGGCTAACTGGGAAATTGGTACGTAGACCAGGGACCCAATCGTGAATCGGATACCGATCACGAGAAATGATGAAGAAATATTTTGAACTGATGTGGGCCGATCTTAGGAAAGGTAACGGATTTGGTTTGGCCAAAGCCAACGATGTACAATCGAATCGCAGGTTATTCTGCACGATCGAAAAGTGCACGTGGCCAACCAGTCCTGAACTTAAACCGAACGACCGTAACCTTTGGGACTAGTGATAATTTCTCATTCTCTTAATGATCGAACCGTCGTGACTTGAATAATCCTAGATCGATACGCGTATACTCTAAATAACTGCTCGTTAGTGAGAGATCCTCAAATTTGAAATTTAGTGAGTTTTGATCACGAAATTGGACTCGGACTTCGGTGTCGATCTTCGAGGGCTTAAGAGGCTATTTTCACGATTCGGAAGTTATATTATACTAGCCACACACGTTTGGAGTTAGTTTGGTCGAAAATTGAAATTTTAACCCGAAAGTCAAAAATTACGATTTTACCCCTCTAGACACCGACGTTGATTTTGAGCCCGTATGAGACTATTTTTCAAGGTTGATGTTGTTTTAGGGTGGCCACACACATTCAGAGTTGCTACGGTCAAAAATTGGAATATTGGATCGGAAGTGAAAAATTATTATTTTATTTCTCAGGACTTTGAAGTCGATTTTCGAAGGCTTAAGAGACTATTTTCATGATTTCGACACCATATTATGTTGGGCACACACATTTGGGATTGGTATAGCCAAAAATTGAAATTTCGACTCGAGACCAGAAAATGACCATTTTGTCCCTGGCTTATTTTTTGTCCGAATTTCTGGGAAAATATTTGGGTTAATTAAAATTAATTATCAGCTCAATTATTGGACTCAAAGATCCTTTGGCCCATCAATTATTAGATTAGGACGAATGAGGACCGTTGGATCGAAGGCAAAATGGGAAGATCGCGTAGAATCGCGACATGTGGCGCCCACCAGCCCCAATATTTGACTAGCTTGGACCAATTTCTCTGTCCTCCCCCTCACTCAGCTAGCCCCATCGAGCAGCCCCTCCTTCGTCGATCTCTCTCTCTCTCTCTCTCTCTCTCTCTCGGCCAACCACGCCGCAGCTTGCCGGACCACCACCGTGCCGCCGCTGTCCATCGTGCCGTGCCTCCATCCGCCTTAGCCCTAACCTCAGCCTCACCCTTATCCCATCCCCCTATCTCTCTCCCTCTCTCCCTTGTTTTCTCTCTCACGGCCAAAGGAACGCCGGAGCAAGCCGCCGCCGCGCCGGAGCTTGATCAGCCGAGCCGCTGCCACCGTGACCCTCAAGCCGCCTCGTACGTCACCATCCATACTTATCCGTACGTCATCCGTACGTGTCCGTATGTCGCCGCCGGAACGCTGCCGCCGGTTCCACCGTTCAATGGTGATCAGCCGCCGTTCCTCGTCATCGTGGTCTAGAATTAAGTGAGTATATCTCTTAAACCTGGATTAGGACTGACAGTGCGTTTTATGGACTGGCTTAGGTATTATCGGGGTATATTTAGGATAGGATTGAGGACCGATGGGTAGAAATAAAATCCGAGGAATTTAGTGGGATTATTATAGATAATTATTGGGCTCGGATTGATGGAATAGTAGCTGTCCGTACTTTGAGGAATGTACTGGATTATAACGGACAGTAAGAATTGTTAGCTGAATGGCCGGGATTACCCAAAGTGATTGGCTATTAATTGATTGGTGATTAATTGTGCTTAATTGTGAAATGACATGTTGTGTGCTCGTGTGGCTGAATCATGCGGAGTGTGATTGGCCAATTAATGGCTTGAGGTTGATTATTGCTGTGCACATTGTAAATTGGGCAGCACGGTATTAATTGGTCAAGTGAGCAAATTGTTGTGACATAAATTGACTGGGTGCCTAATTATATTTAATGCTCATGGTGTAATGTTCTGCATTTCATGGCCACGCATTGTGTATGCCGAGAATGAGACGTGTGATGAGATTGTGCGAGAATGTGTGTCTACCATATGCATGTGATCACCTAATTATGCCCTGATAAATTTTACGCGGGGTTTAGATAATAACCAGTTATGTGTACGTGTGATCACATTTCACCCTGATGCGTGTTACGGGGGGTATGCCATCCTCATGCACTTTGCAACAGGATGATGCTTAGTACGTCTGGAAGACGACCAACCTGATGTGTTTTACACGGGCTCTAGTTCGTAAAGAGATTAGTGATGTGCCTGATGCGTTTTGACGCGGACTAGAGACACTGGGACTATAGCGTTTTACGCTGGCCACAGAGTGTTGTGTTTAAAAAAAAGACCTGATGTGTTTTTACGCTGGTCGAATTAAATGTTAAATCGAGCATTTGCTAGTGTGCTAGTGTAGGCTAGTAAGCCGAAATATGAGTATGGCATGAGAATAGCATATGCATGCATAAGAATGCACGGACTAGTGTGCGAAAATGTGAGACTCGATGAATGGCATGTGACCCGAACACTAATGAGAGTGAGCATGCGTATGACGTATGTATGAATAGTGTGTTAGTGTATGTGAATTGAGAAATATATATATATATATATATATATATATTGAGATGCTTAACCTGCATGGTAGGCTAGGTAAGTGACCGAGGCCCGAGGGCCCAGGTCGGAGGATGTTTGTGATTGGTATTGCTTTATTGGTTATTATATGCCTGTCAGGAGAATGCATGTTAGCCTCGCTTAGGTTTAGGGGTTATACTCGCTGAATTTCGTCTTACGGTTGTAATAACCCACATTTTCAGACCTCCAGCCTTGAGCATGCCGAAACCCCCACCGCTTTTTGGGATCCCGACATAGATCCACACCACTACTAGAGTGTATCCACCAGGGAATAGGGAGGCATATGTAAGATATCGGTATATAGTATTTGTAAACGTGGATGAGTATTTTCATCAGACTCAAGAATACATGGCCTGGTGCTTAAGAGATGCAGACGGAAACATTAGGCGACCCCTTAGGACTTTCGACGTCCTAGTAGATATAGGTGGGGTGATGATACCCCAGATGGCTGATGGAAAAATTGTGGATCCCCCGACCATAGGCGAGCAGGTAGAGGTGAATTCGATACCTGAAATTTGGTATGAGGACCCCGAGCCGATGGATGAGGAGCCGGAGCTAGAGCCGATGGATCAAGACCCGGACGAGGACAGAGAAGTCGCTAAAATAGGATTTGATGAAGAGCTAGGAGCAGATGACGAGTTAGGTCTTTACCTAGATCCGGAGTTGGAGTAGGATTCCAAGGATGAGTGGGCTGCAGCGCAAGATATGGAGTCAAAAGAGTCTAAGCCCTCTGAGAGTTCTTCGGAAGAGTCTGTAGAGTCGACAAACCCTGACTGGGAGCCCTAAGATAGTCCTAACCCTTATAGGAAAGCTCGTTCCTTTTTTATAGTGACTTTCCTGTAGTTAGCCTAACTTTCCCCTAGTCACTGACCCTTTTTGACATAGTGGCTGTTAACTACTTGTGTTGTTTGTTTTTGTGTAAAAGTGAATATTGTGAAAAGGCTTTCTCTAGTAATGTAAAAATGTATATTTGTAGTTATATTTCTATTGTGTTCGCCGTGCTATCTTTGGTCTCATATTGTTATGGTACGGGTGTTTATTCATTAATTTTCGCATGTGCCTTATCTCTGATTGTGTTGGGTCGGCGATACGTTCCTGTCGGCGATACGTTCCTGGGAGCATTGCTTTACAATCGACCAAGGTAAGGGTGTTGCGTGCCGTGGGGCTCGGGGCGTGACATCCCCGTTTGAATTGGTATTAGAGCAAGATCAGCTCGGTTCAATCTGGTCAAAGCCTGGAGTGATAAGGAGCGATGAGATCATGGGTAGCTAGTAGGGTGACCTCATGTGCTACATGTAGCTCCTAACAGTTTGTGTTTGTGTTTGAGTTGCTTGTCTGTTTGACCTGTAAAGTGTAGGTGCGACAGGACATGAGATGAGTATGCAAATTCCTTGGGTGATGAGTTGGCTAATTCTTATTAAGCCGCATGCTGATTATTTAATTGTTGTTTTAATACCTGTCTAGGACTTAGACTGGGATAGATTGATTTAAGTCTTTAATTTGTTAGTGGAATTATAGCAGGTAGTTGTATAGCCGAGTAGCAAAGATGAGTAGGAGAAAAGAAAAGGAGCCCCAAGGTCAGTCTAGCGAGGGAACCCGTGAGGCTAGAGACCCAAGATTTGACGAGGTAATGAACACTCTACGAGAAATTGGGCATATTATGGGATTGCAGGCTCAAGAAAGGGCCACAGCTAATGCTCATGCAGCTGAAGTCGCCCTGATAGCTAGTAATGGAGAAAATCAGGCCAATCAAGGGCAGGCTCAACCAACAGGGGTTAGGCAGATGCCCCAATTAGTGAAACAATTTATGAAGTTGAAGCCGCGTAAATTTCATGGCCGTGGTGACCCCGAAATTGCACCGAGATAGGTGGAAGAATTGGAGAAAACTTTTAAGGTTTTGGAGTGCAATGATAAGGAGAAGGTAACACTGGCGGCCTATCAGCTGCAGGACAGTGCAAATGATTAGTGGAATGCCACCAAAGGAAGGGTATTTCCCGAGGGAATGGCCTCAACTTGGGCAGTATTTGTTGAAAATGAGAAATATTTCTCAGAGAACGCCCAAGAAAAGAAGTTGATGGAGTTTATGCGAATACGCTAAGGTCAGATGACTGTCGACCAGTATGAAGCGGAATTTGCAAGGTTGACAAAGTTTGCACTAACTATGGTAGAAAATTTGCGAGATAAAGCTCGAAGAATTTAGGATGGACTGATACCGGATCTTCGGAACTTGATTCTATCTCATGATATCAAGGACTACATGGAGATGCATAGACAGGCTCAAATTATGGAGCAGGAACAACAGGAAAGGGTAGCCGCTTCAAGATCACGGTTTGCCCAGAATAGTGATAACCGTCGTCTTGGGAAAAAGCCAATGATTGGCAATCAAAGATTTGTTACCCCAGTTAGGCGAAATATAGGGAAGCCAAGCTCCCAGCCGAGTAGATTTGGGGCATGCTTCAGGTGTAGGAGTCCGGAACAACAGATTTGGAATTGCCCACAACAGCAGCCCTCAGGATCGCCCAGGTTGCCGCCTTCACGAGTTGGAAATCAAGCCAGACCTCCCCCACGGCCAATCAAGGGCGACCGCCATGTCAAGGAAGGGTCTATGCCATGGCGTGCAACGAAGCTGAGAATGCGTCGAGCGTGGTCGCATATATAATTTCCTTGTGTGATCATGCCGCTTATGCATTATTTGATCCGGGGACGACCCATTCTTTTATTTCCAAACAGTTTGTTAAGTTGATTGGTATGGAACCAGTGTTACTTGAAATTATGCTTTGCGTGTCAACACCTATGAATGATAGGATATTAGTTTCTTTTGGATGCCCTAACTATAAGATAATTGTTAGGGGTAAGGAAGAAAGTATTGACTTAGCAGTCTTGGCCATGTTTGATTTTGATGTGATCATTAGGATGGACTGGTTAGTCTGACAGAAAGCTGTAGTGGATTCAGCAGTGGGATGATCCAATTTAATCCGGATGAATGCCCTAGTTTTGTATTTCAGGGAAACCGAGAAGGAACCTCAATCCCTTGGATTTCCTCGCTTGATGTGAGTAAGTTGCTAGATGAAGCATGTGAAGGATATCTTGTGAATGTCATGGATCTGACAGTGGCGGAACCCAAGTTGGAGGATATACATGTAGTATGTGATTTCCCCGAAGTTTTCCCTTAAGAATTGTCGGGCTTACCACCTGAGCGAGAAGTGGAATTTGTAATTGAACTAGCCCCTAGGACGGAATCGATTTCGAAGGCACCATATCAGATGTCCCTATCAGAATTGAAGGAGTAGAAAGTACAAATACAGGAATTGTTGGACAAGGTTTTATTTGCCCTAATGCGTCTCTATGGGGAGCGCCAGTCCTATTTGAAAGGAAGAAAGATGGAACTCTGAGGCTGTGTATAGATTAACGGTAGTTGAACTAAGTGACAGTGAAGAACAAGTATCTACTGCCGAGGATTGATGATTTGTTTGACCAATTACAGGGAGCCTCAGTGTTTTCCAAAATAGATTTGAGGATTGGGTATCATCAGCTAAGAATTAGAAAAGAGGATATCCCTAAGACTGCTTTCAGGACTAGATACGGGCATTATAAATTTACGGTTATGCCCTTTAGATTGACGAATGCTCCAACTGTTTTTATGGACTTGATGAATCGAGTGTTCAAAGAATTCCTGGATCAGTTCGTGATAGTTTTTATTAATGATATTCTGGTGTACTCTAAGAGTCCCGAGGAGCATGAGGTACACTTGGCTGTAGTGCTACGGACTTTAAGAGAACATGCTTTGTATGCCAAGAAAAGCAAGTGTGAATTTTGGCTTAGTCGAGTGGCATTTCTTGGGCACATATTGTCTAGAGATGGAATTTCTGTAGACCTAGCTAAGATTGAGGTAGTAATGAAATGGCCAAGACCGACATCTGTGATAGAGATCAGGAGTTTTCTAGGCCTGGCTGGCTATTATAGACGATTTGAAGAAGGATTTTCATCGATAGCTATGCTATTGACAAGGTTGCTTAAGAAGGAGACTAAGTTTGTGTGGACTGATAAATGTGAGAGAAGCTTCCAAGAGCTAAAGCATAGGTTAACAACCGCTCCCGTGTTGACCATTCCGTCTGGACCTAGAGGATTCGAGATCTATAATTACGCTTCTTTGAGAGGGCTTGGATGTGTTTTAATGCAGCATGGCAAAGTGGTAGCATATGCGTCGCGCCAGTTGAGATCACATGAGATGAACTATCCGACGCATGATTTGGAACTAGCTGCTATCGTTTTTTTTTTTGGGTAAAGGAACTAGCTGCTATCGTTGTTGCCCTTAAAATCTGGAAACATCATTTGTGTGGAGAGAAATTCTAGATTTATACAGATCATCAAAGTCTCAAATATTTATTTTCGCAAAATGAATTGAATATAAGGCAGCGCTGTTGGATGGAGCTTTTAAACGATTATGATTGCGACATCTTGTATCACCCTAGTAAGGCGAATCGAGTTGCCGATGCCTTAAGCCGCAAGTCTAGTATGGCGCACCTGATGGTCAAGGAATAGACATTATTGGAAAAGTTCAGAGATTCAGAGTTCAAGTTTGAAGTTAGTAGAATGTCCAACTTGCTAGCCGCATTACGAATTGAGCCAGAGATCCAAACTAGAATCAAGGAGTTGCAGTCTACGGACCAAGAAATTCAAAGAATTGTTGAGTTGGATCCTACTAAGAGGAAGTCACATTTTCAAGTGAGTGAAAATGGAATTTTGAAGTTCTGAGGAAGGATGTGTGTGCCTGATGATGTTAAGCTCAAAGAAGAAATTTTATCGAAAGCTTATAGGAGCAATTATAGTATCCACCTAGGCAGTACGAAAATATATCAGAATCTACGACAACATTATTGGTGGAACGGAATAAAGGCGGATGTGGCCAAGCATGTGGCAAAGCGTTTGACATACCAATAAGTGAAGGCACAGCATTGCAAGCTCGGTGGCTTATTGAAACCGTTAGAGATCCTCGAGTGGAAATAGGAGCTCATGACGATGGATTTTGTATTGGGATTGCCGCGAAGCTAGAGAGGACATGATTCAATATGGGTAATAATGGATCGTTTAACCAAGTCAGCGCACTTTCTGGCAGTGCGAAAGGACTTTAAGCTGGAAAGGTATGCTAAATTGTATATGCAGCAAATAATACGTCTTCATGGAGTACTAGTAACGATCACCTCAAACCGTGATCCTAAATTTACGGCCAACTTTTGGAAAAGTTTGCAATCGGCCTTAGGAACGAAGTTGCAGTTTAGTACTGCTTATCATCCTCAGACGGATGGCCAATCGGAAAGAATTATTCAAACTCTGGAAGACATGTTGAGAGCCTGTGTATTAAACTTGGGGCAAATGGGAAGAGCAGTTACATTTAGTGAAATTTGCCTACAATAATAGCTACTAACAGAGCATTCAAATGGCATCGTTTGAGGTCTTATATGGTAGAGCTTGTAGAATGCCATTATGTTGGGATAAAGTTGGTGAGCGAAGTATAACAGGTCCAGAGTTAGTACAACAGACGGTAGAAGCAGTAGAGATTATTCGGGATAGGCTGAGGATGGCGTAGAGTCACCAGAAGAGTTACGCTGACAAGAGACGACAACCCTTGGAGTTTCGAGTAGGAGATCATGTATTTCTCAAGGTGTCGCCAATGAAGGGATTATCCCGATTTGGCAAGAAAGGAAAGCTCAGCCCAAGGTACGTCGGACCATTTGAGATATTGAAAAAGATTGGCGATATGGCTTATTGACTTGCTTTGCCTCCCAACTTATCCCAAGTGCATAATATTTTTCACGTGTCGATGTTAAAAAAGTATGAACCAAATCTGACTCATGTTTTAAGATACGAGGAGATAGACGTGGACGACAAAGTGTCGTATGTGGAAAAACCAGTCAGGATTGAGGATAGAAAAGATCGAGTACTGAGAAATAAGACAATTCCGATGGTCAAAGTGGTTTGGGAGCACCACGGGACTGAAGGTGTCACTTGGGAAAGCGAAGAAGCCATAAGACGTCAACATCTCCAGTTGTTTGAGTAAGTAAGGATAAATTGTAAATTTCGAGGACGAAATTTATATTAGGGGAAAGAGCTGTAACAGCCCGAATTTTAATGTAATTCCAAGATCAATAAAATTGACATTATTTCGCATTTCATTTTAGTAAGTCTCACCCATAGCTGATCACTCTCAGGACACTAACCAATAGGGTATAGCTAACTAAGAAATTGGTACGTGGACCAGGGACTCGATCATGAATCGGATACTGATCACGAGAAATGATGAAGGAATATTTTGGACTGATGTGAGTCGATCTTAGGAAAGGTAATGGATTTGGTTTGGCCAAGGCCAACGATGTATAATCGAATCGCAGATGATTCTGCACGATCGAAAAGTGCACGTGGCCAACCAGTCATGAACTTAAACCGAACGATCGTGACCTCTGGGACTAGTGATAATTTTTCATTCTCTTAATGATCGGACCGTCATGACTCGAATAACCCTAGGTCGATACGCGTATCCTCTAAATAGCCGCCTGTTAGTGAGAGACCCTGAAATTTGAAATTTAGCGAGTTTTGATCATGAAATTGGACCCAGACTTCGGTGTCGATCTTCGAGAGCTTAAAAGGTTATTTTCACGATTCGGAAGTCATATTATGATGGCCACACACGTTTGGAGTTAGTCTGATCAAAAATTGGAATTTCGACTCGGAAGTCAAAAATTACGATTTTGCCCCTCTAGACACCGACTTTGATTTTGAGCTTATATCATACTATTTTTCGAGGCCGATATCGTTTTAGGGTGGCCATGCACATTCAGAGTTGTTACGGTCAAAAATTGAAATTTTGACTTGGAAGTGAAAAAAATTATTATTTTATTCCTCAGGACTTTGAAGCCGATTTTCGAGAGCTTAAGAGACTATTTTCACGATTCTGATGCCATATTATGTTAGGCACACACATTTGGGATTGGTATAGCCAAAAATTGGAATTTCGACCCGGGATCGGAAAAATGACCATTTTGCCCCTAGCCTATTTTTGGTCCGAATTTTCAGGAAAATATTTGGAAAAATTAAAATTAATTATCATCTCAATTATTGGACTCAAAGACCCTTTTGCCCATCAATTATTGGGTTAAGACGAATGAGGACCGTTGGATCGAGGGCAAAATGGGAAGATCGCGTAGGATCGCGATATGTGGCGCCCACCAGCCCCAATATTTGACCAGCTTGGACTAGTTTCTCTCTCCTCCCCCTCATTCGGCCAGCTCCTCCTACGCCGGTCTCTCTCTCTCTCTCTCTCTCTCTCTCTCTCGGCCAAGGACGCCGGACCACTGCCATGCCACCGCCGTCCATCGTGCTATGCCTCCGTCCGCCTCAGCCCCAGCCTCACCCTTACCCTCATCCCGTCCCCTCTCTCTCTCTCTCTCTCTCTCTCTCTCCCTTGTTCTCTCTCTCACGGCCAAAGGAACGCCGAAGCAAGCCGCCACCGTGCCGGAGCTTGATCAGCCGAGCCGCTACCGCTATGACCCTCCAGCCACCCCGTACGTCACCATCTGTACGTCATCCATACCCGTCTATACGTGTCCGTACGTCCCCGTCCGTACGTCACCGCCGGAACGCCGTGGCCGGTTCCATCATTCAATAGTGATTAGCCGCCGTTCCTCATCGTCGTGATCTAGAATTAAGTAAGTATATCTCCTAAACTTGGATTAGGACTGACGGTGCATTTTCTGGACTGGCTGAGGTATTATCGATGTATATTTAGGACAGGATTAAGGACTGATGGATGGAAATAAAATCCGAGGAATTTAATGAGATTATTATAGATAATTATTAGGCTCGGATTGATGGAATAGTAGTTGTCTATACTTTGAGGAATGTACTGGATTATAACGGATAGTAAAAATTGTTAGCTGAATGGCCAGGATTACCCAGAGTGATTGGCTATTGATTAATTGGTGATTAATTGTGCTTAATTATGAAATGCCATATTATGTGCTCGTGTGGCTGAATCGTGCAGAGTGTGATTGGCCAATTGATGGCTTGAGGTTGATTATTGCAATGCACATTGTAAATTGGGTCGCACGGTATTAATTGGCCAAGTGAGCAAATTGTTGTGGCATAAATTGACTGGGTGCCTAATTATATTTAATGCTCATGGTGCAATGTTCTGCATTTCATGGCCATGCATTATGTATGCCTAGAATGAGACGTGTGATGAGATTGTGCGAAAATGCGTGTCTACCACGAGCATGTGATCATCTAATTATGCCCTAATGTATTTTACGCGAGATTCAAATAATAACTAGTTATGTGTACATGTGATCACATTTCGCCCTGATGCGTGTTACGTGGGGTATGCCGTCCTCCTGTACTTTGTAGTAGGACGATGCCCAGTACGTCCGGAAGACGACCAACCTTATGCATTTTACGCGGGCTCTGATTCATAAGGAGATTAGTGTTGTGCCTAATGGGTTTTGATGCGTGCTAGAGACACTGGGCCTAGAGCGTTTTACAATGGCCACGGAATGTTGTGTTTAAGAAAGAGTTTTGATGCGTTTTTACGCGGGTCGAATTAATCGTTAAATCGAGCATTTGCCAGTGTACTAGTATGGGCTAGTAAGCCGAAATATGAGTATGGCATAAGAATAGCATATGCATGTATAAGAATGCATGGATTAGTGTGCGAAAGTGCGAGACTCGGTGAATGGCATGTGAACTGAACACTGATGAGAGTGAGCATGCATATAACGTACGTATGAATAGTGTGTTAGTGTATGTGAATTGAGCAATATATATATATATATATATATATATATATATATTGAGATGCTTAACCTGCAAGGTCGGCTAGGTAAGTGACCGGGGCCCGAGGGCCCAGGTCGAAGGATGTTTGTGACTGGTATTACTTTGTTGGTTATTATATGCTTGTCAAGAGAATGCATGTTAGCCTAGCCTAGGTTTAGGAGTTATACTCGCTGAGATTCGTCTCATGATTGTAATAACCCACATTTTTAAACCCCCAGCCTTGAGCATGCCGAAGCCGCCACCGCTTTTTGAGATCCCGACATAGATCCACACCACTACTAGAGTGTACCCAGCAGGGAATGGGGGAGGCTTATGTAAGATATCGCTATATAGTATTTGTAAATGTGGATGAGTATTTTCATCAAACTCGAGAATACATGCCCTGGTACTTAAGAGATGCAGACGGAAACATTAGGCAACCCCTCAGGACTTTTGATGTCCCAGTAGATATAGGTAGGGTGATGATACCCCAGATGGCTAATGGCGAGATTGTGGATCCCCCGACCATAACGAGCAGGACGAGGTAAATCCGATACCCGAGATTTGGTATGAGGACCTCGAGCCGATGGATGAGGAGCCAGAGCTAGAGCCGATGGATCAAGAGCCGGACGAGGATGGAGAAGTTATCGAAATAGGATCTGATGAAGAGCTAAGAGTAGATGACGAGTTAGGTCTTTACCCAGATCCGGAGTTGGAGCAAGATTCCGAGGACAAGTGGGCTGTAGCGCAAGATATGGAGTCAGAAGAGTCAAAGTACTCTGAGAGTTCTTCGGAAGAGTCTGCAGAGTCGTCAGACCCGGACTGAGAACCCTAGGATAGTCCTAACCCTTATAGAGAAGCTCGTTCCTTTTTTATAGTGACTTCCCTATAGTTAGCCTGATCTTCCCCTAGCCATTGACCCTTTTTGACCTAGTGGCTGTTGACTACTTATGTTGTTTGTTTTTGTGTAAAAGTGAATATTGTAAAAAGGCTTTCTGTAGCAATATAAAAATGAATATTTGTATTTATATTCCTATTGTGTTCGCTGTGCTATCTTTGGTCTCATATTGTTATGGTACGGGTGTTTATTCATTAATTTTCGCATGTGCCTTATCTCTGATTATGTTGGGTCGACGACACGTTCCTGGGAGCATTACTTTACAATCGACCAAGGTAGGGGTGTTGCGTGCCGTGGGGTTCGTGGCGTGACAAAACCAGCCAACAACTCACCCAACAACGGCCCCAAATCAACCTCTAATTCAGCCACATATAAACAACACGAACAATTGCCAAGTCGGACATTAAATCACACACGAATAATCAATAAACTTGACATAAATTTCCAGCATTATATGACCCCTAAACCAACCCTAAAATCAGCAATAAACCACCTCGATTCAGCCTACATTCCAACCCAATCGCCCATCCCGAACTCACCACCATTTTCTTCACTAAACCACACTAAATCAGCCACCCAATCCGCACCAATTAGTCTATAACAGCCACCATTTCCACTCCAGACAATCCCTAAACAAGTCTATTGATACCCAAAGTCCTAGGCAAGGTTTAGGGTGTCACTTCCCTTGACTTGAGCAAGAAAATTAGGCTGGACAGCAGGGGAAATCACCGGGACAGCAGTGGTAGTGGCGACCCGGCGAGACTCTCTACCACAGCTAGATAGCAGGGTGGCAAGGGGGGGTCCTGACTGAGGCGGCAGCGGCTCGGCGGCAGTAGGGGCGAGCAAGGGCCTCGCTGGAACGGTAGTAGCTCCAGTGAAGGCTAGCGGCAATGGCGGCGATGGGAATGAATAGAGGAAGGGGTAGCTGATCGGAACAAGGGAGGGGGAAACAGTCAGGGGAGGTCAAAAGCATGGACGGCGGCTCCGGACTGGGACGAGTAGTGCATGGCGGCCGGACGAGCAGTGGCGACACATGGCGGTCGGACAAGCGTCAGGCAAGAGGCACGCATGTTGAGAAGGGAGGGGAAGCGACTACGATGGCTCGTGGCCAGCAGCAGCTCATCGAATCTTTCAAGCTAGAGTGGTGACAGGACGAGCGGCGATGGCTGACAGCGATGAATGGCAGATCTGGTTGGCCTCGGCTTTGACACGACCAAAGGCCGCACAAATAAGGGAAGAAAAGGAAGAGGAGGGGCGATGGCAATAGCTCTGGTCCGGGATGAGGGGCCAACAGAGACGGCGAACTGGGCGAGCGTGCAACCGGCGAGCTGGGGCGGCGCAGGTTTGGCCAGAATAAGGGAAGGCAGATGCGTCATCACCGGAGCAGCAAGGGCGACGGTGGCTTGGGGGGAAGCTGGGATGGTGGCGGAGAGCCGGTGGGGACGATGGCGGCTGAAATGGTAGCGTGGGGCGGTTGCAGGCGAGGCAAAACAGGGAAGGAGTCGAGGCGAAGAAAATAGGGGAAGGGAAAAGAGAAGGGGGTCACGGTGGCGGCGCAGCAGCTGGGTGAGTGGCAACGCAAGGCGGATGGCCTGCAACGGTCGAGCATCAGTGAGCGGTGATCAATAGAGAGGAGCAGGAGCAGTTGCATGGGGACGAAGGAAGAAGAGGAAGAAAAAGAAGAGAAAAGAAGAAAGGAAGAAAAAAAAGAGAAAAGAAGAAGAAAAAGAATGAGAATGAGAAGGACGAGAGAGAGTGAAGTCGTGAGCGGAAGAAAAGGGAGGAGGGGACATCTACATATATGGGGCAGACGTGCATAGTGGGGAGGTAACCAGGGAGAGAGAGAGAGAGAGAGAGTCAATGTACTCGATCGTGATCCAACGGTCACGATTCAAACCCAAAATTGATCTAATGGTCCACAAAAATCCTAATTAATTAATAGGAAAAAGGGCCAGAAGATATTCAAATAAAACACACTACAAGAATGGTCTACTAGTCTAAAACTGCACCTGATCAAAATTTCACTTTTCACATATCTCGAGCAATATCGAGGCTGGCCACAATAATATCGACACCGTCTAATTAAATTCATCCTGAAACTCTGAAAAATTCGATATCAAAGTTCGAGCTCTAAATAACGGTCAAATTCGATCGAGTGTGATCCTAGCGAAATCTCTAATTTAAAAAAAAAAAATAACCCAAGAGTGATCAGTTCCGAGCGAGATTTTATTATAAGCGTACTGACGAAATACCCGTTTTAAAAATCCCAAAAATAAGTCGAAATTCGGAATGTCACAAAAAACCCTATTATCTGCTAATCCATCGATATTTCCATACATCAATTCATCATATTCTTCCTTGGACATGCCCCCCTGCAATTTTACCCTTAACTATTGTACTGTGATCTCTACTGGTAGTACCGCTTCTTGGCTATAAGTTAGCATGTATGGACTGATCCTGTACTTGACCTTTTTGACATTCTATATGCCAACAACATCATCAATAAGAGTGAATCCCATTCTCTGAGGTTTTCTTCTAAATGCCTCTAATAAGATTAATAACGACCTTATTGGATGCTTCAGCTTGTCCATTCACCTGTGTGTAGTACAGAGTAGAATGGAGCATCTTGATTCTCTGGATTTAGTGAACCCCAAAACTTCTTGGCCAGTGAACATAGTACCTTGATCTGTTGTTATTATTTCTGGTATTCCATATCAATGAATAATTCTTTCTTCTATAAACTCTTTCACCCACTTCTGAGTTATGTTTTTATACAAGGCTGCTGCTACCCAATTGATAAAATAATCGGTGGCAACCAGTATAAAATTTCCTTTTAATTGATGGAGGATAGATTTTTCCAATTACATCTATTGCCCATCCTCAAAATGGCCATGGTTTAATAATAGGTTGCATAACCGCTGTGGGCACATGTTGCAACAGACCATGTTTATGACAAAGCTCACACCTTTTACAATAAACAATGGAGTCCTGGGTCATTGTTGGCCAAAAATAACCACAGCATCTTAACAACCCCTTCATCTTTATGCCTGCTTGATGTGCACCACATATCCCTTCATACACACTTCTGTCATTGCTATCATCGATTCTTTTTTACTTAAGTATCTAAGTAAAATGCCATCAATTGTTTTTCGATGCTATTCACCATCAAGCAACATGTATCTTAATGCTTGCCTCTTAAATCTTTTATCATCAAAAACTGGGTTCTCTAAATAATCTATGAAAGGTGTTCTCTAGTCTCTTTCATCGACATCGATACGCTCTTTATCAGACTGCACCATCATGATTCGATTTTCTATTGATGGCAAAATTTTTGTTTGTGTAATAATGAATCTAGCTAATTCTTTTGATATTTTATACCCATATGCCATTTGAGCTAATTCATTGGCTTCCGCATTCTCATGTCTTTTTAGATGTTCCAATTCATAGTCAAAGAACTTGTTCAACAAAACTTTCGCCATATCGAAGTATCGAATAATGTTTTCATTGAGGCATTGGTAATCCCTTGATAGATGGTTGATCACTAATTGAGAATCCTCTTTTATTTTTACAAATCGAACCTTCATATCAGCCAATATGTTAAGGTTGACAATCAATGCTTCGTACTCTGCCTGACTATTGAAACAATTAAAATCGAGTCTGTACATGAGTTGAGTTTGATGTCCTTGAAGGGATACAATCAAGACACCAATACCAGACGCCATCGCCGTACTTAAACCATCGAAATACAATGTCCACGGTATTACTTATATCAAGCCTTCAACATTCTCCTCTTCTAGATGTACGCATGGGTATTCTGTGATAAAGTCGACAACCGCCTGATCCTTAATTGCCTTAAGCGGTACATATATCAAATGTATTTCGGACAAAGCAAAAATCCATTTCGCAATTCTTCCTTTGATAATCAGACGAGTCAATATATATTTAATAATATCCGTTTTACAAATTACCTGAACCATAGTTGGCAACATATAATGGCGTAATTTTGTACAAGTAAAATACAATGACAGGCATAATTTCTCCACTGGAATATATCCTTTTCTTGTATCATTCAACATCCGGCTAAAATAATATATTGCCTGATCCTTTTCGTTGTCATTTTCCTATGCCAACATGCTTCCTATGGTATTATCAGTTGCCGACAAATAAAGTTTCAACGGCGTACCTAGCTTAGGTGGCATTAAAACTGGCGGATTGATCAGATACCTTTTAATTTGCTCAAAAGCACGCTGATGTTCTTTCCCCCAAACAAACTAATCTTGGTTTTTTAACTTAAGCAATGGAGAAAATACCTCTATCTTACCTAACAAATTAGCAATAAATCGATACAAAAAATTTACTTTACCTATTATCATTTGCAATTGTTTCTTATTTAAAGGTGATAGTAACTCTAGGATAGCTTTTGCTTTGTTCTTATCTATTTCTACCCTTCTTTGATTTACCAAGAATCCTAACAAATCACCATCCTTTACCTCGAAAGCACATTTAAGAGGATTCATTTTCAATTTAAACTTCTGCATCCTTATGAGAGTACATTCGAGACAAGTCAGATGACTTACCTAGTCCAATTTGATGATGATGTTGTCAATGTATATTTCCATAAACTCTCCGATCATATCATAGCAGATAAAGTTCATGGCCCTCTGATACATTGCCCCGGCATTTTTTAATCCGAATAACATCACCAATCATTCAAACGTCCCAATAGCTCTCGAGCATCAAAATGTTGTTTTATGAACATCTTCTTCCGATATGAATATCTGATTATAACTCGAATGACCATCCATTAATGACATAATCTCATTACCAGACATCAAGTCAATCAACATGTCTGCCATTGGCATTTGATACTCATCTTTCAGGGTTATCGCATTTAAGTCACGAAAATCTATGCACACCCTCAACAATCCGTTCTTCTTTTTAACCGGTACCACATTAGATAACCACTCAACATATATTATAGTTCTGATAAAACAAACTGCCAACAAACGCTCGAACTCTTTCTTGATTTTATGCACAATTTCTGGTGCAAACCTTTGTGGTGGTTGCTTATGTGGTCGAAACCCTTTCTTAATCGATAACTGATGCTCGACTGCATCCCACCTTAGTCCTAGCAATTCATGATAATCCCATGCAAAGCAATCCCTATATTTCTTCAACAACCCAATTAACTAGGACTTTGTAACCTCGTCCAATAAGCACCAATGAAAATTGGTTGACGGTTTTGATAATCCCCAATATCAACTTCTATTAATGGGTCTTAAGCTTCGATCATTTTATTGTCTTGTTTAAAGGGAGATTCTTCAAATTCCATAATGCAATCGTTGGCATCTATATCTTGCTTACCTAATTCGGCCGCATTGGCCGTATACCTCCTATTGAGGTTGTTCAATAATGTAAGGTTCTTCATGGATAACCTTATATAAACATCCCGCCAAATCATTTTTGGGAACCCATTGGACATTTCCCTTATCAAACCGGCAAAATGCTACATTTCTTGAGTCAATTCTAGGTGGCTCGATAACACATGAATTTTCATCATATATCTTTCTTACTTCTCGATCAGTCCTTAAGGCATCCACCCAAGATACATGAGTTTTACTATTAGCTTTAACATACTCAACTTTGCTCCCATTCCAAAAAGCTAACATTTGATGAAGGGTCGAGGGCACACACTAATTTTCATTAATCCAATCTCTTCCCAACAATAAGTTATATGATCCATCTACCTCGACGACACATAAGGCTGTCATTAGAGCTCTTGGATCCCACAATCAAATCAGCTACAAATATTCCTTTGACTTCTGTTACTTCTCCTATTAAATCTGATAATTGAATATTCGATGGATAATTTCTTCATCCCTTTTTCCCATCTTTTTAAAGAATCTAAATGGAACCAGATTAATAGTGGATCCTCCATCGACAAGAACCTTGAAAACCGAACGTCCATCTATCCTGACACTTATATTAAGTGCCCTAAGGTGTTTGGAGCGTTTGTAAGATGGTTTCTCAGACTCTATTAGTTCCTCTTCATCATCAAATTGAAATTCTGCTTTGTCTTCCTCGTCAACAACTGAATCTCCATTGGTTGTCGAATCCATAGATGTTACTTTATATTGCAATGGGAGCCTAGCTTGGATCATGCATGAACTTATAGGAAAAATCGATCTTGACAACACAGCTGGTCGAAATTCTGTTTTCTCATTGGCCTCAGCACTCTTCTGATTCTTTTTGTCCTGACTAGAGCTCCCAGGATTCCTTCGCCACACCAAATTCTTATATCGAAATTTTTTGGGTTTATAGGGAACTGGTGACATCTTGGTATTATGAATCTGATTAACTTGTCTTTGTAACTCATGCATCTTCTTCTTCCTCTACAATCTCCCTTTTTAAGCTCTTGTTATATTGCCCCTTGGACCTTGAATGTCTCCTAATTCAAACCATTCATCCTCTAGTGGATCGATTGATATTTTCAAAGTCCTCGTACGAAGAGGCGTCACAAATACTTTGGCCTCTCTTTGATGTGGATCATCAAACTCTTCACCCCATCTAGTTATAGTCACCTCTTCTGAATGTCTGGGAGGTGGATCATATTCAACATAGTAATCGAACTTATCACTAGATTCTCCTAATGTTTCAATTCTTGGATCACCCTCTTCATATCACTATTTGAAAGATTTCCACTTCGTAGCACATTGTCTCGAGTTATCGATAACTCAGGTTTTCCGATTCCGATTCCAACGTTGGTCAACATCTTGAGTAATTTGAGATTGATTCCAAGGTCAACTATCCTATTATAATTCTGGTGTTTGTATCGATCCCAAAAAGCTTTTCCTTATGAAAAAGCCTATGTCGAGACAGGTCTTTCTTTTGGATCATAATTGATCTCTTCTTTACATCGAGTGCACAAATATGACTATGTTATTTTGGCTTTAGACTTTAAAGACACCATTCCAATCATCACCGAGAACGGGTCGACATCTACGTCCATGGAAGCCTTTTCTTTGTCATCCGCAAATCTGATTTTCCCTTGCCGAATTGCTTCTTGAATGTTCTTTCTTAACACAATGCAATCGACTATATTATGACTCCACGAATGATTGCCACTCACAATATTTCTTTTCTACCAATTCTTCTTTGCTCGGTACCACTTGTCCCTCAGTAAGCTAGATCTGCCCGTCAGCCAAAAGCAAATCAAATATCTCATCAACCTTATTTATATCAAAAGAATAATATTGCACATCCTTCGATTTTACCATAACACTTCTCCTTTCCTTCGCTTTAGCCAGTTTCAGCGCAAGGCACATATATGGCTTTTCTATTATCATCTTTGCCACTGCCACCTCAGCATATTCTAATTCATTTTCATCGACCAGTGTTTCATCGACAAAGTTCATCTCACGTTTAGCATGCTTTCGATCCTTCTTTTTCAAAAATTTTTCGTGTTTCATAGCAATGGAAGTTAACAAAAACATACATTGTAATAAGCTTGACCTACCATTCTCTCCCTAATAGCAAACTTTAAGCCATTAAACACAAACTCAGCAAACATCTTCTCGGGTAATGGCACGAGACACCTATTTCTTGCCTTTCTAAATCGAAACATGAACTAATCAACTGACTCATTGTTATATTGTCTCATTGCCGACAAATCCGAAACAGACACATCAGGTACAACTCTTTGAAATTGACTATGGAACATCATTTCTATTTGATCCTGGGAAAATATAGAGTGAAGTGGTGAGATATGTACCAGGTAAAAGCAGTCTTGGACAATGACAATGGAAATAGCCGCAGTTTCTAATGATCTTCGTATGAAGCATCTCCACACAAAGCAGTAAATCGATTGATGTGTTCTTGTGTCGACTGATCATCCTCACCAGTAAACAGACTAAATTCAAGCATCTTAAATCCCTTGGATACGGAACTGCATCCATCCATTCCGGGTATAGTTTTCTATATACCTACCTAAAGGCTCTTGCATCATCATCATATTGCAGTAGTACTTGATCAACTGTATATTGATTTTGTTCTACTGGGATCACAACTGGTGGTGTGACTGCTTGAGCCGCCTACATAACCTGAGGCATCATTTGAGGTGCATTTTGTTGTAAAGGTTGATGCATTTGGTATTGAGATACTGGTGGTTGTTGTGACATTCTGAAATTCGATCCACTTGGAATTTATGAAGTGGATGATTTTATGGACGTGCTTGTAGTTAGATCTCGCCCGAAACTGATCACTCCTAGAATACTAACCGTTAGGAAATGGCTAATTAGGGATTTAAATTCGCGCAACCAAAGAAACTCAATTGTGAACCGACTTTCGACCATAAAAATTATCAATGAGACATTTTGAGCCAATATAGGCCGATTCAAGGATAGTTAGGGATCAATTCGCCGCTGTCATACGAATAGATCGCGGGTGATTTAGCTTGACCATGAAATGAATTGATGAATGATCCTAAATCTATGCCAAACGATCGTGCCCGTCGGAACTAGCGATTACATGACAACCGAGATTGTCACAATCCGAGTGAACTTAAAAGTGGCTTGATTTAGTATCAATCACGGGTTGAATATGCGAATTTCCCGAAAACCACCCGTTAGTTTGAGATACGCTCAAGTTACCTTATTTAAATTTAGTCATTAATTAGAGATCAAGTTTAGGCATTGAACAAAGACCTTCACCCAAAAAAAAAAAAAGTTTAGGCATTGAAAATTTCGAAAGTCGCGATAGGATAATTGGACAACGTTGTTATTAGCTTGGTCAGCCTCAGATTTGTCCGGATTCTTCAGAAAATTTGAATTTTGGCAAGAAATGAAAAAATGACCTTTTTACCCATAGGACTTTGTTAAGGCTAGGTGTTATGTGAAAAGGACATTTTGGTCATTTCACACCAACTTTAAAGATAAAAATTTTTGGATAATTTTGCCCTTGAACTTTTTTTGAAATTCCAATTTTTCCCTAGGATATTTTTGGTAAGAATCGATCTTGGCCGTCAATCTCAAGATAAGATTGAATTATGGTCGTTGATTGAAAAATAGAGAGGAGGGTAGGATGGTTATTTGGCAAGTGAGTAAACACCAATTATTGGTGTAAATAGCCTTACTTCTCTCTTTCTCTCTTTCAACCTCTCATCTCTCTCTCACGCCAATCTCTCCCCCTCTCACTTCCTCTCGGCCGAGCCTCCCCCTTCCACCATGACCATGGTCGACCGGCCATGCCAGCCGTCGCCGCCATTCCGTCGAGTCACCATTGGCCCCTCCTCTCGCCACATCACTGCCACCACCGTCCCTCTCTCTCTCCTGTTTTTCCCTTAATCAAAACACCATCACCAGCCTTCATTTCGATTCAGCCCAACCGAGGTAGACCAGCCACTCAACCGGCCACCGTCCACCATTCAGCCACTGCCGTCGTCGTCCATCCGCCAAGTAACCGTTGGCTTGCTGCCCCCGCTTCTTGCCCGAGCTTGCCTAGGACTTCAAGTGAGTGGCATTTTAAACTCTTCCTAGTACTACGGGTACTAGCGAACATGATTAGGGGCTGATTCGAGTTGATTAGGGGCTGTTTAGGGGTTAATTAATGGCTGTTTAAGGGTTATTTTAGTAGGGTGAGTTGGGGGCTGATCTTGACTGATTGTGAGTGAAATTGTGATGGTTTCGGGGTTGATTGGTTGCTGAATTGAGTGCTAAAAATCGTGGTTTGAAACAATGAGTGTATGGTTCGATTTGGGTATTAAGCGTGTCGATTTGATGTGTGGTGCCGTGGATGGTTTGTGATAATTATTACGACTTGAAATAGACATGAATATATTGATTTTGTGCTCATATTAGTGGCTATGATTGTGGGTCTAGTGGTGACCTTGCATGCTCGTCAGATTGTGGAATAATTGTTTGAAATGTGGACCCGTTTATATGTGCATGGGCTGAATTGGATTGGCTAGAAATTGAGCTTATTTGTGTGTCAATTGAGCATGTGAAATGCGTGAGGTTCATATGATGTTTGAGTGTGTACATGGGTGAAAAATTTATGTGATATGTCGTGCGTGTGGTCACAAAAGTCCCTGAGGCGTGTAATGTAACGCGGGGAATTGAGCCGTCCTGAGATGTGTAGGGTAACGCAGGACAATGCCCGGTATTACCGAAAAACCGTCAACCTGAGGCATGTTTGTTTATGCGAGTTGTGCCGTAGGTGAAGGATGTTGAGCCTGAGATGTGTACTGTAACTCGGGCTAAAGAGTATTGTGAATTTGAGACGGTCATACGAGAACCGTGGATTGAAAGTGGACCTGAAGCGTAATTACGCAGGTCGTTGGCAAGTTTAATGAAATGGTGTGGGGTGCATGAACAAGTGTATATGAAATGCGGAATTTGGAAATGACATATGTTCGACTTTGTTTTTAGGCATGAAAATTAATTTGGAATGTGCATGTGGTTGAAATTTGTGTAATTGAGACTAACATGCAGATGGTACGCATTAAAAGCCTAGGTAAGTACAATTGTGTGCATGTTGTGTGTTTATTGAGTGATAATGTGTTTAGACTTATCTGGAGGTACGTGTTAGCCTAGGTGAGGTTTAGGGTATTTACTTGCTGAGATGTGTCTCGTGGTTGTTTAACCAAACCATTTCAGAATCCTGGCCTGGATCATGAATCTTCCTCCATCACCGCCTCAGCGATTTGGCATGCTGATGCGCACCAATCATGCCGTGGTAGAGCACTTGATAGATGATAATATGGCTTGGATCAAGCATACTACCGTAGTCTGGATAGATATAAGGCAACCCCTTTGGCAAGTCCACACTTATACCGCGTGGTGTTTTCGGGATGTTATGGATGAGTTCGGTCCTGTTCGAGGTTTTAATGTCCCTTTTGACGGGATGGGAGATTGAGATCCATCAGCTATGCCCCCTCCTGATGGTGAGATGACTAGTCTTGACACTAGCCTCGCACAGTCAAGACATCAATCTGTACCTACAGCACCCAAACCTTCAATGGTTGAGCCTGATCCGGAGCCGGAAGAGTCACAAGCAGGGTTCGACCTGATAGATATGGATCTAGGTGCAGTGCCAAAGGGGAAACCCGAAGAAGAAGAGCTTGAGGAGGAATCAGAGGAGGAACCAAAAGAAGAGCCAGAGGAAGAACCAGATGAGGAGTCTGAAGAAGAGGAACAAATTGAGGTTCCATTAGAGTCGGGGGATGAAGACAACCTGATTGAGATCGAGGCAGATTCAGAGTCTTCAGAGGAGCAGGTGGCTTAGGGGAAATCAGATTCGGGTTCTAGGGAGATAGACTCGGAGTGAACGCCATCTAAACGGCATAGGGGTTAGTTTAGGGGTAGGGTAAACCTTTTGAAGTATCCCATTTTTGGAGTTAGAGTATACCCAAACTATTGACCTTTTCTTATATCGATGGTATAAACTTTAGAAGACCGGTGTGCGTGTATATTATGTGTATTGTAAGTGGTGTGTACTGTATAAGTTTGACTGGGTAATGAATATATATTCTCCCTATTATCCCTTTCTAAATATTGTCTAGGTGTTTGTTGCTTCCGCTAGTGCTTTATCTCTGGATGTGTGGGGTCAGTGACATCCTAGGATGTTGTGATATTTGACCATAAAGGTATGTCGTGAGATCGATGGGGTTCGGGGTGTGATAGTTGTGGCATTGGCTACAGCAATGGGTACTGTGGTACTAGCTGCGAATGTTGCCAAGCTAGGTTTTGTGATAGTGGTTGTGGTGGTTGGCAAACCTAATACTGCGATACTAGCTGTGGTGGCGTTAAAATCCTCTTGGACCTCTGGATTAGCATTTGGCCTAAGCAAAGTCTAAGGGAGATTAGGTTGAGTAATAAAACCACCTGACAACATGTTGTCATGTGGCTAATACAAAGTAGTATGTTGAGGAACCAAATTTGCATTAGCCGTATTTGTTTGAAGTAATCCAAACAGGTTAATGCCATTAGTTGCCGGATGACCACCTGACAACATGTTGTCATGTGGCTAATACAAAGTAGTATGTTGAGGAACCAAATTTGCATTAGCCGTATTTGTTTGAAGTAATCCAAACAGGTTAATGCCATTAGTTGCTGGATGACCAATGTTAGTATTCTCATTTCTTGATACTTGATTAACTACATTACTCTCGCTCGTCACCACTTGGTCACACGGTTGGCCTACCAATGCATTCTCTTCTCTCTGAAGAATCCTTACTGGCGTAAAAGGCATGACTTGTCCTGCGGTTCCAATGCCATGGGGTGCAGTAAAAGGTTGTTCAAAACTTCCAATTGTGGCAAAAGGAAGAACAGGCATGGTCTGTGGTTGAGCAGAACTCATCGATGGGCTCTGCTTGCCGGTAATCTCCTGAATCGTATTAATAATCAATGGTCTAACCATATCAGCTACACACCTAGTGGCCAAATTGGCTAAATCATTGTGTTGTTCTTCAATGATTCTCCTCATGGTAACAATTGTAACAGAATTCGATTCCAACTGCTTTCTCTGTTCCTCAGTGAGATGCCTGGAAATATCCATTTCCCCTATTGGTCCTTTCTCTGCCACTATCCGTCCATCCGATAATTCCGCACATGTTACTCGCTCGACAACAGGATTCGGGGTTGCGCTCCTCCATACAATGTTGTTATTTTGATCCAGTTGTCTTTGACTCCTTGTTTGGGCCGTTGTTGCTCCTCCAATTGACCACGCTAGTTCCACCGGGCATGCCAAAATTATGTTTCGTCAAAAATGTTCCCACGACGAAATATAATTCACCGAAAGTCATTCTTCGATTTTTAATTAGAGGAGATTGGGTTCTGAGTCTAATTCCGGACAAGAGTGATCCAGGCATGAACGAAGATTCCGATTATCTTGATTGATAACACCAATTTCATATATTGACGAAGTTCGACATATATTTATTGATAATTCGGACGAACTCGTCCAATTGCTGGCGGCGTCCAAAGTTCATCGATGTGATATTACAAAGCTACTGACTTAGAAAGTAAACAACTACAGCTATGGAAACTAAAAGTGCGATATTGGAAAGTGAAGATAAAAAGATAGTAATTTGGTTTGTATGCACGGGGGAGAGGGAGGGTTCTTCTAGCAGCTAGGTACTATTTATAATGTGAGCTTCGTAACTGCCTTTGGTACCGCGTTTGATAGCCACCATTGATCTCATCTTCACCGTTCATCTAATGACACCTGTCTGCCAAGTGCCATCGACCTTATCCTTTGTCTCAAGATTATAACCGTCGCAAAGTTCATACCATCTGACACCTGTCTTCCTTGAAGCAATAACCGTCATCAAGCTCGTATTGTCTTGACACTTGTTCTTCTCAAGGCAATAACCGTCATCGAGCTCGTATTGTCTTGACACCTATTCTTCTCAAGACAATAACCATCATCGAGCTCGTATTGTCTTGACACTTGTCTTTCTCGATGCAGTAACCATCATTGAGCTTGTATTGTTTGGACACATGTCCTTTTCGGGATGATAACCATTGTCGAGTTCTTCCTAGCTTGACATATGTCCTCCTGAAGCAGGAACCGTCATCAAGCTCTTCCTAGCTTGACACCTATCTTTCCCGAGAAGATAACCATCATCAAATTCTTTCCAGCTTAACACATGTCCTCCCAAAGCTGGAACCGTCGTCAAGCTCTTCTTGGATTTACACCTGTCCTCCCGAAGCAGGAACCGTCGTCGAGTTCTTCCTGGCTTGACACCTGTCCTTTTCCCTGTGGACTTCCTCAATGACAATTTTTGTCGGCAACTTCAACGCTCGCTCTCAAGCTCTCTTAATTTTAAACTTCCCGCCAGTATTTCCCAGTGTTTGCTAGCTGTGAACCGTCTTGTACGGGCTACGTCATCCTTTGACGTCTATTATTTTATTTATTTCGGTTGTCGATAGCCTAATCAATTGTAGGTGTCAACATACTCCAGTTTTCAAAAGATGAGAGCAAGGAGCCGAATTCAATGTTAGCTCTACTTGGGAATCGACTCATTTTACATTTTGGCTTATATTCTTATAATATAATATAATATAATATAAAAGAGTCATCATTTCACCATAAAAATATTAATTTGTTCATGATTCATCCATTCGATTTTAAATTATCAGGCTTAGAAGCCCAAAAGCGCAGATGATAAAGTGGGGACAAATTCACCTCTACATTATCTCAGTACAGATTAAGCCTGTGGTTTTCATTGTTGAAGATTCGTGCAGGATAATTATTGCGGGAATTACAGGCCATATCATCTGCGAGCATCGGTGTTATCCTCTCATTGGGTATCAAAAGCTTTGTGTTGATGAGTAAATTTTATTGACATTCAAAACGTGTTTTGTGCCTTGTATCACGAGGGCACGAAACACATTGATATCCATAGGGGTACCATCAATCTTATCTCCACGTCTTATGCGGAACAACTAGTTGATTTTTTCACCAAAGTATATCCACCCGGTCGTTTTAAACGAGCTTCCAAACTCAAGTTGGTCTCAAAATTACCATCTTAACTTTGAGATGGGATGTTAATGTATATTGTGCGTATTTTTAGTTTATAGTAGTGGTGTTTATAGTAGTCCGCCATTGTTCCAAGTCTTTGGCCAGCTGCTTCTTGTCAACTAGACGAGTCATTTAGGAAAGTATTCCATTCCAGAATGGGAAATGAAACTTGCTGTAAGGACAACTAAATAGGAGAAGCTCCAGATGATCAACAGGCCTTAAATTTTCATTCTAGACTTTGATTGAAATAATTTACTGAGATTAAAGTTGCTTGTAATAAAAACAGGTTTTTATATGGTAAGAGTAGAATTGCACCCCCCAAAATTTAATTCGTGCAGTTTTTGCATTCAGAAATTTCGCTGGAAAACTCCCATTTTCATGTATTTAAGACCATCGAAAATCGATTCTTGTACAGACCCCTCATTATCAAGTAAACCTTGTGATAATTTCGTGAGTGTTCATGGTTATGCGAAAAAAGACGTCAATATTTTTTTCACAAAAATTCATTTGAACGGGCAATAAATAGGTGATTTTGTTTGAGCTACTAACTATTATGAATTATCCATATGGAGCCATGGCTTTTTTTTCTTATATGGATAATTATTGAACAGAGCACATCGGATAATATTTTCATAAAAATGATCGCTTATATAGCCAATGAAAAATAATTTCATTATCTACAATAATTTATGTCTAAACATTTTCGTAAATAATGAAAATATTTTTGTTTATTCATTTTTGAAGCCGTACAAGCGATCATTTTTTTAAAAAAATTATTTCAAATCATCAATTTTCCGTGAAAACAAACGCACCGTAAAGTGCTTCTCGATTTTTGGTGTTCAACTTTCACGACATCCCACCTAATCTGTTTGCATGGTGCAATGCCATGATTTAAGGATGTTCATTAAACTCCTTTGCATAATCTCTTCATGGCATTGATTGGAGTGATATGTGTGATTGAAAATAGTGCTTGCATGTTACAGATATGCTAAAATGCCGGTCTTAGCTTGCCTTCTTAAATAAGCGCTGTGGTATATCATATATGTTCATAGCACGAGTTGGACCTACCCTACCCTACGTTGGCTTGAGAATTGGGCCGAGCTTCTCATGCCTTCTTCACACTGTTTTCTGGGCTCTCCCTCCTGTATGATCTCTCCTCCACGTCAGTACAGATCACTCTTGAGTGGTTTCGGGCTTTTGCGGCTCTTGCCGTGCCCTAATTATGCCCAATCAAGGGTCCGCTGGTTGATGAGCCCGAGCAACCGGCTCGTCTTCTGTGCAACCTTAGGTAAATATTCCGATGTTTCTTTAATCTACTTTATCAACCAGATTAAGCTTTTTCGTGATAAATGGCGTCTTCTTAAAGGGTTAGCCCGGTTAAACCCGTTCAGGCCGGATTGCTTGCACTTGTGTCTACAATAGCTTTTCATTTAATGGGTAAAGTGAGTAGAATTGTATTAATCTTTTTAGGCCCTATCAATGGGCCGACAAGTTTCAGATGGCCCAAACAGAGTTGGACCATCTAGCCCT
The DNA here is from genome assembly GCA_031216285.1 of Syzygium syzygioides. Lineage (NCBI taxonomy): Eukaryota > Viridiplantae > Streptophyta > Magnoliopsida > Myrtales > Myrtaceae > Syzygium > Syzygium syzygioides. The sequence goes on along the minus strand of CM062248.1, from coordinate 25,971,261 downwards.
TAAATCCATAACCGACATTTGGAATTTTGGGTGTCGATTTGATTTGTATTTTCTTTTAATCGATGACAGAGCACGTCAGTAAACAAAAGGGTACGATACAATTCACTATTCTATATAATATCTTTGATTGGTCATTTATCATTCATCCACACATAACCTTAGGAACTCAAATAGCCCTTTTTCCGACATGAGATTAGTATGAACGAGAATAATGCCCAAAATGTGGATAATGATAAATGATTAGAGAATGCAATTGCTCAAACATACGACCATCTTCATGAATAAAGTGAATTATCTGGATTTATAATAACACTAAACTAAAAACTAGGTTTCTTTAAGTGTAAGATATCTACACAACTTACCTTATTGAATGGAATAAACATATCAACTTGAGATTTACGTTTGTATTTATTTATCATGAGAAACGAGTATTTTAAAATATTTTTCGTGAATGTTGTCAATGTAAACCTAAATGACCAAATTGGAGTCACATTCGAATATCATGTTAAAATTTTCCATTTTTACTGAGGTAGAGATATTTTAAATTCTCGATAAATTTTATCCAGCCAACTCATCATTGGAACCATAGAGACGCGAATCCCTTTTAATCCGTCGCTCTTGGAAAGACTTCCACAATGGAATAGCACAATTTTATAAAAAAAACATGAAATGCAAACGCTAATTTGTCTTGGTTAAGTTATTGTCTAGGTTAGATTTATAATTTTGTGAATCTATGTAAGGAGACGAGTTCAAGTTTAGCAACTCCAAAAAGATGCTCAAATTGAATGAAAATTAATGTGATATGTGAGACTCTACTACCTGAACGGCCGTGAAACAGTCTTCAAGTCTCATGAGCTAATTATCTTCGAACTTTGACCTAGACGAATGGCGGTGTGATCAAGAGTTGCTATACTTGTTTAGTAGTTTGAGAAAAGGATATGAACCCAACGAATTTTGGGCCTTGATCTCATGTGCTCCATGGAGATTGACCATGAGCTGAGGCAACTAAAATATCATCACAATGAAACCGCCGACTACCTAAAGGTACTTTGTTTAATCACATACAAACGGCAAAGCTGGATCCATTCTTAACTTCGGTCTGACTGTGAGTAATATCTTCCTTGCCATGAAAGGGCTAAAGCAAAGCGCAGGCACAGTCAGATATTAGTTATCTTCCTTGCCGGTTGCACTAGGTATTGACGTGTGTTTGTTTGAGGGAAAGCATTTTTCGCCAATTAATTTTTTGGATTTTCCACATATTTGGTTTGCTGAAAATGATCAATAAACGGAAAATAATTTACAGTTAACAAAAATATGCATACTTAAAGTTAGGAAAATGAAATTTCCTAATCTGAAAAGAGAAAACATATTTTTGAAAAACGATTTTCCGAAAAGTATTTTCCTTTATCATAATTTTTTCTCCGAAACAAATGCACCATAAATCACTATCAGCAATGCTCCTAATGTCACGCCCCAAACCCCAATGGGTTCGCGACACCCCCTTCGACGGTCGTAATAAACACGACGTCCTAGGACGCGTCACCGACCCAAATGAACTACACAAGCGGAAGCGAAATAAAACAACCCAAACAATAAAATATGACAAAGGGATAGAACAAACGTAATTTAATAAACACATAACTTGAATTCACAACATTCATACATTAGACCGCTAGAGTTAAATCCACCTTTGTCATCAAAAAGGAATAGGTGGCTGGGTAGACTACTAACAACACAAAACGGGACTTTATCAAAAAGGCCTCCTAGCCCTACTCCTAAACATTTCTACAGTGTCCAATCCGGATCGGACCCTGAGGATTCTGACTCTAAGTCCGAGCTAATCTCGATTGGGTTCTCCTCCTCCTCTCCCTACTCGACCGCCATGGGCTCTTCTTCGGGCTCGAGCTCAGGCTCCGGTGCTAGCTCAGGTTCAGGCTCAAGGACAAGTGTCGGTACTGGACTAGGGTTCACCAGAGGACTGTTGGGATCTGACACCTCACCATCGGGAGCGAACTTGTCCCAGAGCTCCCAATTAACCGCATTCTCATTGGTGTGCCATAACCCTTCAAAATCTCGGATTGGCCCTGAGTTCTCCAACCCAACCATATGGGTCCACGCCAAGTAGTCGTAGCGCTCCAACTCATCTCGTCCCACATCTACCCAAACATAAGTGCGATGCCTAATATATGCCTCGCCCGGGTTCAGACTCGGATACTCGTTGTCCTCGTGCACCATATGCATGGGGACCCCAAAACACCTAGGTGGCGCCATGCTTAAGGGCGGGAATTTGAAAATGGTTATATAATAACCGAGAGAACGAATCTCAATAAGCAACACCCTATACCCCACCTAGGCTAATGCGTACCTAGACAAGTCTAACATGCGAACCACCAGACAACATAACCAATTTCATACGACAAGCTTACCTCGCCTCGAATCACAAGCCAACCCTACATATTAGTCCAAACATGACAATGCAAGAATAGTTCACCACCGTATCACAATCACCCGGCACACACATTTCCACTCGCATTCAACCGATCCAACCAAGCAATCATACATACATTTAGCCAATCCAATCAATCACATCATACACACGTGTTCAACCAACTTTCCTCTCACGGACCACCGTCCACACGTCTCAAGTCCAATCTCACAGGCACACAAGCCACACAATTCAATCAATTGCAATGGCCGCTATCAGCACGTCCCAAGCCATACCGTTCAATCAATTCCAGTGGCCGTCGTCAACACGTTCCAAGCCACAATATTCAAGCAATTCCAATGACCGGCGTAAACACATCCCGATCCAACACACCTTTAACAGGCCACCGTCAACACGTCTCAAGCTCGCATCCAATTGGCACATTGGCCATTCATGCCTTCACACGGACTCCCGTCAACACGTCCCAAGTCCGTAGCCCTCCGATCGATCCAGGCTTAAAATCGACAGGCAAGCACACACCATTCAATTCAATCAATTTCACGCCAATTGCATCAAACAACCCATGTTCACAACTCAATCCAATTCACAATTCGCCACCTCAATCCACAAACCCGACATTCAAGTCGACCACGCACAATTACCCAAATCAAGTATATTATTTAATCCAATTCAAATAGCACAATTATAACATAATATAATTAGAATAAAACACGCCCTAGCCATTCTAAACCCAAGACAAGTCTATAAAATATCCAAAATACTAAGTAGGGTTTAAGAAGTCGCTTACCTAAGTTTGGCCCAGAAAAAGTCGGCTTGGGCCTAAAATGGCCCTGGTGAACAGTGCGGACTAGGCATACATGCGAGCACAGGCGCGGGCGCGGGCAAGGTTACGGGCAAGGGCACGGGCGCGGGCGCGGGTACGGCGACGGGCGCACGGCTTGGTTGCATGGGCGACGTGCCGGCTACAACCTGGGCTAGCTGGCCGAGGCAACAACCAGTGGCGGCGGCGATGGCGGCGCGGTGGTGGCGAGCTGAAAGGGGGAGAGGTCAGTCGGGGTGAGGGTGAGGGAGAGAGAGAGAGAGAGATCAAGGTTGAGGGGGAGGGGTGAACCGGCGGTGACGGAGCGGCGGTGACTGGCACACTAGCCGAACCAGGGGGCGGTGAGTTGACGACAGCGACGGCAGCGAACGACGAAAAGCAAAAAGGAAGGAGAAGAAGTTGGCTGAGGCGAGTGGTGCGGCTGGGGGGCACTCGGCGGCGACAACAGCGACGCTCAGGCATTGAGACAGCGCTAGGGAGCTGGCCGGATGACTGGACGACGGCTGGGACTCGCCAGAAGCGGGGACGAGCGGCGGCAAGCCGAGCTCGCGCGCTCGGGAGGGGAGGAAGGCAGCGTCGGGCAGAGCTGCCGAGCGACGCGGCGGCGAGGCAAAGGCGTGAGGAAGATTGCAGCATTAGCGATTGGTGGAGCAGCAGTCGAGCAAAGGCAGAGGGCAGTCGAGCGGTGGCTACGGAGGCGGGGAGGAGTTGCAGTGGACGAGAGTCGAGGTAAGGGGAGAGTGATCAGGTGACGGGGGCGGCCGACGGGACTGCAGGCGGCTGGTCGGGTGGCGGTGCAGCTCGGTTGGGCTACAGTGGCCCGAGGCAGACGACAAGGGTGGTTGACGGCGACCAGTCAGGCGGGCAGAACAAAAGCAGAACCAATCGGGGGAAGAAGGAGAGGGGAAGAAGAAGAAGAAGAAGAAGGAAAGAAGGAAAGAGGGGAGAGAGAGTGTCAGGGGTAGGTCTGCATGGGCGTAGGCTGAGGCGACGTTTGCATGGGGGAGATGTGCGCGGCCAGAGGGGGGAAGAAAGAGGGGAAGAAGGAGAGAGGGAAAGAGAGAGAGAGAGAGAGGGGGGGCCAGAAGGGCAGACGTGCGTGAAGGGACATCGCACGGAAGTGGGTGGCGCGGCGCAGAGGAGAGAGGAGAGAGAGAGAAAAAGAAAAAGCTAATTTTTGTCTTCAAGCGCAATCCAACGGACACGGTTCAAACTAAAAATCGATCTAACGGTCACGATTCAAATTCGGAAAACGATCTAACGGTCCCCGAAAAACCCCAAATAATAATATAGGACAAAGGGCCAAAATAAAATAACTCAAAACACACTACGAGGGAGGTCTACTAGTCCAAATCCACACCTGGTCAAAAATTCACTTTCTCACTATTCTTGATAATCTCGACGCTGGCCACAATAATATCGACACCGTCCAATTTATTTCGCCCCGAAACTCCCGAAAGTTGATTGCCAAGTTCGGGATCTAAATAATGGTCAAATTCGATCGAGTGCGATTCTAGCAAAATCTCTATTTTTAAAAACAAGAACCCGAGAGTGATCAGTTCCCGGGCGATATTCTTTTATAAGCGCACTGACGAATTATACGTTTTATAAATTTCAAAAATGGGTCAAAATTCGGAATGTCATACCTAAGACACAAAATTCTCAAGTAAATAAACGCACCTAAAAATAAAAAATGAGAACACGAAGCCTGGTGTAAGAAAATCGAACTTCAAAAGGCCTCATTTCACTAAAGCCGAAGGCCTTACTGGTCAAATGTTAAGAAGATGAGGAAATGGACCGTACCTTTTATTTCCTTTCAATGTTGTAAGGATACGGAGGGAATCAAACTTTTTTGGGCTTTTTCGCCTTTGTCGTTTCTTTCCCTTTTTTTCCCTTTTTTTCAATTTTTCCTTTTTTTGATTTTTTTTTTATCTTTTTTATCTTTTATATTCTGTGTCTTCCATTCATTTCCTATAATTTTCTTTCCACTCGCTTCCCTTTTTCCATATCCTGGAACAATGGCTCAAACTTAGGACTGCCTGCAAGATGAAGGCAGTGAGGCTATCTGGTTCAACTTTCCTAAGAGGTTTTGGGTCTGGGGAAACTTATGAGCGTTTGTCAAACTATTTTCCCACCTCTTTGACCAATGTTGGCCTTGGGAATGTTGAAAGCAAAGGTGTCTTGAGCTTTCGAGCTTTCAACATTTTTGGAATGCTAGTCCACCGATTAATGAAATATATTGGTTGCCTTTTTTGCCCTCAAAATTTTACTAAAGGTCCCCTTTTGCCCCCTTTAAAAAAATAAAAACCCTTAGTATCCCTTCATCCCCGCCTCGCCCTGATCACTCGCTCTAGACCCTCCCTCATGCTTTCGCCTCGCTCTCTCTGTATCTTAACTTGCTCGCCTCACCTCACCTCTCTCAATTGCTCTGTTCCGTTCACTCACTCACATCTCTCCGCAGGCTGCTTTCTCTTCCTCCCTCCTGTGGATCTACTTTTTGCTACACTCTGGTCTCTCATTCTTGTTTCTTTGATCTCCTGCTTTAGCATGTTAAGAAATGTTGTCGATTAGCTGAAATTGTTACGTAGCTTGATTTCCCTACATTAGTTCAAAAATGATTTCCCAAGACCACCTCATTTCCTTCTCAATCCACCATAACGCCTTTTTTAGGTTTTTATCCTTCGTTGTCATCTTCCCATCACTTGCTTTTGTAACTCCATTTCTCCCCGTAAGCTTTAAGCTCCGTTAATGGAGAGAATGGTTCTCTTGCATTCCTCTTCTGCTCCTCAAATTTTCCTACAAAAGTTCAATTTTTTTGGGTAAAAATCAAACTACGCAAGTGATGATGCACTGAATGTTGTGCAGGAAATTACGAAACTAAGGGTTTTAATTGGGTATTGTGTTGATGCACTGAATGTTGACCAAACTTTTTTTTTATTTGGGTATTGTGTTGTTGTTATGCACTAAATATTGAGAAAAGGAATGGATGGGACAATTTGTGAGGGTCATACCTGCTTGTCCAAATTTGCATTGAGTTAGGATAGTTTAAACTTTGGAGTGATCTTGTGATATCCGGAATTTTCGAAATAGTATTTATATGATATTCGAAAATTTCCGTTTCCAATAATAATACTTTGATCATTAGGCTAAGTATTATTTCGTTTAGAAACTAAGGGTTTTAATTGGGTATTGTGTTGATGCACTGAATGTTGACCAAACTTTTTTATTTGGGTATTGTGTTGTTGTTATGCACTAAATATTGAGAAAAGGAATGGATGGGACAATGTGTGAGGGTCATACCTGCTTGTCCAAATTTGCATTGAGTTAGGATAGTTTAAACTTTGGAGTGATCTTGTGATATCCGGAATTTTCGAAATAGTATTTATATGATATTCAAAAATTTCCGTTTCCAATAATAATACTTTGATCATTAGGCTAAGTATTATTTCGTTTAGAATTTGGCGGACGCAGAGAAATCTTATTTTGGACGTTAATTTGTGAGACATGGAGGATAATCTTCGGAAACATAATCGTTCCAATTTCAACTATTGAAAATTTAAAAATTTCTAAATGTTGATATGTACATTAATAGTAGCACAGTGTAATTAATTTACCATCGTTGATGGATGATATTATTAGTTAAACCTTAGTTAATTAGTGAAAACCATTAATTAATTGCTAATTGGTGTTATAAAGGGAGGAAATTCTGCTTTTATTTTTAGTTCCTCACAAAACCTCTTCTAAGACACTAAGAACTCATGTGGCACTTGGGGAATTTATGCATGGCCACGTGCCCATTTGGAGACCAAATGCATGGCCACACGCCCTTCTTAAGTCAAGCCTCTTGCACTAACTTGACACATAGCCATAAACCATCATTACCTTGGCTATAGGTCATCTCAATATGTCTTGATTTCACACACTTGGCCAAAGATTAAGTGAAGAATTGCCACTTGTGACTTCATGCATTCTTCCACCTCAAAATCTACTCCTACGTTTCACTTTCATATGGGGCACATGGAAGGGAACTTTTCATCTTGGCCGTAACTCCCTTCTTCACCTTCAACTCTTAAAGATAATCTACTTTAAACAACATCCGATCCAAAATATAAAAGGTGGTTTAAACTTTGGGTGTTAAGATTTTGTGCGAGGTAAGTGATGACTCTAGAGTTAAGTTAGATCAATCTACTTGTCACTTTTAACTTGGATGGTCGTGATATGCTATTTTGATGTGTTACAATATTGAGAATATGGTGAACTCTGGATTGGTTTGGTTGGTCTCAAGAATGTTAAAAATAGGTGTGATTTATTTCCTTAAAGTGTGGTATAATTGGCAAATGAAATTGTTAAATCTGAACATGGAAATGTTATCCTTGAGGTAATTGTGAAATTTGTCTTGCTAGTTCTTTCCATGTTTAAATTGTAGATTATCATTCTACTTAAAGTGGAGTACATTTGGTGAGTGGAAATGATGAATCTAAACTTGAAAAAGTCATATTTGTAGATTCAGACTTAACCGTCGTTCGTAAAATCTATTAATTTCTGAACAGAGCAAATTTTACTCTCTAAATATGAATCTATTTACTTCTGAATCTAAGCAGATTTTACTCTCTGAATCTGAATCTATTGCTCCTGAATCCGAACAAATTTTACTCTCTAAATATGAACATGTTTACTTTTGAGCCTAAGCAAATTTTGCGAGCAGATTTTTTACTCTTTGAATCTGAATCTGTTTACTCATGAATCCGAACAAATTTTACTCTTTGAATCTAAACATGTTTACTTTTGAACCCGAGCAGATTTTACCATATGAATCTGAATTTATTTACTCTTGAATCTGAGCAGATTTTACTCTCTAAATCTGAACTTGTTTACTTCTGAACCCGAGTAGATTTTACTCTCTGAATTTGAATCTATTTACTCCTAAATCCGAGCACATTTTACTCTCTAAATCTGAACTTGCTTATTTTTTAACCTGAGCAAATTTTACTCTCTGAATCTGAATCTATTTACTCTTGAATCCGAGCACATTTTACTCTCTAAATCTGAACTCATGTAGATTTTACTTTCTAGACTTGAAAATATCTATTTTCTTAATATGAAAGTATTCAATTGTCTTCAGAAATACTCATTTGATTGTCCAAACCCAAAAATACTCATTTGGATGTCCAGATTTATTCAGACTTTAACCTAGAAAATAGTCATTAGCTTGTTGGGAACCACTTTCGAAATATATCCAGTTTCTAAATGTATTTATCCCATGAATCTTATCGCATATTGCTTCTTACTTGCTTGTTTAAATAAGATCTCATTTCTTTAAGGAATATATGGTGGATCAAGAAGGTGAGTATGTATATTGAAATACTTGTAAATACTTAGTGTCGTGATCAGTATGAAGTTACCTGTATATGTTGGCAAGCTTCATGATCCGTATGAAGTTAATAAGCTTCATGATCAATATGAAATCACTTGTATGTAGCTTCATGATCAATATGAAATCACTTGTATGTGTTGGTGACCTTCATGATAAGTATGAACTCATTTGTATATATCAATAAACTTCATAACAAGTATGAAGTTACATGTATGTGTTGGTAAGACTTCATGACCCGTGTGAAGTCGATAAGCTTCATGACCAATATGAAGTCAACTGTGTGTGTGGGTGACCTTCATGGTAAGTATGAACTCATTGGTGCATATCAATGAGCTTCATAACCCGTATGAGTTGATAAACTTCATGACCAATACGAAGTCACATGTGTGTGTTGGTGATCTTCATGACAAGTATGAACTTACGGCTAAGCTTCATGACCAGTAGAGCATAAATATCCTTGTGTATAATGGTGAGCCACTATGATATCGTGTGTACATCATGAGAGAATATCTCATTTGCTTGTATTTGAGTGAATGATCTTAAGCTCTATCATTAATTTCCATCAATATGAGAAGACAAAATAATTAGTCATGCATTGTCTTATATGAGTACTTTGTATTTGTCTTGAACTCACGTTGTTTGTTGATGCCAAATGAAGGGGTAAGATGATTTTTCTAACTTAAAACTAGAAATTTCATTTACTGGGCCTCGGCTCATACATTTATTTTTCAGACGTGTAGGAATGGATAATTTGCCGCTAATGCTTGCTGGTTTTCTTAGACACTATGAGTGCCAAATTTTGGCTGTACGACGATGACAACATTTGTGACTCGTCATATGGGGAGATAGACAGTCGATGATGTAAAGTCTACCTATATATAGACAGTCCTTTGGAGTATAATGAAATATAGAGATAGGTGATCTTGACTACCTAGACTTGTGTTTTTATGATCAATAACGTAGTTGTAAATTTGATACTTAATATAAATAAAGATAATATCCATGTTTAACTCGTGCGATTTTCTTGTACGGGATTTTGTTGGAGAAATTTTATTGAGCTTATGCATGCTATTACTAAATAAAGTATCTAATTAAAAAGGACACATGTCGCCTGTGACATTCTAGGACGTCACAAATATGTATGTGCTTAGGGCTTAATGACGTGCAAAGGTGTCTGAATAAATGGTGATTATGGAGTGGGCATAATGATGAACGAATCCGTTAGTAACTACATCGTTATTGATGAATCCGATTCCTAATTTCATAGAATTCATGGATGACTTTTATGAGGTCAAAACTAGTTATCTATAAAAATGCTTTTAAAAGGATTTACAAAAATTCATTGGCATCCTATGATTGAAAGATAATGGGGTTTGCCATGTATGGCCTTGGGAAAAGAGGTTATTTGTCTGCTAAGAAATGCATGTGTTCATTCGAATCTCTTCATGGTTAATCTTGTTTATTTGTGCCTCTAAATTTTGTTCATGTTGCTTTACTAGTAGATGGCAACTAAGGTATTTTGGAGCTCGGAAGATGTAGAAACCTTTTGTAAGTTTTTTTTTTTTTGGTAAGGAACCTTTTGTAAGTTGTGTATTGAACAAATTAAAAAAGATAATCGTCCTGAAAACAAAAGGGATGGATGGACAATCATTATTAGCAAGTTTGAGGAGCTAAAATCTAAAAAATATGATAAAAATATAATCAAGAGTAAGTGGAGTAATCTTAAGGAAGACTGGAAAAGATGGAGGACATTGGCAGTGAAACAGAATTAGGATGGGATTCAAAAACGAAAATCGTTGATGCAAGTGATGAATGATAAGAGAAAAAAAACTCAGGTTTGTATCTCTTTCTCTTTTACTTTTGTGTCTAGTTTATCTTCAATTATACAACTTAAGAAAATGCCACATAATAACAAGCCAATCCTAAGCTTAAGGTTTTTAGGATGAAAGGCATATATCCTAATCTTACAGTGTTGTTAAATAGGATGTTCAAAGATGTTGACACTTGAATTTTTACTCATTTTTCAAATTTTCCTAAAAATCACAAAATTAGGATTAGGAACCTTGGCCATCCTTAGGAACCTATTTCTAGAACCAAAAATAAACTTTTAGAATTTTCGTGAATTTTTCCTTATTTTCTTTTGGCCAAAATGAGTGAAAAATCAAGAAAAATACCAAATGGAACTAAAAAATTCCAAAAAAAAATATCCATTGGCCTTATTTTAATTCCAATTTCATCAATAAAGCTTCAATTTTATAAAATTTCAGCTGGGGATATGTTTTCCCAAAATTGGGTAAATTCATACCCTAATTGAACCAAAAATTCAATTGAGTCCTTTTTAGTCATTTTTAGGCCATAGTGTCTTCACAAAAATTGATTCTAGGACCTTGAATTGTATATTGGTCAGTCCAATTTCATAATATAACAAAATAATTGAAAAGCCCCAAAAATTAATTGAAAATTAGGGATTTTAATACCCAAATTGAGGATCTTATTCAATTTGAGATTTTTAATCAAGACCCATACCTTCCCTAGGGTTAATAAGTCATGGGTAATTCAATTTTGGCCTCAATTTTTCCTAATTAGGTCATTTGGACATTGAATTAAACAAAAGCCCAATCGATCCGAATTCAAAATTTGGGAATTTTAGGTTTAATTGAAAAACAAATTCAAATTGATGTCATATTTTGATGTAAAGTGTATCAAGGAGTCGAAATTCAGGGTCAAAATTGAAAAATTGATTCAAAATGGGGCTTAATTTGCAAGTTTGGACCAACCCGGGTTTGCCGAGTTGGTCATCTTCTTCACCTGGCCAAGCTGCACACGCGGGAAAGGAAAAAATCTGACTTGGCCTGCTACTTTGCCGACTCAAATCTCGATTTCCATCACGTGTTAAACAAGATGGACAGCTAGAGAATCTCCAGCTGTCCATCCTCATCCGTTCTAATCGATTAGGAAGTTAGTTAGAGGGCGGAACTGACTCGAGGGAGAGGATAAAAATCATAAAAAGTTGTTATCCAATTATACAACACATGCTCGACCAAATGCCTAAGAGAGAGAGAGAGAAATTGAGTGAAACAAAAGAGACAAAACTAGAGAGAGAGGGTCAGAGGTTCCTTCTCAAGCGTTCGGCGCTGCCTTAGATGACGGAGTACCGGCAAATCATGAATTGGCCGAGACCTCCCCTCCTCATTTTAGCAGAATCAATTGACCGTGAGGGCCTGAAACCAAAGCTTTTCCGGCCGACCGGGGATCTTCCCGGTGAGATAAGCACCACCAGCTTGAAGAGGGTCTGACAATGAACCATCTCGTAGCCTGCGTTCAGCTCAGAATTTCCAGTTCAACCTCCATTGAAGAAGGTAAACATCCTTCTTACTTGCATGTTAACTATTTGACAAACTGTCCAAGTGATTGCTTAGAGTTTTCTGAGTGTATTTCGGCAATTTTCTTGATATATTTGTGATTGTTACTATCTCTTATATGTTTATGATCAATCATTTGCTCAAACGATCAATTTTTTATCGGTGAAACAAACCTTGCATTGAGTCGGCTTCGACAAATACCCACACCGGAGCTTCCAGATCCTACCGGAGTTTTCTCGATGGCCAATGGTCATTTCAAGTTAGTTTTCCTTATTCTCCGATTGCTTTGATTGTTGTGTGAGTGCTAGAAACTGCTAGGACAATCTGCATGCTGATCTGGATATTAGAAAAGCTTATTAGATTAGTTGCAGATTAGTGTTTTTGGATTGGTTTTTTGCCGGCCAATGGTAATCCGGTGACGAACTAATTAGGCCAGTAGATTAGAGAATGATAAGAGGTTAGCAATAGAAGTCAAAATCATCATCGGAAACTCACCGGAAGGTTGCCAAAGCTCGGTCCGAAGTCGCAGCCTTGAAAACACAAAACAAGAAATCACGCCCACCAGGTGTTCGGCGCCATTTTGGTGCTATGCTCGTTGGATCATTGGCCAGCTCCAATGCCGGCCGGTCCAACTTGGTCGGACCACTCTGAACCAATTCGGCCCGATCTGATCTCCAACGGGAAAATTCAAAAAAATAAAAAAAATCATAAAAAAAATTTCACAAAATTAGGAAATTCATAAAAAAATTGAAAAATTCCAAAAAAATCAAAAAATTAGAAAATTACAGCAAAATTATAATAAAAAATAGAAAAATCATAAAATCATAAAAAAATCAATAAAAAATCAAAAAGCCATAAAAAATCGAAAAATTTAGAAAACCTCTAAAAACTTGGAAATTCTAGAAAATCCATAAAAAAAATATAATAAAATTTCAGAAAATATAAAAAATAGATTTCGGGAAAGTGAAAATTCTCAGAAAAACTTTTCTAAAAAAAGAATTCACATAATGGCTTAGAAACTTTGTGGCCACCCAATTTGAGTGAAATTTGAATTTTTTGAAGTGCATAAGTGGTATTTTTAGAAGCTCCTTAGTTTAGGAGTTAAAAGGGGTCCTATCCCCTAAAAAACCCTAAAAGGGGTTTAACCCCCAAAAAGATTCTCAACCCCTAAAAAACCCTAAAACAACACAATTCATTGAATAAATAAGCCTTTGGGGCTTTACTAGAGTTTGAGTGTTTTGACTGATTTTCATTTTAGAGAACATTTTAGGAAAGTTGTGTTTGATTGAAATTGATTGCGCATTTTCTTACTGATTAATTGATTTCTCTTGATTAGAATGGTTAGAATTAGTATATAGGCCTTGTGAACTCGCGTGACATGTTAGACACTTCATATCGTTTTAGGTACCGAAAGGGCGCTAGAGATCTTGATTTGAGATCATTAGCGTAACCAAGTTCCATTACTCATGTAATCTCTGGTTCGTAGAATCGTGGTATTTCTCCCATACCTCAATTACGTTTCTAGTCAACCTATCAATAATAACTAGTGGCGACTCTAAATTAAAACTTAGGCTAAATAGAAAAGATTAAAAAACAAATACCCACTGTCTCGTGAGGTATGATCTGGGAGAAACCCTCGTTTGTCTAGTGATAGGATGTTTGTGGGATGTTTGGGCAAAATATCCATTTCAAACCTTAGTAGCCCATTCAGGGGCAGTTTCCTCATTTGTGACGAATGAAAGTACCTCTTCAACTCGTGAAAGCACGGCATGACAAGAGATACAGTTGCTAATAGAGGAATCACATGGAATCCTAGACAAGGTTTATGTATTGATGAGGATATTGTTGAGGCCACAAAACCTAGTATCGATGATGGCGTGGGATCTACTAATGAAAATTTGGAGTGTCATGTGAGTGAAACCATTATTGAATCAATTGGAACTCAAAGCCATAAAAGAGCAGCGCAAACTTTAATGAGGCAAGCTTGAGGAAAGAAAGAGAAGAGATTGACCGTGGCAGAGTAGCTTGGAACGCAAATTGGTTATCAAGCAATGTGCCTTTGCAAAAAACCCTATATGACCTCATTATATACAGGTTATCCATGGTTAAGAGAGTTGATAGGCGAAAATATTCATCCAATAAGGTGTTATCATATGTTTAGAATACACATGGATGTATCAAATAATTTAACGCGTGACTTTATAACAAGCTATGGTCTTCAAAGATCTAGGAATACTGATGTTATAAAAATGTTCGATATGTTTCTTCATATTTTGGGACATGGTCTATGTAATAGGTTAGTACAAAGACACTTCCAATGCTCTGGGGAAACTATAAGTAGGCAATTTAGCTTAGTTTTAAATAAAGTGTGTGATATAGGAAAAGATTTGATCCAAACGACTGATCGGCAATTTAGGGAAGTTCTAGAGAAGATCAAGAAAGATTAATGATTTTAACCATATTTTAAGGTAAGTTACGATTATATAATATAAAGAAAAAACTAAATGTAAATCCCATAATATTTTGTTCTTTGTTTTTAGGATTGTATTGGAGCTGTGGATGGTATACATATCCCAATAGTGGTACCCACATACGATCAAATTCGTTTTATTAGTCGAAAAGGAATAGCAACTCAAAATGTGTTAGCCGTACGTAATTTTAACATAGAATTTATCTATACTTGCGCTGATTGGAAGGGACAAGCTCATAATACCCGTATCTTCTACAAAGCCACTGGAAGACATGATGGACAATTTCCTCATCCTCTTCTAGGTTCGTTAATTAAATGTTTAGATACATCCATATGTATATATGTGGCATATGTTGATTAATTTACATTATATTTGTAGGTAAATATTATTTAGTAGATGTTAGATATCCAAATCTCACAGGTTATTTGGGGTCATATAAAGATGTTAGATATCATTTGCTAGAATTTCGACAAGGTCCTACACTTACGGGTTATCGAGAAGTGTTTAATCGTGCTCATTCCTTCCTATGCTCGGTAATTGAGCAAGCCTTTGGCCTATTAAAAAATAAGTGGAAGATTCTTACAAATATGTCAAGTTATCCATATGAAAAGCAAGTGCAAATTGTCATAGTGACAATGGCTTTGCACAATTATATATGAAGAAATGCCGTGATCGATACGGATTTTAAAAGTGCAAAATTGGATCCTGATTATGGATATTCGGTTGATCATGATGATATAAATGAGGGGATGAGTGATTTAAATGATAATGTATCTTCTAACATGATACATTACGTGATCAAATAGACATGAGTTTGTAAAGTTGTTAAGGATGTTTGTAATATTTAAGAATAATGTGTTTTATTCTTACGGACATGTGATGTATTATAATGAAATGACTCTTTTTTCAAAAAGCAATTTGTTAATATATTTCTATTACATTATTCTCAATGCGTAAATAAAAAGGTAACCATCATTGTTTTTTTTTAATTTTAATTTTAACAATTAGAATTAAAAAACTTAAATTGGTCATGCCAAAGGACTTTCATAAATATGTTCACCAAATAGCTTGTATTTCTCCAAAGCACTTGTCAATTACAGTTTTCCAAACAATCTTGCATCTTGCATTTCCCCCAAAGTCCTTTGTGCTAAATGCCTTTGCATTTGGCCAAAAACTTTTTCCGAATGCCAAACCAAACGAGCCTATTGTCAACACCGGCCAGGACTTGAGACCCAGAACAAGCATCTATTCAAACATAGCTACTATTCTCTCTACTTCTATTGGCAATAGAATTTCTTATTGGAGATCAACGGCCATGGTGGAAGGAATATTGACGGAACAGAGAGAAAGGAGCGTGCATTTGCGTACGTACCATTGTGAAACTCATTTGAGTCCTCAAACAAATGAGCAATCTACACCCTAAATTGGCAAATAATATAAAGTCTCCGTGCCTAGCAATTAGTTACCTTTTGCATTTTTACACGCATGTTAATGTTCACATTGATACTACAATAGAGTCTTGAATAATATAATGTGGGATGCCAACGTGGTTAGTCAATCGCATTTTGGAATTGTCGAGAGGATATAGTATCTTCCACGATCAACTTAAATCAAAGAATGTATTTGGTCAACGGCCACCCCAATCTATGACACAACAATTTTCAAATATTGCCTTAAGGGTTTGGGATTGTGTTACCAAACACCTTAACTTTGTAAGTGTTTTCTTTCTTTGTTCTTTGTCTACTCATTCCTCTTTTCACTTATGATGGAGCCTCGTCACACTCGAGCCAGTGACCACGGTACCATATCTGGCTCTTCAGGGCATAGCGAGATGTCGCTCCACGAGCAGCTAATCATAAGGGTAACATAGTTCGGGTTGGGCCGGTCCTGCACCTAACCTTGGGACCAACCCACATAGTGTTGGTCCTCAATTTTTGGGACCGAGGACCGACCCAAGCTCAACTCAAGACCAACCGATTATTTTTTTTGTTTCATTTTTTGTATTCCTGGAAAGTATAAGCATACTTTGCAAATTTTATATCCATCAACAATGCAACATTGAGTAACCAGACTATGAACACCGGTACTTATCAAATATAAATCTAAGATAAGATAACAACAAAAATCTCTATTTGCTAAAAGCAACAAACTATAAAAAACGAACACGTGAACGCAAGGCCGAGGCAAGCAAAGAGGCGAGAGGCGAGCAACATGAGTGAATAGAGCTGAGAGCGAGACGAGCGATGTGAGGTGAGGAATAGGGTTTCCCAAGCAAGCAGCAAACAAACAAAGCAAGACAACAAGCGAGGAAGAGCGTTTCTATTTTTTTTGGTCAAATCAAGGCTTGGTTAACCGGTTAAGTAGGCTTCTTTTGCCTAAAAAAAAAGTGGGTTTCTACTTTCTAATTTACAATTGTACATGGCAGAACTTTATAAGAAACAGAAATAACAAAGGCAAAGTTGCTGGGGCAGGGTTTAAAGTAAACAAAAATATATAATATATTATATGATATATAATAATTATATAATATATACGGGGTTGGTCTTGGTTAGACAACCCTAAAGTCTCAAGACCAAGAATCAACCCGTATAGTGCAAGGTCCAAGGGTCTCAGGACCAAGGACGGACACAGTCCCCTTGGGAACTAGACTAGGACCAGCTGAGTTGAGCTAGTCTAAGGTCGGTCTAGGGTCAACCCCTAGCCAATCATCGTTAACGGCAGAGAGAGGGGGGGACAATGGTCATGTGTCATGCCCCAAACCCACAAGCGCGTAAACATCCTTCATTGATCAAGGAAATGCAACGTCCCAGGATGCGTCACCAACTCATTCTTTTCATCTTTCAATTAAACACATGCGGAAGCATACTCAAACTCCCCAATAACAATCAACAAAGTAGGATAGCAAGGAAAACGCTTTGTGATACGAACAACTAAGCTATTTTATAAACATTTCGTTAACCCTAGGAATATTCATAATTACAAGCCTATATACCTAGGCTACTTCCTAGAAGACCACACATACAAAAAGGGATTGGATGGTCGGATAAACCTAACTTAGGCCAGGGCGGTCAAAGAGATGGGACATCAAAATCCATCACCAAAGCTGATGGTATCCAGGATGCGTCTCCAGATCAAACTCCATGTCATCCGAATCGGTCTCCGGATCAGAAACGATTCCATCTGGAGGGTCGAGATCCATAGGGTCCTAAACCTCCTCTCTAACTCCACCATTAGGGGATCCGTCAAAACCTCTAATTAGACCACACAGCTCATCTCCTTCGCTTATGAACCAAGCAAGAAATTCATGTGGTTTCCACATAACTAACTCCTCATCAACCCAGATGGTTGTCGAATGCTTATGATACACTTTATCCAGTCCAACTGGATACTCTGCTACTATCATGCCCATGTCCATTGGCACCCCGAACCGTGTAGGAGGTCGATTCATAATCGGGGCTTTGAAAACGGTTAACAAACAACAATAAGAATAACTTAGCAAATAAACTCCCTAAACCTCGTTTAGGAAAATACGTTGCCTCCGAATCGCCCTAAACATGCAATTCTAGCATTGAGGGAAGTTTAATAGCAAGCGGTCATCGCTTCGCATTGACTATGCACAAGTTCAAGCAACTCAAACCAGCATGAACAACATGCTGTCAAGCAACCACAAGCATTCTTACCTCACCTTGGCACACACGCTTTGCACAATATAACTCAATACATGCCACAGAAATGCGATCATGCATGTTCCGATTATTACAACATCATAGGCCACGACACAATCCGCATAAAATGCATTAGGTTGGCGGTCTTCTAGCATGACTTGGCATCATCCTGCTCTATCAGGCATGGCAACATCCCGCGTTAAACGCATCAAAATGGCATTCCATAAGGAGCATCGATCCGGCCTCTAATGCGGCTTGGCATCTAGACACTCTCTGGGCATCCGATAAATCAAGCATCATCCCACGTAAAATGCATTAGGACAGATTCAATCCCTACTTAAAACGTATCAGGATATTATGTGATCATATAAGCACAACCACCACATAATTCATTATCATCTCCGCATTTAATCAAATGTAAACGTGGTTCGTACTCACACAACAAAATATTGCAACTTTCGCACGTAAAAATGTAGTAATAAATTCATACGTGATCACATACATACAATGAACCCATTAAACTTTGCAAGCTTCAATCTTCAAGCACCTTTGCCCCATTCAACTCACGAAAA
Organism: Syzygium syzygioides; assembly: GCA_031216285.1. Classification (NCBI taxonomy): domain Eukaryota; kingdom Viridiplantae; phylum Streptophyta; class Magnoliopsida; order Myrtales; family Myrtaceae; genus Syzygium; species Syzygium syzygioides. Next base: position 25,952,551 of record CM062248.1, on the reverse strand, counting down.
TGGACATTTAAACCCAACATCTCGAGGTTTTCACCTATATCCATAAAACCCTTGTAAAAATTTGCAAACAAGGTTTATAAATTGGGTAACCAATTTCCATAGTATAATAAGCTCCAAAGCACATAAAGCATGCACAGCTCATCCTTATACACATGAAGAATTAAACCTTATCATATAATAACCTATCACCATATAAAACAAGTGTGTATGATAAGTTATTACTCAATTTAAGATAAGCTATCAACCAACTAATGATCAGCTATCAACTAACTCATGATAAGCTATCAACCAAAACGTGGTAAGCTATCAATTAATCCACCTACAATCACTCCAATCAGCCCCTAAACCAAGTCCATTAACAACCTATCATGCTAACCAAGGTTTAGAGAGTAACTTACTCTTAAACCAAATAAAAACTAAGCAACAGCATCGGCTACAAACAACTGCGGCGGCGAACGGTTGCTGCGGTAGCAAATAGCTGCAGCGACAAACAATCGCAGCGGCGAAGTGGTGGATGGCTTGGCGACAATGGTCACGGCGGTGGACGGCGACGACGGTAGCTAGTGGCTACGGTGATGGTGGCTAGCGATGCTCGGCCGAACAAGAAGAGTGAGGGAAAGTGGGCATGAGAGAGAGAGAGAGAGAGAGAAAACAAAGGAAGAGAGTGAAAAAAAAAAAAACAAAAGTGAGAGAGAGAGAGAGTGTGTGTCCTTGGCAAGACACATCCAAGATAGATAGCCAAGATCACTTCTTACCCAACAAGCCAAGATCAATGGCCATAATTGAATCTTGTAAAACAAGCTTCACAAATATCCAAGGGTAAAAATGGAAAAAAGATAAGATGAGAGGTGCAATTTGGTAAATTTAGCCCTTGACACTATTCACAACACTATTCACCTGGGCTTGGGCCAACAAACTTGGACTTAGGCTTGAAGGGGCCCAATTGGAAGAGAAAGGGCTTGAAAGGCTTAATGGGCTTACAAATGGGCTAAGCCCATTTTCTTTCTCCTCATGGCCTAATTTCCTCGTGGCTTCTCAATTCTGATCCAAATTTCACTTTTTGAAGAATTTTGAGCAAATCGATAAATAGATGTTTTAATGAGGCAACATCCAATAGATTAATCTTGAAATCCTTGAAAGTTCGATACCCAAATTGGGATTCTAATTCATGGTCAAAATCGATTAATTACAACTTTAGTATATCTCAAACTAACGAGCAACCTTTAAGAGTTACGCGTATTCGACCCGTGATTGGTTCAATATTAACGTACGTTTAAGCTTTCTCGAGTCAGGGGTGACCTCAGTTGTCATGTAATTGCGATGGTCAATTGCTAGTTCCGAAGTATACGATTATTAGGAATTGATTTAGGGTTATTCGCAATCCATACAATAGTCAGGTGAAATCACCCGCGATCCGATTATATACTATTGACGAATCATTCTGTAACCATTCCTTGATCTGTCTATAATGGCTCAAAATTGTCCCTCGTTAATCCTTATGATCTAATTGTCAACCCTTGGTTGAGTTCTTAGGTCGTGCGTACTTAATTCCTCAATAACCTTTCCCCATTGGTTAGTCCTCTCATAAGTGATCGATTCAAAGCGAGATTTAACTAACATTGTATCAATAAAATAATCATTTCATATATCTGGAAAAGGGTTGAATTTTAGGATGTCACATCATGTCTTGGTGACTAGGTTGCGCGTGGCAACTTTCTATTGATAAATAGAACACGTCAATAGACAAAAGAGCATGACTCATTTCACTAGTCTATTTAATAATTTTGATTGGTTAATTATTTCTAACATGGAGCAACTATCAACGAAAATAATGCCCTAAATGTGAATATTGATAAATGATTAATGAATACAATGCACAAACATACAATCATTTTTATGAATTATGTGGTGTAATTCTGAATTTATAATATCGCTATTGAAAACCAGGTTTTTTTAGTGTTAAGATATCTAAACAACTTACTTCGAAAATTAAATAAATCGATCTGGGATTTGCGCTTGTATTTATTATATCACATGAAACGAGCTCTTTTACTTGTATACTGTCTATATGAAAAATACCAAATGAAGACCACAACTAGACCTTAAGTAGTGTGATTTTCGATTATGAACATCTTTATGATGACTTTTGTTAGTTGAGATAGATATGTAAGATGCAATTACTCGAATTTGGAATCGGAGAGACTTGATTAAAAAGGTTATGCAAAACCAAAAACTCAATTAAAAGGAAATAAAATTTTAAGGATTTGATTGGAAAAAGAGTGCATAAGATCAAGAAAAAATGTCCAAGTATACCTTGAACTATCTGATAAAAAGTTACTTATCGACTTTTCTGCTAAAATCTAAAAGTATTAGATAACCAAAATTATTTTTAAAAAAATAGTTCATTTCATTGCCAAAGGTCTGTAAATACAAATTCCATAAATTTATACCAGCAATCATCGTATATCTCACTTTGTCAATTCTTTCAAATTTGTCGACCAAAAAAAAATCTTCGAAATTTTACTCCTACATATAGAGAAAAGTGGATTAGAGGTTCATGTTTAAAAAGTGAATTGACTACTTCTCAAAATTTCAAAATTTACCCACACTTAAAGAGGGTTACATATCAGACGAAGGTTTTTGTCTGTGCTTTTTTGTTTTTGGGACAACTACGTTAATATATATTTTAGCAACATTCAGAATTTCACTATAGTTGTTGGATATTTTTGTAGTTTTGAAATATTATAAAAGCTTTAATAGAAGTTATGACCGCCATGAATGCCATTATTTTTTTAACAGTTTTGCAACAGCCCTATAATGGATTTTTAATGTTTGATTTATTTCTTCGTAAACTCTTCATTATTTTATAACAGCTATATAACGGTCATTTTCTTCTTTAATTACCAATTGATTTATAAAGTTTTCCAAACAACTTTCTCTTTCTTTTACCTATAAATAGTTACTTTGAATATAATTGAAAAGTGATATCGATATGTTAAAACAAGAATATTCTTGGGAGGATAGTCACTAAAGCCTTATGCATAACATTGTTCATGTTTCTTCTAATATTTGGTGTGAAGTATAGAAGAAGGTTTGTTATATCTTGGGAAGATAGCCGTTAGAGCCTTACGCACTGAGTTTCGTACTCCGAGAAGCGGAATTATCCTTTAGGTCAATGCTTGCATGCCTCAAACAATTAATTTTATATTTCTCATCTTTCCCAATAGATTTCCAACAATTGTTATTTTTGCATGTTATTTAACAAATTTTCCAACAAAAATTGCCTTAAAATTGCAATATAGCGTAACTTGATCGAATAATTAAGAAGCAATCTCACACATATTCATGAAAAATGTTCTCGAATTCACATGATGGCAATGTGAGTGAGGATGGAATCCAAGGGATGGAAAAGGTAATAAAGAAAAAAGGAAAAAATACTTTGATTATCGTGTTCCAAGGCATGTTAAAGTAAAAAAGATAATTATACAAATGATCATTGAACTTTAGTCTAATATATAATGTTATCCCTAAAATTTTATTTTTTTTATCATTGAACTTTAGCCTAATCTATAATGTCATCTCTGAATTTTTTATTTGTTCAATTTGGTCCCCAAATTTTTGGTATACGTTCAATCTAATCCATAAACTATATTAGAATGTTCAATATTGTCCCTGAACTTAAATTAATTTAAAGATGACATTGAATATTTTCATATAATTCATAAACTAAGTTAAATATGTATCAAAGTTTCAGGGACCATATTGAACAAATTAAAAATTCCGGTTTGACTTTGTACTTTGGACTAAAGTGGAGAAACTACATTGAACAAATTTAAAAGTTCAAAGATGACATTGCACATTAAAATTTAAAGACCATTCGTGTCATTTTCTCAAATAAAAAAGGGAAGTTAACTAATAAGTAAAAATAAAAAGTAGTAAAAGGAAAATAAACGTGTGAATAGACTAAAATGACCTTCTTCGTCTTCTTCATAATCAATCCTCAGCCATCACCGTCCCCCGCAAACGGTCGCCAGCGATGCCAAGCCTCATCCTCCACCATGCGCCGCCCATCGGCCGTCCGCCCCCGCCGGCCGTCTCCCGCCTCGCCGCGGCGTCCCCTCCGCACGTCCGCCTGGCCAGGCCGCACGGTGGGCCGCCTCCCGCGCGCGCGTTCCCGGCCGCGAGGGTGGGTCCGGCGGTGAAGTGCATGGCGAACCCGAGGAGGGTGAAGATGGTGGCGAAGCAGATAAGGAGGGAGCTGTCCGACATGCTGCTCACGGACAAGGTGCTGCAGTACGCGATTCTGCCCGAGGCCGCCCTGGGCGCTGATCGCTACCTGTCGTCGCTCACCACCATCAGCGACGTCGAGGTCTCTACCGATTTGCAGGTGAAGCGTGGGTGGAACAAGTTTTGACTTTTTGAATGCCTATTTGATTCTTAGCTGCAATGAGCCCTGATTATCTGATGGTGTTAGTCATTATCCTGTAATGAAACGAAATAGAGAACCAGCGTTCCTGAGATTTGCTAGATGATTGATGTTTTGCTCCTTCCAGAGGGGTCATTAGCCTATGGGCTGCTGATCAGTGTGGAGTAATGGAATCAGTTTCAGAGTTTATTGTTCTAGCAATTTCATGTAATACTTTGTAAAGATGGAGTATAGGGGTTGCGATGAGGGCATGAAGAGGCGGAAATAGTAGTGCTTGGTTTGTTCTGCACCTCAATCTTCCTTTGCGGTGAACTGGGTTGGTGGATTGTCCTTTGGATTCTGCTCCTGCCTTTTTATTGTAGAAGCTGGATGAATCAGAATTCTAAATTAGCTACTAATCACTGGTCTTTTGGTTCTTTTTGGCCAGTTCGTGCACCTTGGAGAGATGGAATATCAAAAGATAAAATGCGGGCTAGTGGCTTGTCTTACCCTGCAGTCTTTTGTTGTTGTAGGATCATGTGACTTGGTTTGTAATGCAAGCTCGTTTTTGTACTTGATTTGTCTGATTGTCAGTCTAATTTTGTAGAATGCCGCATAGTATTGGCATTTAAGACATCTGCAGACTTGTCTAGAGAGCTGATTTGCGTTCTTGATGTTTAGGCCAAGAATGACCACCTATGTCGCATCTAACTCTGTAAATGCATTGTTGACCTTCATTTTAACCTGCTTCAAAGGATTTTCTTTGCACAGTTTTGTGCATCTATTGACCTATCCTACTGGATTAATCAGATGAGTTCATAGTTCTTTGAGTTTCCCTCCCTTCATTGAGGATACGTTATACTATCTTAGACAATGTAAATCATGCAACTTGTGCATACTTTACTTATGTGTATGTCATGAGTTACATGAGGGCACTATACTATATCTCATCTTTCCACTATCGTTCTTCTAATTATATCACATGGGAGGGGTTTTCATCAGAACACTGGCTGCCACCCACTCAATGTGAAACTTTGGCTTAAATTTGAGAGAGTTAACATTTTTATTAGGTTAACATCATTGTACTGCTTGTGTCTCCATTTCTTAATACAATTAAGATCCGGAAGCCTCTGAATTCTTCCCTTTGTTTCGTGACTCATACAGGTGGTTAAAGTGTATGTATCAGTCTTTGGTGATGAAAGAGGAAGAGAAATTGCAATTGCTGGATTGAAATCAAAAGCTAAATATGTTCGTAGTGAGCTGGGAAGACGTATGAAGTTACGTCTCACTCCTGAAATACGTTTCATAGAAGATGAATCCCTAGAAAGGGGAAGCAGGGTAAGAATTGCTTTTTATTTTTAATTCTATGTTCTTCTTGGTTTGTGAATGCAGATTTTACTTATGTAAGCTCTTTATTCATTTCTATAGGAGGCTTCAACTATCTACAATCAGGCTTCTTTTTACTTGTTTTGGCGTGTGAAAACATTAAGACGAGCAGGAGCCCTCTTGTTTTTTTGCAATATTATTAATTTAGAACATTATCTGCTATTACAATTCCCACACCCAGATTGGCAACTTAAGCCTTAGTTTGCGTATATGGTAGGTGGTTTCTCAGCAGGATTACACTGCCTTCTGACGGTTCTCTTGAAATGTCTCCTGAGAAACAAGATTTAGGGGATCTTGCAATTTCAGAAAACTTCTTTTAATTTCTTTTGTGACATAGTGTTACAAGGTAGCAATAGGAAATAGTACAGTTTCTTATCGATTTCCTCATCTATAGTGATCTTAATGCCACCATTCTCCTGGTATATGTTTTCTTGAATGATATCATCTAGCAAATTCCCACATGAAGTTGAAGGTTCATACATCCGCTTTTAAATTGTTAACAGTCCATTTAATTATATTTCTTCAGGTTATTGCTATACTAGATAAAATAAAGGCCGAGAAAAAGACAGCAGAATGTCAGGATGAAGAGCAATTTGAGGCATCAGATCATCCTCAAGATGAAAGAGATTGGGAAGGCGAGGACCCTGATGGAGACATTATTTATGTGGAGTAGGTCTAACTGCTCCATATCAACGGATTATGTTGCTGGACTGGGCATACTGCTGCTTCACCGGTTAGTTTTGAGTTGTCTTTGTAAGGAAGAGAATTCTTTTTCTTCTCTTTAATAAAATACAATAGCAATTGTATTATAGGTGCAGCTCAGCCATATTCTAGATCTTGTTGGAACAAGTTGTTTATGTACTATACTTTTATAAGATTGTATATATTTTTTAAATGAGTCTACTAAAGGAATTGCCAATGTGCCTAAATTGCTTGCCACTGTATCTCTACTCAACACTGCCCAATTGGGGTCAAGAATTTTCAGCTGATATTGATGTGACCATCTTCTTTTGCCGGCCTGAAATAGGAAAAAATTACTAGCCATTTGATTCTCTAGTTAAATGCTAAAACCAATAGACAAGCTGAATCCTGCTGTTGAGGCTGTCTGCAGTACATGCAGTCCAGGTCATAGAACACTTATAAGTGTGTTCATGCTGTCATAATTGGTAAATCTCAAGCATCTAACTAACGGTGATTTTTGACATCTTCCACTAGTTTATGGCACAATGAATGCATTTGCTAGTGTTTACTTGTCCCGGGAATAGATACATTCACCGAAGCACCATACGCATGCTCTTGTTGGGTTTTACCTTTCAAGTTGTTCTTTCAATGATGCTAGTTGTTATTTCCAGAATGACGCTAACTGAAAAGTCAGTCTCTCTTCATGCAGGTTTAAGGTGGTAACGATGAACCGCTCTGTGCAGGAATGGAGGTTTTATAACATCATCTGGACTTGAAATATATCATGCCGATCTTCATTGCAACTCTCACAGTTTTGTCCTTGCATTTGCCGACCACACACCATGGCAAGCTATATTGAGCATATACTGTGGATCTGAGCATGTGGCCGTAACTTCTTGAGAAGAGCGGATAGCAACCTTAAAGAAGGCAAGAACCTGATTCGAATCCCATCGGTTGAGAATTGCCTGTGTTGAAAATTTTATTCATGTATAACCAACTGTTTTTATTTGGTGAGGATACTATTGTCTTTGACTTGGCAAAACCAAACTCTCTTAAAGCATAGGGATATCCCCGCCTGTTTTCTTTGATCTAGGTCATTAGTTCTCTTTTGATCGATTGGCCTTTTCAACTTCTTTCAAGCACATGTTCAAATTACAAGAGGATCGAGCAAGTCTCTTATGCGCATGTATGTCCAGTGTGTATATTCATCTCATTGACAATGAAAACGGATACTACTATAGTTCTTGGACGGTGGACAGATTTTGCTGACATGAACTGATGCACGTCAACCATTTCTTTTTTTGAAGTTGACGTGGACTCTCTCTCTCTCTCTCTCTCTCTCTCTCTCTCTCTCTCTCTCTCTCTCTCTCTCTCTCTCTCTCTCTCTCTCTCTGCGTGCAAATTAATTAGAGAACCATCATCCACCACTTGCGGCGTATGGCAATCGGGATGTGGTCACAACACTGGCAGCCTAGATATGAAGCACCAGACCTTGCGGGTGACCATGGCAGACTCCGTGGTGATCAAAACCATAGCAGGACACGATCAATGGCTACCACAGCACAGTGATCATCGGCAGACCTTTCTCTCTAAAACATATACACATCCACAGTCGGCTCTCGAATATGAGATTTGAGAGCGCGACAACCACCTCACAGTGGCCGCTCAAGGAATGCAGTCGCAGGGAGGTGATTAAGGGCTCAGGTGACGGCGGCTGTCTCTCACTTTTGTGTTTTTACATTTCTGATGTTGTTTGCACCATGTAACTCACATTAGTACAATCCCAATGCGTGCCAACGAGACTGTGACATGTTCTCAATTTGTCCAACTCAGCACTCCGACCTCCACCGACGGCAGCCGTCTCTCGCTTTTGTGTTTTTAAATTTCTGATGTTGTTTGCACCATGTCACTCACATTAGTACAATCCCAATGCGTGCCAACAAGACCGTGACATGTTCTCAATTTGTCCAACTCAGAACTCCGACCTCCACCTCGGCACTCCAGTGAGTGAGGGATTTTGATAGAGGGGGCTAACGGCCATCACTTTTTTAAAAACAATACAAGGACCATTTTGAGTAAAAAGAAGAATAGAAGTACGATGTTGACTTACGAGCAAAAGTACCGCGGTCACTGTTAGAATTAGCCGCCAACGAAAAACTAATCTTTTAGATCATTTTATTGTGACAATATATGCATTGAGGAGCCAGAGAATTGGCTTCGGAATCTGGGCACAAGCCGTGCACCGTAAGATAAAGAAATGCTGGGCGCACCAGCATGATGAATCAATACTTAGCCGGTAATGCAAATTAAGTAAGCAAATTATCCCGGCATTCTAAGTGGGAAACAACTTCTCTCAAGTCCCAAAATTTCTACGCAAAAGCAATTATTTTCCAAGGGAACGGACTAACATGTCTGTCAGGACAATTTGGCAAGCCGTGAAAGGTGGAATGCCATGACAATAGCCGAACCAAGGTTCAAGTAAATTTCACGAAACATGTAGATTGTTGGAGACGCAGCGAATGCTCATGGTAAAATCTACCAGCGGATTATTCAATCCCTAATTCTAGAAATCGAGACTTCCAATTGAAAGGAGCTGTAACAGTCAATGATGAGCCTTGGCCTCGGCTTTCCTTTGGGACTTGGCCTTCGCCTGGAAAAACAACAACAGATTTAGTTACCAAAACAGATGCTTACGTTGCTGGAGAGGGTATTAAAATCTCTGAGGGAAACACTTAAAGAATGTCAATGAGCATCACTCTCTAGAGTGAAAAGTTCTACAGCGTCCTTCGTCATTTATATGTTCTACATATCATTAACATAAAGGTGAGTTTTTGCTTTCTGCTAAATTCTTCCCAATTTATACTGAAACTTGAAACCTAACAGAAACCATGATATGAGGTTGAGCACATCACAGGTCAAGCACCACATCTGAGAACCATTTTTCACTTGTCCCCTATGTCATAGGCTGATTTAGTTATATGTCACGATTCCCCTTTCACTTACTTCAACACTGACGCCAGTTCTAGTTAAATAGCAGCACCTGCCCTTCATAGGAAACACTCCAGAGCCAAAGAAATGGTGTCCCTTGCATACATAAGCTACTTCTACATTTAAAATCATATAGTTTTGAGACTAACATCCACAAGGAACAATATCACGATGAATAAAACGTAACCAGGACTTTGCGGAGATCTGATTCTGCTTTTGTAATTACAATATTATCCTGAAAATTAAACTTTAGCAATTCACTAAGACATCTGGCGTTCTTCAAACCCTACAGTAAAATGACGAGAAAAGTATTGTCCCAGTCCTAAAAACTATTTTATATATTAAACTCAATTATTAACTCCCAAAACTTTTTAAAGATGGCTCAATGAACTATCTCCAGCAATTTATCTTGCTGGAAAATTCTCCATGACATTATTTTAATAATAAATGTCCTATGAGTCATTTTTTTGTTTGAATTCATCCTCATGCGAGTACTTTCTTTACCAGAAAGAGAAGATCAGAAAAATCAAGTGTCACAACCAACCGAAAAAGTTTTATAATTAATTTTGGGCAAAATTAAAAATTAGGTGTCAACATTAAGGAAAAGAAATCATCCCAGCATGCCATCTCCACCAACCACCACCATTTCTACATTGTTGGCACCACCATCGCATTTTCCATCATTTTTAGAAAAGCCATTTTATCTCCAAAAAGCAAGCACCAAGAACACCAAAAGAAGTTGAGCAGCAAAAACCAGGAAGAAATTTCGGCATTTCTACATGAAGGGTGAACGGTGAAAATCCCAGAGCAATTTTCTTTCACTTGTCACCTATGAACTGGAATTCACTGGACTTTTAGGATGCTTGGTCAAGAGTTTTGGCTTCGAGCCTTTGAATAGTGTTAATGTGAACATTTAATTACAGTGAAAAGTAAGTGTTCCTTCACTCCCACTTCTCTCATTTAATTCTTCAAAGACAATGCAATGCTTAGTTTCCTTCCTTATTTTTTCTTTCCTCAAAAGTTAAGCACACCCTCATCCGACCTATATGGTGGCTCACGAGTGCTCGAATTTCAAAATATAAGGACAGACTTCAAAATGGGTTAATAGGAGTGTGTTAGGAGTTATTCCACCACCATCTAAAGTGTGGCAGGTGTCATTCATCGCCCGGTAGCTTGCTGGTAGTTGTGTTTTAAGCTTGTGGCGGGGCTATAGATGGTAGTGAAGGAAAACACAGATGAAAAAGGCAAAGCAAAAGTTCTAGAAAAATGCCAAACTATATAAATTCCATTTTCTATCCCTTCAGGAGAGAGAGGAGTTCCAATTTGAAGCCATTGGAAGCTTCTAAAATGTAAAGCACATCTACTACAACATAAATCACTTTCCACAAACAATAAATTCCATTCACAAACTGCCTCAAGATTCAGTGAGAACTACTTCTCCGGCAAAAGAAAAAAATCAAAGCTTGAGAGACCAAAAACACGAGCACAGCCATAGAGATCATCACGCCACGGTCATTTTGCAAGCAATGCAGTAGTCTTCAGCTCATGTTTTGGCTGCGCAACACTACGAGGAATAAATAACGAAGCAATATAAACAAGGATCCTTCAATTAGAATCCACTACCTCACTAAAAGGAGAAAAAATTCCAGACCCAGTCCAGAAAATCCACACTAACAGTCATTTCCACAAGCTACTCGTGCGCTCCCTAAACACCCATGAAAGCACTGACCCACCAACCATCAAACCATCATAGCTAAAATTCATACCACTCTATACTCGAAAATGCACAGCAGAGAGTCCAAGTTTTTCCATACCTTGAGATACTTCAACTTGACGCTTCCATAGACAGCTCCGAAAGAAAAGGCCGAAACACGAGCCACCTACCCATCAGCCCCATCAAACACAAACAGCACAGATCAGTCAAAGTGCAGATCGATTTCTTGCTTTTTTATTTTTCCCTCCCCCCTTTCCCTTTCCCTTTCCCCCTTCCCCTGTTGCATTCGCAGAGAAAATGAATCAAACGCAAAGGGAGGCGAATTGGGTTTACCAGCGCGAGAGTGCTGGTCCCGGAGAATGGTCCTGGAGGCGGCGCCATTGGAGATGCCCCGCGCTCGGTGAACGGAAGCTCGTCGCCTTGCGAGGTCGATCGGAGGAAGAAGAGGAGGGTAGAGAGAGAGGAGAGGAGAGGAGAGAGAGAGAGAATACTTGGCTCCGTGACATGCCACGGGCGGGGCGGACACCGGAAACCCGAATTTGACCCGGTACGAGGAGCGGAAACGGGCCGGGTTTGAGACCGTCCAATGTGACTAAACCCAAGTCCACTTCTCCCCGGTGATATAAGCCAAGCCCGTCCGAAATCTAAGATGAGTTTTGTAAATTTCTTCCCCAAACCCTTTTTAATTTTTTATTTTAAGCCCATAGATTTTCAAATTAGCAAAACTAAAGGATATAATTACCGGACTGAGTAGGTTGAATGTTTTGTAATGGGAAAATGACACAAACAATTCCTGAACTTTGACCCAATATGTAATTTAGTCCTTGAACTTTTAATTTGTTCATTGTAGTCCCTGAACTTTAGTCTAACATTCAATATAGTCCCTGAACTTTTAATTTGTTCAATGTGGTCTATGAACTTTTGGTATATGTTCAATTTAGTCCCTTAACTACATGAAAATGTTCAACATACTATTTATATTAATTCAAGTTCAGGGTTTGCATTGAGCATTTTCATATATTTCAAAGATTAAATTGAATATGTACCAAAAGTCCCGAACCATGTTGAACAAATTAGAAGTTTAGGGACAACATTGAACATTAGACTAAAGTTTAAGGACTATATTGAATAAATTAAAAGTTTAGGGACCAAATTACACATTAAGCCAAAGTTTGGGGACTGTTTGTGTCATTATTTCTTTTATAAAAGTAATGATAATTTAGTAATTTGATTAGCTAACTGGGCTTGGCTTTGAAAATGGGTCTTGTTAACGAGTGTGCACAAGGTTCGTGGTTAGGTTAACTAGAAATATAAATGATATTTTTCAAGGCGCCTTAAGAATGAAAGAAATGCGTGTTATAATAAATTAGCTTATTTAAAATAAAATAATTTATATATCAAAAACACATTTAATAATACTTAGCAAGTGTTTTAATGATACTCTTTAACATTTTCGTTTATGAAATATTCACGGATTCAATCATCCTCCAAGGCTTTCTTGATTGATCAAAGAGGTTGCCAGAGACGAACTATTGGTTGCATGGATTTTGCCGGCTTCTAAAGTCGCAATTGCAATGTTTTCCAAGGCAAGATACTGCATGAGCTAGGACTGAGCCTTGGAATCGAACTAAACTGGCTGGTTCTGGACAATTCCCAGTTTTCAAAATTTGGAACTAGTGATACTCGGTCGAAAACTTGGTTCCAAGTGTGGATCTGACCGCCCAGACCAAACTGATAGTTTTTTTTTATTTCTTATTATTACAAAACATTTCTTGAAAGATGATTGGAAGGTCATATGTGAAATTTCGCATTTCCTTTGAGCCAAAACCCTTAATTTGCCCTTCTTGCCCCTCAGTCCCTTGGCTCTCACTCAGTCTCACGGCTCTCACTTCTCATTCTCATGTGGTCACGCCTCCCTCAGTCCTCTTGCTCGACACCTCCCTCTCGCTCGAAGCCATGTAATATCTTGCAAACTCAAACTGTACAAAGGTATTCTCGTGATCGCAACAAGAAATAGATAGGAAGGAATATATTTTACATCCACAACTTCGAGTCTTTTTGGGAGTTCTAGTCAGGGCTGACGATTCCATAAGCAGAAACGTGTAGTCGGAAGTTTCCCAGTGGTTTCTGATTCCATTTGCTTTATCTTTGGCCTTCAACTCTTCATTCCTTTGCCTTTCCTCTGCCTATGCTCTTGCTCCGACCGCGATCTGTTCAATCCTCTCCCTGTCGGCCGCACGTGTTTGCGATGTTTTGGCTTTTTTCCTCTCCAGTTCACACTGGCAATCTTGCAGGGGAATAGGAAAAAACCAAAAAATAGAAAGAGAGAAATCTTACCAATCGGTCCGGTTCTAGGACCAAGTGGACCGGTTCCCGATTTCACAAACGGGGAACTGACCTTATTAATACGATTTCCGATTTCAAGGTAAGAACTGACCCACCTTGAAATCGATTACCCCAACACGGGCGATAATTACGGTGAAGAGGTCGAGAAAGAAAAGAGAGAGATTTGTGGTTAGTGTTTACGAGTACAAGCTTGCGTGCTACGCAATTTTTCTATTAGCGTGCGACATTTTGGTAAGGTAAAATTCTCCCCCACCTCTCCAAAATTTTCAAACGTCAGAAAAGAGGGCTCCCCAACTTCTCAAGGCCGAAAAAGTCAAAGTCGTCTCGTTGAGACCCCACTGACTTCCTCTTTAAAAACCCCACGCATCGCTCTCCAAACTCGAAACGCTAGATTCCGTAAGGGCAGGGTCACGAGACGATGATGCCTCGAGACCTTAAAATATCGCAAGAAATGTCGCAACTTTCGAATATTCTGATGGGAAGAAGAGATAACGGGGAGCGAGGATGGGCGGTGGCCGATGTGGAGTTTTATAGGTCCCTTCTTTTCTTATTAATCCCCTCCTTTTTTTTATGTTAATACCTAGAAAAACCCCAAACCGATATACACGTAATAAATTTATCTCAAATTGATTTTTTGACCCTTAAAAATTCAAAACTGGTACATCTGTGACAATTTTACCCTCCGTTAGTTTTCGTTAATACCTCAAAAAACTCCAAACCGGTACACATGTAACAAGTTTATTCAAAATTAATTTTGTGATCCCTAAAAACTCCAAACTGGTACACCCATGATAATTTTACTCTCCATTAGTTTCCGTTAAATTTTACTATCAAATTTCTGAGTTGAATGACACGTGACGGTTAACGGATGTATCAGTTTAGGGTTTTACCTTTCGTTTGTCACATGTATACCGATTTGTTATTTTTCGAGGTATCAATTCAATTTAACGGGGGTAAATTTATCACGCGTGTACCAGTTTGGAGTTTTTATTATCAAAAAATTAGTTTAGGATGAAATGATCACATATATATCAGTTTGGAGTTTTTCGTGTTATTAATTTTTTTTTAAAGTGATTTTTTTTGGGTCTTTTGACTCGTAAAAAGCGTTACAGCTAAATGACAAGATTGCTAGATGATGCGGAATAATCTTTTGTTTTTTTGGGGGGTCAAAGATTACATGGAATAATAAACAAAGGTTTCCCCCCGCCCAAATTCTCCGCGGTCCGTACGAATATTAGCCTTTCCTCTTGGCGCTCCGTGGCTCGGCGCTCGCTTTCCAGAGAAAAAGAAGAAAGAAAGGGAAAGGGAAAGGGCAAGGGAATCTATGGAAAATTAGCTTTTATCCTGTTAAAATTCTAAGAAGTGGGAACAAAACGACTGAGAAGTTGACATGTACGCGATGGGAATTTAATTTAAGACGATATATATAACGTTTTCTTCTCTTATAATCCATGGGCATGGACGCAACTATCCAGTAATTTTTTTAATTTCCAAGTTAAATGTTGTACCGGAATAATATTTGAGCTTTGTGCGTACTTAAAATAAAGAAATCTCATTAAATAAATCCGATTAGGCTGAAAGCGTCAGACCCGAAAAAAAAAAATCAGCTGAAAGTGCCCACAAGAAATGCCTTACTTTCATAATTTTATTTTAAAAAGGAGGGTTTATTATAATTTGATTTTCATAATTTTTTTTTATGTTACGACTATTAAGGGAGATAGGTTCTCTGCTGCGTAATGATTTATTTGATTTCGTTATAGGATAACAAAGGGAAATAATAAGAACTTCCACCGGCCTATTATCTTATTCTTGGTTACCGTCATCAACTACTTCTTCAAACTCACGTCCACATCGTTTCTCTTCGTGATCCATCATGTTTAATTTTTTAAAAAATATATAATTTTCGTATATAGCAATTGTTGGAATGCCAGGAACACACGTACAATGCGGGTTTTATGCCAGTATTATTTGTGAAAAGACAGGATAAAAAAAAAAACAAAGAACTTTGGGTTTGTATCTGGACTCTCCTAATTTTCCAATCTACTAAACGTGCTTATGTATAACATACTTCATAGAAGAAGTCAAATTTTTGTCTCTCCATATTATAAAGTAACGGGAAAATACATCAAAAAATCCTAAATAATGCTTATTGTAATACTAATACCCCAATATTTTTTGTGTCGCCAAAACTTCAAAACTTATATACCAATGTGACAAAAATACTCTCTCTTTACAACAAAAAATCATAAACTTAGTTCTCTATGATATTTATATCCCAAACTTTTTCTCTCATGTTACCTATACCCCAAACTTGTATCGGTTTGACAAAAAATTACTATTTTTTTGTCATATTGTTACAAGTTTTAAGGTTTTGGCGACACAAGAAAAATTTTGAATACTGGTGTATTAGTAGATATAGTTTATGATTTTTTTTTGTAATTCATTGGGGTGTTGCAGTTACAATGCATTTTGTTTAAAAATTTTTGAGGTATTAACCCTTTAGTAAATGTAGACCGCATATTCTTATTTGAAAATCCGTTAATTCAAAAATTGTATCGTGAAAGAAGGCACCTAATTCTTAGCTTGCCAAAGGTTAATTTCACTCCGACCCAAAAAAAAAAAAAGAAGAAGTTAACTTCATTCCTAGATTAGAAAAATAAATCACAAATCTAAAGAGAAGAGAAAAAAAGGAATCAATAAGAAGACACAAATTTAAAAATATCTTTTAAATCTTGAGTTTTTCGTGAAACAAATTAATATAATTAAACTTTAGTGGGGTTCAAAACCAAGATTTTTGTGGGTTCAAATTGCTAAATTAAGAGAACCTTAATTAATGGTGCGATAAAAAGAAATTATGGGAGTGGGCTCGACAACAAGCTGTAGAGTCACCACTGCCCCCGAACGTGATGGATCCCACTAATTCCAACGGTGTAGATCGGTCTAACAATTCTTAGAGACACGCCATAATCGTGATTAGCATTCGTGTTGGTATGTGTTAGCATAAGATGTCATGCTTTGATTTTGTGTGCCTGCCAAATAACTGGATAACGATGTAAACGTGTTTAATTCGTGTTGACCTATGGAATTAAGCATCCCATCGTATTTGAATTTTCTAAGGAAAATTGTCCAAAAAAGTCATAAACCTATTATACACCGGCCAATTCAATCCTAAGCATTTCAATTGTATCAATTTAATCCTAAACATTTTGATGATTTACCAATCTAGTCCTTCCAGTCAATTTCGATCGATAATTGTTGAGGTGGATGCTAACCGTCCCACGTAGCATGGCTAGCGCCGACATAGATAATGTTTTGCAATTTTTAATTTTTTGGAATTTTTTATTTTGCCTTTTCTTTTCTTTCATTTTCTTTCTTTTTTCCTTCTTCTTTTGCCAATCGCCATGGTCGGCGAGGTCAAAACTTAGTTGAAGCAATCGAGGCTTAACTCTCGACAATGGGCGGGGGAAGAAAGGAAAAAAAAGAAAGAGAAGAAAAGGAAAAAAAAAATTCCACACCAACGACGGCCAGCTTTCACGTCAGGAATTGCTAACCAAAGTTGACAAATCATTAAAAGATTTAAGAATAAGTTAGCTAAATTAAAAATTTTAAATACTGAGTTCACATCCATATAATATATTTATGACTTTTTTTGATAATTTAAACGAATTCTCTATCTAGAATTTTGTGTTTTGCCTCGTTCGTTATTCATATCATGCAAGCGAGTCTATGTCCAACATTGCCGGCTTAAGTATATGGAGGGATGAGATCCTCTATCTCTGTCGGTGTGGTCATCCGGCATCTCGTCAATCCAATCCGTTAATCCAAGCTAGCAAGGGTAGTTGTGAAATTTTATTATTAATACATCAACGGTCAAGATCTATTAGGATATTAATACAACTACCGAGCGAGCAGGAAGGAGTATCCTCATCCTAAGTATATACGTATTTTAATACCAATTCAATACTCCCGCAATACTTTCTCACATACAGTTAGCAGTTGCGATTGAGGAAAGTGAGATGCTCAAGTCACTATCACGATGGTCTATGGCTCCTTCTATCTGATTTCCTGGAACCTTCGACCGGTCAAAAAGTGCAACTTAAATACTGCGTGATTGACGGTCCATGTACGGCGATAGTCGCCATCCTTTCGATAAGCTTCCATGCTCATTCGGACTGAAAATTAAATGATTCTTATAATTTTCATATCCACTCCCAACTTGTTTGCATGACTTTAGGGCGGTGCTGACCATCATTTATTAAAAAAAAATAATGACATAAATAATATATGAACTTTGATCAAATGTGTAATTTAATCTATAAACTTTTAATTTGTTTAATATAATCCATGAACTTTAGCCTAATATTCAATTTGGTCCATAAACTTTTAATTTGTTCAATGTGATCATTAAACTTTTGATACGTGATCAATTTAGTCTCTGAACTATAAAATAATGTTCAATGTAGTCCTTTCATTAATTCAAGTTCAGGGACTATATTGAAGAAATTAAAAGCTCATTGATTATTTGAACATTGTGTAAAAGATCAGATACTGTTTGTGTCATTTTTCCTAAAAAAAATCATATATGTCCTTTTTCTTCGAATTTTGCTACTATAATAATTTGATTTTTTTGTTAAATATGAAATTCCGAAACCTTTGAAAGTATATGATTACGCCTCGTAGTATTATTATACATGTGTTTTTTTTGGTAAAGTATACATGTGTTTTTTTTTAGTTTTCAAAAACTTTTAAAATATTATTTTCGTTCTTAAACTGTTGGAGAGAAAGAAACATATAGTTTGTTTCTACTATCTAGGAGGTCCGATGAAGACTATCAGTAAGAAACTTATCATTGAGATATGAATTCTATCTCTATACATAACTTTTTCAATATAACGTCACATATATCGTGCAAGGACTATAGTTTATTTAAAGGAACAAAAAATAAATAAAAATTGTCAAAATTTTTCTTGAAATCTTTTTAATTATTTATCAAGCGTATTAATTCCGTGCAACCCGTGGATTTCCGTCTAGTTATGTTGTATAACGTAATTGTATTTATGTTAAATGCATAGGTAGTTTACCTTTTGGAGGTATATTTTCATTTGATAATTCATTAGAAATTATATTCCCTCAAAGTTACTTAAAATGTACTCGTAATTACTATTTTGGAATCACCCGTTCTTCAATTAATGGTGGCATTGTTTCTACCTTCTATATGGCTAAATACACTCGTTTTATACAAGATAGACGAAATTTCCCTCGATGGATTCTACATTTATACAATTTTCCTCAATTTAGTCTTTTTCTAACGTGGGTTCCCTTCAAATTTAAACCCTTTGTTGTTAAAAAGGAAAAAATGGACATTTTCTTTGCCAAATCCAAATTGAATGAAATCAAGCTTTCATTAACATATTTCTTTTACTTTAGGCAGAGTTTTGATTTAACTTAATTTTATCTTTCAAGTTTCCGTTGTACTGTGAAAAGGTTTTCTGGTATTGTCTTTAAAGGGGCTTTGTAGTAAAATTTTATCTTTCATTAACATTGTCCGGACTTTGTAGTAAAATTTTTAAAGGGCCTTCTTTTTGTGTTATTCCATTTTACTTATATAAAATCAACAAATTAAAATTTCCGGGTATTTTTCTATATTACAAACATTGTTTGCATTCAGATTTTTCTTATATAGAAGAAAACTGATAAGAAAGGGTTTGCTGGTGATATGCACAATAAAAGTGAAAAATTGTAAACAAGTGATCATGTTAAAAGATTTTCCATATATTTTTTTTCCTAAATTCTATTTGACAATCTATCCTTAAATTTGCTTGAAAAATTTAAAAAAACTAGGTTTCTTGGAAATTTGTTTTCTTTTCGAAAAAAAATAATTTTTATGAAAGTAAAATCTAACAGTGAAAAAAAAAACACAATGCCTTTAAGATGTCCGAGATATCTACAATAAAGAAAAATTAAACACGTGAAATTTTTTTATTATGGTAACTAGATCTTGTACATAAATAAACAGAATTAAAAAAGGAAAGTTAATAAATGTGGGGCCACCACTTAAATTGCAATGGAATGATGCAAGGTAATTTTGTCTTTTTGATGAAAATTGGGTGATTTTAGTTATACAAGAGATAAAAATAGCAACACCCTCCTTACCAAAAAAAAAAAAAAATAGCACCACCCTACCTACCTGCGCATGACCGAGTTGGTGGGCGCTTTCCTTTCCTCCTTAGAGGTTTTGGGTTCAAATTCCCGCTCGGTTCCATAATTTAAGTAGGGGGCTCTGACGGTAAGTTGCTAGGTTAGTTTCCTCCAAGGTATAGGCGCCCCGATTACCTGTGCGGGCTCGTTTCCAGGGAATGGTGGCAAATCCTTGATCACAGAGAGAGAGAGAGAGAGAGAGAGAGAGAGAGAGAGAGAGAGAGAGAGAGAGAACCGCCCTTACCTGTCATGTGACAAAATCTTGGTAATTTCTCTACTGGGCAAAATTATCAACATGCATGGAGGAGTAAAAAATGAAGAAAAGATAGGCTTACGATATATATGGTAATATTCACTTAAATATATTTTTCTTGGATACGGTAACCATATCCTACATAAGGAAGAAAGTATGTAAACGCGATTCACTACTTTAAAGTTTCAATTCATTAAATAAAAAGGAAAACTCCATCTCTTTAAAGAAAATTGCGTGCAAATGCAAGGTGGGAAGATAAAACTTTCCTCTTTCGAAAGTCTTCAACTCAGTCCAAAAGTTCCATTATATTCGTGACATAATGATATAAACAGTCTTTGAATTTTGGATCGATGCACAATGTGATCTCCAAACTTTTAATCTGTTCAATACGGTCTCTGAACTTTAATTTAATGTTCAATATGGTCTATAGACTTTTAATTTATTCAATGCGATCCATGAACTTTTTGATGCATATTCAATATAGTTCTCGAACTATATGAAATTGTTCAATATAGTCCTTGCACTGAAATTAATGGAAGGACTATATTTAACATCTTGATATAGTTCATGGATTAAATTGAGCATATATTAAAAGTTCAGGAATCACATTACAAATTGAATTACAATTCATAGATTATATTAAACAAATTAAAAGTCCGCGGGCAACATTGCATATCAAATTAAAGTTCAAGGATCATTCCTGTCAGTTTCTCTGTGTTCACAAATATTTTTTGGGGGTAATTCCGCCCAATTTCACCGGCAGGTAATCCAATTTTTCTTCCACCTTCTTTGATATTATTTTATGATATTTTCTTCCCTCGACAAAAAAAAAAGTATTCCTTAAAAACCTAGAAGAGCCAACTTTCTCCCCTGAGGCTCGAGCAAGTCGTCGTCGTCGTCGTCGTCGGCTTCTTCTTCTTCGTCTTCCTCGCTCTGTCTGCGAAACCATCCCCTCACATGGCTTCCGCCGCCCCAGCCCCGGCCTCCCCGGCCCCGGCCCCGGCCCGCCGCTCCCCTCTCTCCTCCAAGCCCTCCGCCGCCGCCTCCGCCTCCGCCGGCACCGCCCTCTCCCTCCGCCACCGCGCCCGCCTCCCCCCGACAACCCTCTCTAAACCCCTCTTCCCCCTCAAGCCATCCCTCGCTCCCCACACCCACAGGCTTCCCTCCTCCGCCGCCGCAGGGAGCCCTCTCTCCGGCTTCTTCGCCCCGGGCGGCGACCGCCCCCGCCACGACGACGCCGCCCTCCGCGACGAGTCCGACGACAAGCCCCGCGAGGAGTGCGGCGTCGTGGGCATCTACGGCGACCCGGAGGCGTCGCGGCTCTGCTACCTGGCCCTTCACGCGCTCCAGCACCGCGGCCAGGAGGGCGCCGGCATCGTGGCCGTCCACGACAACGTTCTCCAGTCCATAACGGGCGTCGGCCTCGTGTCCGAGGTGTTCAACCAGCCGAAGCTCGACCAGCTGCCGGGGAGCTCCGCGATCGGGCACGTGCGGTACTCCACCGCCGGCTCCTCCATGCTCAAGAACGTCCAGCCCTTCGTCGCCGGCTACCGGTTCGGCTCCGTCGGGGTCGCCCACAACGGCAACCTGGTGAACTACCGGGCCCTGCGCGCGCAGCTCGAGGAGAGCGGGTCCATCTTCAACACCAGCTCGGACACGGAGGTGGTGCTCCACCTGATAGCAATCTCGAAGGCGAGGCCCTTCTTCGTGCGCATCATCGAGGCCTGCGAGAAGCTCAAAGGTGCGTACTCCATGGTGTTCTTGACTGAGGATAAGCTCGTCGCTGTTAGGGACCCGCATGGGTTTAGGCCATTGGTGATGGGTAGGAGGAGCAATGGTGCTTACGTTTTCGCCTCCGAGACTTGTGCTCTTGATCTGATTGAGGCCACTTATGTGAGGGAAGTGAACCCTGGGGAGGTTGTGGTGATTGATAAGGATGGGGAGCATAATCTCTGCTTGATGCCGCACCCCGAGCCAAAGCAGTGCATCTTCGAGCATATCTACTTTTCGCTGCCAAATTCCGTTGTGTTCGGTAGGTCTGTCTACGAGTCGAGGTCTAAGTACGGGGAGATTCTGGCCACCGAGTCCCCGGCCGAGTGCGATGTCGTGATCGCGGTGCCGGACTCCGGCGTGGTGGCCGCTCTTGGTTACGCTGCGAAGATTGGCGTCCCATTCCAGCAGGGTTTGATTAGGTCTCACTATGTGGGAAGGACTTTCATTGAGCCTAACCAGAGCATTAGGGATTTCGGGGTGAAGCTTAAGCTCGCCCCGGTCAGGGGAGTGCTAGAGGGTAAGAGAGTTGTTGTCGTGGACGACTCGATCGTGAGGGGAACCACGTCATCAAAGATTGTGCGGCTGATCAGAGAGGCAGGGGCCAAGGAGGTACACATGAGGATCGCGAGTCCACCCATAATTGCTTCCTGTTACTATGGAGTGGACACGCCGAGCTCGGAGGAGTTGATTTCTAACAGGATGACTGTGGAGGAGATACGGGAGTTCATTGGGTCGGATTCACTCGCATTCCTGTCTTTCGATAGCTTGAAGAAGTATCTGAGCAGCGACTCGCCAAACTTCTGCTATGCTTGCTTCTCGGGGAATTACCCTGTCAAGCCCACCGAGGTCAAGGTGAAGAGGGTAGGCGATTTTCTGGATGATGGCCTGAATGGAAGCATAGAGTCCATTGATGGGGGTTGGGTTAAAGCTCGGACCGAGAAAGAAGAGAAGGTTGAGCACCCAGTTTAGATGCCATCCTTCGTGTGAAGCTTCGTGTGATTCCTGATTTGGGGTAAGGGGTATAGGAATGATCCAATTGCTTTTGTGATGGATGGGCCTGCGTTGGGGGAAATTCGGCTTCCAAAAATCCAAAGCCTTGGTTTATCGGTCCCGTCTCCAGTTTTGAGAAACTAAAAAATGGGTAGGAGTTGTTGTTTCCGTGATCTTGAGGGTGGGATAAGAAGATTGAGTTTTGTTCTGATGATTATTTTTGTTAACCTCAAGTATTGCATTGTATACCAGCTTTTGCTTGACTGCTTCATATTTACTTGATGAAAGAAATAGATGGAGAATTAGACGGAGTTCTCTTCCCTTTTTTATCGTTCTCGCTGTTCATATAATCTCATATGCTTCAAGAACTCAGATTCGTGCTCAGCTTCTTGTCGCCGCGTTTCAATTGCGAAGTATTGAGCTCCATGACCATACGTAATACGTTTTGTTCCGTCTGTAGTTTCCCCAGAAAGAGATCTGGCTTCTTTCGTTCCTTTCTGCAGTTGCTAGGGGATTAGAAGTTCTCTTTGGTAGCTAAAAGCAGTTCATATGCTTCTCTTGGAGCTTCTAACGATGAGCAAAATCTCAGACGTTTCTTGCTTTTTTATCGACTCATGGCTGTCCAAATTGCGCACTTCACTCACTCTGTTCAATCGTTATGTAACACCGTAGGAAACACCAGTTTGCTTGTTGAAGTTTGCTTGCTTGCGTTATGAGCTTGGATGGATTCATGGGCAGTCGCTCTCCAGCAATGGAAGTACCTGTCGTGACGAGATTTTGTATTTCTGGCCATTGAAGATTTGGTGCTCGGATCTCAGAGATTCAATTTTTTACTGGACCAGGTTTTGCGAACTCAAACATCAAAAGATCTTTAACATAAGTCACTGCGTTCGCATGAA
Source organism: Syzygium syzygioides (assembly GCA_031216285.1). Lineage (NCBI taxonomy): Eukaryota > Viridiplantae > Streptophyta > Magnoliopsida > Myrtales > Myrtaceae > Syzygium > Syzygium syzygioides. The sequence goes on along the minus strand of CM062248.1, from coordinate 25,928,918 downwards.
TCAAGTTCAACTCAAACTCGATATTCCGATCTCGAAGAGTCTTTAAGCAGTGAAGTGAAGCTTTGAAACATTGGCAGGGAACAAATATCGATAGAAACTTACTTATGCTTGTTGCTAGTACCTGCTCAGAACCCCCAGATGAAACTGGAAAGCGGAGGTAAGTACAGCGCAAGTGTCATAACTTTTGTATGGAGGATACTTAATTGCTATAACTTTTTTTGGCTTACTTAAGTACGGTAACTTTCAAAAAAAAAGATCACTTAAGTGCCACTTATGAACTGGTTGTGAAGGTCCAAAACCGCGGCTTTTCTGACCGAAAGGTGACCTTCCTGGCGAGGCGAGCACCACCAGCTTGAAGAGGGGGTGTAGGTGAATCATTCCATGATCTTTGTTCGTCTCGAAATTTCCTTTTTAGCCTTCGTTAACGAAGGTAAAAATGTTTCATAATCACACAAATCGGTTTAATAAATTGTGACTACGAAACATTTTTACCTTCGTCAATGAAGGCTAAAACGGAAATTTCGAGACGAACGGGAGCCATGAAATGATTCACCAACACCCCCTCTTCAAGTTGGTGGTGCTCGCCTAGCCGGAAAGGTCACCGTTTGATCGAAAAAGCTGCGATTTCAGACCCTCACGACTAGCTTGTCAAAGGGATTGGTCATGAGAGCTCGAAACCGCGGCTTTTCTAGCCAAATGGTGACCTTCCCGACGATGCGAGCACTACTAGCTTGAAGAGGGGGTGTCGGTGAATTATTCCATGGCCTCTGTTCGTCTCAAAATTTTCATTTTAACTTCCGTTGACGAAGGTAAAAATATTTCGTAGTCACAAATCGGTTCGATAAATTGTGTGACTACGAAGCAATTTTACCTTCGCCAACGAAAGCTTCGGAAATTTCGAGACGAACAAAGGCCATGGAATGATTCACTGACACCCCCTCTTCAAGCTGGTAGTGCTCGCCTCACCGGGAAGGTTATGGTTCGACCGGAAAAGGCACGATTTCGAACCCTCACGATCAGCTCGTAAGTGTCACTTAAGTAATCTTTTTTTTTTAAAGTTATGGCACTCAAGTAAGTCAAAAAAAAGTTATGGCACTTAAATGTCCTCCATACAAAAATTATGACACTTGCACTTAACTTAGCCCCCGGAAAGCGACTATGCGAAACAAAAAAGTTGTCCAAATTCTAAAATTTTTTATGCTTTTTTGAATACAAGGTAAAAGCAGACATGCCGAGATGGATAAATTATGATCTCACGGTTGTTGAAGTGGTACATTGCTTTGACAATGCCCGCGCAGCGACCTAGCCGTCCTGTTTATAGCCATTTCCAGACGCTGCATGGGTAATTTCCTGAGGCTCGTCCTAAGACAGTATTCGCAGCCTCAAGGCATATATCAGTATAATTGCCACACGAAGACATCGCGGGACCAAAATCACTACACCAAAAGAATGGTGTCATATCATGCAAAACTCTTCATAATTAGCCATTCTCTGCTCTGTCATAAGCATTTGATTTATGCTTTGGCGCAAAAGTGAAGCCATCTGGAACTTTACCAAGAAGCATTTCTGAGATCCGAACCTGCAGGGGTAGGAAATTTATATCAGCACTTATAAGCTTTACTGCTCACTGTATCTTTCCACATAAATTTTGGGTTCGGAACAAAGGAGAAAATCATACCCAGTCAGCTGCAGAATCAGATGCCATTAGTGTCTCCAGGTCATCCCGACCATAATAGGATGGCGGACGCCAATTCAGTTGCTGAGGGACGACTTCCAAAAGCCCAACTGGTACATATCTATACGTGTAGCTTAGCCATTCCAACAAGAAATGTCTAGTTGTCTCCACTCCTATGTAAGAAAGAGGTATTACTATTTTCATCATTTTACTCACGATAGAAGGAAAAAGGCTAGTCCTTCCTCATCTCTTCATGGCAGTAACTTGTGTTCTCATCATTCAGTTATCTAAAGAGACGGTGAGCAAAAATGACAATACCTTTTCTGTCGGAACCCCAATGCTCAAGTCCAAAGCGAACATAATCCTTCAAAATGTTCATCCGCTCCCCAGAAGTAATATCCCAGTGTCTCTGTTCCTTGATTTCAGTGAATAACCAAGGCTGGGAAAAAGATGACGAATATCACTGTCTAAACTTAGTATAATAAAACCATGAAAACGCAATGAACTTAACAATCAGGATAATGTCACAATATAAATATTGAAAGCAAAGGAAGAAAGAGATAACAACATGCTTGAGTTCCAAACCTTAAGTAATGCCCCTCGAGCAATCATGCACGTAGAAAGGCTGGGGCAGTCAGACTTGTGCTTGTTCCAGTCAACATAAGAAAAGATGTCCCCATTCCCCAGGACTTGCAGAGAATCAGGGGCTCTTGCAGCACACTGATATATGTATTCCCAATCAGCAAGCTTACTATAACGCTGCTGACGTGATCGGCCATGAATGGTAACTGCACTTGAGCCCCAGTAACCAATATCCGCAATCAGTGAGTCAATGCGGTTTTTCCCTTCAAAATAAGCTGTCCTCACCTACCAATCAAACAATTCGGAAGATAAGTTTGAAAGAAAAATTCCCAACCAACCAAGGAAATGCAAAGATGCTTGAGTACACAACATGACAAAGCATGTCAATTTGAGGCCAAAGAAACAAATAATAGACAATTTCCAATTTGATTAGATGTTACTGACTGAGTTCGTTGTTTTTAGTCCACACAGCCTGTTAGGACTAGACTGATCATTCATATACCTTGACAGTGATGGGTGTGTCTACTGTGCCAGAAGCTGCTTCTATGATGGCTTTCATCCGCATTGGCTTAGTAAGAAGAGCTGATCCAGCACCCTTGTTAACAACTAGATCTATCGGGCAGCCCATGTTAATGTCAATGAAATCTACCGTACACTCTTGATCTATTAGTTCAACAGTCCGTGCTACAGTGTCTGGATATGCCCCACATATCTGTACACCAAATATATCCTCAGATGAATGTCGCCTCAGCAAAGCCCACTCCGAAGCTTGACCCTGTTCAACCATTGAGTGGTACATAAGAAATGAGATGTTTATACTTCGAAAATAGTGAATCCAGGGAGAAGAATGCTAATGCAACTGATGATGGTATCCAGGATGTTAATTCTGGTGTCAAGATCAATACATCCATCAAGGAACTATAACCGTGAAGTGTACATAGAGGCGTTCGATATAATCTGCACCACTAGTTTACAACATTACTCCTACCAAAGGGAAGATATAAAAACCAAGCAACACATTCAAAGCTCGAATTTGTCTAATATCTTCCTACTAATGAGATTCTTGAAATTGGAGATATAAGAGCCCCGAAAACAATGCTTGTTAATTCAATTGAATGGCATGTGACACAAACCCAAAGGGAAAAAACTCCATGGTTACACGAAAGCAAAAGTACATAATGTTCACCAATAAAAGCTCCAGAATGCTAGAGCAAAAACATGAGTGCATAGAACATACACATATGCATTTACATGTACCTGCAATAGATTTGTACCCATAGCCATTTCACCACATGTTACATCAGCTCCTAAGGATTTGCAAACCCTTCGGAAAGGTAGATTTCCAACAGTGGTCAGAGGGGCCAGGTACAGCTTATCCCTCAAATCAATGAGCTTTTTCTCACGTGGGTGCAATTTAAGACTTCTATCATTCTCTGTCATCATATTATCAGTTGAGGCTTCTTGTTCAGTTATCGTGTAGCTTTCTTTAGAGGCAATCTGCAGGATATGGGTTCCTGTTGCAACATAATCAATAAGTTCCAGATTCATGGAAGAACAAGAAGCTGCAATGAAGATTCACCGCGACACTAAGAAAAATGACCATTCTCGGTTTCGCTAGTGGAGTTCTCCTCTTCAAGAACATTTTTCTGCTTTTTGGGGGGCCGGAGTTCATCAGCAACTGCATCATTGATGGCGACGGCACTATCCTCTTCAGCAACTTCCCGTGGATGGTCCAAGTTACTAGTCATTTTGCTATGAACCGCATCTTTACAGCCATTTCCATTAGCAACACTACAGTCCTTTGAAGCAGGTTGTTTACTTTCCACTTCTTCCAAAATCTTCTTCACTGACTTATTGTGAACCTGAAGAAAAGAAAACAAGATCGACATATTAACACCCAGTTCTTTTGAGCAAAGTACACAGTAAATCAGTAAAAATAGTAAACAAGATGGAGAAAGATTCAAGAGACACAAGAATAGGACTTGATTTGAATCCGTCCAAAGTGAGAATAAACTATAGGATCCATAGTATACTTACCAGAAGGCCAAGAGTTTTAAGACGGGCTTCAGACTTAGGGAGTCGCATTTTGTTCTTCCACAGTAGTTTCTGTACATCTTTTTTCAGCATATTTATTTCGAAACTTTGCTTGTGGGAACTCGGAGTAGAGGCAGAAGCAGCATCTTTGTGTGTACCAAAAAATCTACAGGCTAAACCAAAAGGGCATGGCTCCTCAGCACCCAAGAAAGGGCACTCTCCCTCCAAATCAGTTGGTTTCTTCATTTAAAAGACCAAAGGATGAATGATAGATGTATCCAAAATATCCCTAAGATAACAGCAAATATATCGTCAGCAGATTACTAGTTAAGTACCTGAGTGTTAAATGCTTCCAGGTCATGGCTAAAGCGGCACTTATCTTGGTAACGACACGAACTTATGTCACCAGTTTTTGCAATCTCAGGACAGAGATTTAAAGCAGATTTCTTTTCCTAAACAATTAGAAATGGACATATCATGGTCAGAAACTAAATGTGAGGGAGCAAATAGATTTTTTAGAATCAGAGCACTTAGAACTGGAGTAGAATCAAAGGAATAGGCTAGCACAATCAGATTTCTCAGAGTAAGAAGCAACAATTCCACAAATCAGTACATCTACTTAAAACCACACAATTTATTCGAAAGTCATGGTTTCAGAAGTCCTGCCTTCTCTACATAAGCAGGTGACAAAAGCTGTTAATCTTAACTATGTCCTTTCATCAATCATAATGCTTGAATTTAGCAACAGAAGACAGATAAATATCCCATAAGTGCCAAAGACTCATTCTTCCCATTCCTTTCCAACGTCAAAAGAGCTTCCTCTCAGCATCACAATATTAAAAAATGAATAAGAAAGCTTTGCGAACCATACTCCTAAGATCGTACCGACATAACACCAAACACAAAATCGTCAACTAGCTCCTCAGCCTACTCATAAACACATCATCCTTATAGGTAAAGCTCAAAACAAACCCACGACTTTTAGCAATCACATGGGATCATTAACCATCAAAGTGGCTCTTACCAGTGCACAAGATCATGTTTTCATGTCTAGCCCCTCATCTTACTCAGGACAAGATTCAGTTTTTACGCGATGGCTTTGAGATAAGTCGACAGCAACTACATAAGAGAGCACGAGACCATGCGTTCTTACATTCAATTTACTTTACACAAGACAAAAGCGAATCAATGTCCCGAGCAAGTGCTCGAGATGTTTGAACAGTGAACTGAGTTTCTCGAGGCAAAGACACGTACACGCTCAAAGACATCGCGAGGAGAGAGAGAGGAGAGACCTGCTGGCGTTCGCGCTTCAGCTGGCGTTTCGACTTCTTCTCCTTGACCAGCCCCGACTGCGGAGCGCCCCCTCTGGCCTCCGGGGCGGCGTCACTCTGGGCGGAGGAGTAGGGCCTGACCGGAGGAGGCCGGAGGAACTCGCCCTTCACCGGAGCTATGGCTTTGGCGATGAGCTCTTCCGGCGTTCGATGGGCTCCGTTCGCGTTCGACGAGGGGGCGTCCCCAGCCGTGTCCCGCGCAGGGACTTCGCCGTGCTCCGGCGTGGGCTCGGCCATGGGCGGCGAGCTTGAGTGAGGAGCCTCGTGTGCTCGGTTCAGTGTTGTCGAAGTTCGGCGTAGGGTTTTGTAGGTAGTAGAGGTAACTGCCCCCCAACCAACAACGTTACGGCTGGTTTTGCATATATACCACATATTACGAAAAACAATTGTAATTTCTCAATATATCGATTGCACATGATTCGGACTAGGGTTGTGCAACGGGGAACTAAACCGTTTCCGTTCTAAAAATTTGGAGCCGGTATTATGTGGGTAGGTTTAAAGTTCTGGGTGTTGAATCCACCCACCTAGGGAGGAGCCGATTAAAATCTGTTTTATGAAGTTGGAAAAAGATGATATATCTTTTTTAAATGAACTTAACATCTTTATTGTTTTATATTTCTATTTGTTTTGTATTGATATTATTGTTCATACTATTTTGCTGTAACTGCTATTTATCTTGAGTTTTTTTTAAATGAGCAAAAGAAAAAAGAAAAAAGAAACCGGTTCTCGAGTAGACCTTGGAACTGGACCAGACGATAGAGTGGGTTTTGCGGCAAACATAGTAGATTCTAGATGTCAAAAATTAATAAACGTGTTCCAAGTCTGGAAACAACCCATTTTGAAACCGATCATCCCTAGTACAAACAAGAAAATGCATTGAAAACAACAATCTTTGTTTATTTCTCTGTTCAACAAGATTTGTAAAACTTTTAACTTTGCTTATTATAAAAGTAAACTCTCATTTTAAATTCTCCACTTCAATTTATTTTTCTCATCAAAAAACATTTTCACAAGCTAAACTTGTAATATCATAAACACGGGATAAGTACACTAGAATTGCCATAACTTTCGTACGGCGTTCACTTAAGTGCCATAACTTTTTTTTCGCTCATTTGAATGATACAAATTTAACAAAACGATCATTAAGTGCCATCGGCGATTTGCCCTGCTAGAAAATTCGACGTGGATGCTAGGCATTTTATGTGACATCGCCGGTGCTGATGTGGATATTTAATAAAAAAATTTTAAAAAAAGATTTCACGTCGAAATGGAAAATTAATAAAAAAATTCACATAAGACGATTCGTTGGGAATATCATTCAAATGATCGATTTTATTCTAATGTGGTACTTAAGTGAGCCCATACGAAAGTTATAACACTCCTGCTGTCGTTATTCTAAACATTTTTATTTATAAGTGAGAATTTATCATAAGGTTCCCACGTAGACAAATTGCCTTGCTTTAATTAATTATTTATAAGACATATTAATAGAAGTGGGTACTATATATATAAAACTAGGTATTTCTCATGAATGAGGCCTATTGCTTATAAAATCCAAAATATTTTAATTTAATTTTTAACAAAGATCAAAATTAAAATATCACCAAAAAAATTATAATGTGCTAATACATAAGCAGTATTGAGGAAAAAAATTTAGTAATCGTTAATTAGACTTGCCAAATGAGTCATAGACCAATTTATTAATCCAAATATGATGGGCTAAGTTGTTATATGAGTTATTTATATTAAATAAATGAGTCATAAATGGGTAAGCATGATTCTAGAATAGAACCTGGAACTTGAGAATCATGAGATCCTATTTGGTTCCAGGTTTCAAGATATGCAGGGTAGGTTCCACGTTTCAAAAATTAGGGAATTTATTTTGATAGGTAGGTTCTAGGTCCTATGTAAGTGTCTAGTACCTATAACCTGTAATAAGTTTGTGTTTTTCTTTGTATGTATCTTTGCGTGATCCTGTGATATTTTATGGCATCCGATGATAAGTGTATAATCTGTAATCACTAATCTGCGGTTCCATTTTATGATCAAGACTTTTACTTTGTTAATGTTTTCTATTATTCTTGTGTTTAACTATAAGTTGTGGTAAGTGGATTATAGTAGCAAATGGTGGTTATTAAAGATGATGATTCACTGTAATCGTTCAATTAATAATATAGGTGGAATATGGGTAGACCTTAGAATTGACCCTAAAACCTGTGACAAGTAGATTCCAGGTTCCAAGATATGCGGGGTAGATTCCAGGTTTCAAAAAATGAAAAACTTGTTCCAAGGGATAGGTTTTCGGCTTCAGATGAAACTTGTATGGAACATGGAACCGCTCACTCCTAATTATATGGGTGTTAAATTGGTTCACAACTTATTTAGACCCATCTCACCTCCTATGACTCTCTCCTTCATTCTCTCTAAATCTTACTTGATCTCATGCTTGTGCACTCCTTATTCTAACCTCAATTTGGATATAAGTTTTCCTATATTGGATTAAACATTGTTGGAAATATGGTTTGATATTATCAAAGATATGAATCGATTCCGATTGAGATACCAATTTTGATTCTAAACTAATTGATTCCGTGAATCTGTGATTGATGTGTACAAGGTAGGAAAATGTAATCTTGAATATTTTTTCCTATTTTTCACCTTGCTTTCTAGCATTATAAATAGAGCAATGTACATGTACACAAGATATAGCAATACAATTACAATCTTCTCCAATATCCTTTCAATATTTTTCATGGTATTAGAGCAATCCATTTAGGTCTAGCTTTCGCAATCCTAGAATTGCCTTAGGTTTATTTTCTGACTTGTTGTTGCAATCTCAATCCTACAAAACAAGCTAGAACACCAAGTAGGAATTCAAAATTTTTTGTTGATACCAGCAATCCTTTAATGAAAGAAATCACCAACTCACCAAAACACCAAGCCTCATACTCAGTTGATCCAAATGAAGAAGAATAGTCTACTATTCAACAATCTGCCGGATCTGCTCTTGCTCCAGTTCATATTCTCGGCCTAATCTAGTGTCCAATAGTCCATTGGTATCCAGTTCAAAATCAATGAGCCACCAGATCAGGTCAGACATCTACCCAACATAGCCCACAAGGAGAGGGTAGCAATCTAGGCCTTGGATCCAACCTTGATGGAGGTGGGTCGGTTCCCCTTCAGCATGGAACCAACTTGATATGACTCTGTGCAGAATATGATCGTTATACGAAAATCTATGAGTTACGAATTGCTAACCTCGACCTCCAATCGAACCTGTGATTGGTAATCTCGGTATGAACGCGACCTGTTGATGAACCTGTGTCAACCAATCCACGCTAAAACGGCACGAACAAGAGAATTCGCGATCTTGCTCGATAAGTTAAATTCGATTGCCACAAGGGAGCCTTGATAAGATCTAGTCCTCAAGAGAACTCAAGAAGAAAACTTTGCTAAATAAAATTCTGCCTCCTCTTAGAAACCTATAAGCAACCTTATATAGGGTGTTAACCCTAATCTTAATCATACTAGGATTAAAATTACAAAAATAACCTTAATTATTAAAAATTCGTCCAAAAATAGAAAAAGGCCTAAAAGTTCATCTAAACGACTCCAAATCACTAAAAAACGTCATCAATCACTACTAAAGTAGTATGTATTGATCAGCGGCCTGTTTCCAAGCGTCCATCCAAATTTGAGCCAATTCGGAGTTCGTTAATTCTAAGCTCTTTCGGAATTCGCTGGACCAAAAGTAATCATGTTGCGCCAAGGAGTTTCAGAATCTTCAAGTTTCGAATCAAGATTATCTTCATTCCAAATATCTTGAACCATGATGCCGATAGCTTGTTTGAATTCCTTCGCTCTCGCTCGAGTGATCGGGCCTAGTGGATAAAACAATGGGTCCCTAGCGCCTCCTCCTTGATAAGGTTCGATGTCCACATCATTCCCTCCCCCGTGCAAAGGATTTGCCCTCAAATCAACATCTGCATCAAAAAGAGTCAAATCAGAATCGTTGAAAGTAGCACTAATACCATACTCACTTGGAAGGTCAAGCTTGTAAGCATTATCGTTAACTCTTTCCAACACCATAAATGGTCCATCTCCTCGCGGTAGTAATTTAGAGTGTCGCTGTTTAGGAAAACGCTCTGTGCGCATATGAACCCAAACCCAATCTCCGAGCTCAAACACTACTTTCTTGCGCCCTTTGTTGGCTTGCTTTGCATACTGCTTTGTCTTAAGCTCAATATTCAGCCGCGTCTTCTCATGTAAAGTCTTCACAAATTCAGCTTTCTTAGCACCATCTAAATCCACACGCTTAGCAATAGGTAAAGGGGTTAAATCTAACGGAGTTAAGGGATTAAAACCATAGACAACCTCAAACGGTGTGAATTTAGTAGCAGAATGCACGCTCCTATTATAAGCAAACTCAACATGCGGTAAACAATCTTCCCAAGACTTAATGTTCTTTTTAATAATAGCACGCAACAATGTCCCTAAAGTCCTATTAACTACTTCAGTTTGACCATCAGTTTGTGGATGACAAGTAGTAGAGAATAAAAGTTGTGTACCTAACTTCTTCCACAATGTCTTCCAAAAGTAGCTTAGAAATTTAGTATCTCGATCAGAAACAATGGACCTAGGCATGCCATGCAAACGCACAACTTCGCGAAAAAACAATTCAGCAACATTCGATGCATCATCAGATTTATGACAAGGTATAAAATGAGCCATCTTTGAAAATCGATCAACAGCCACAAAAATAGAATCCTTGCCATGCTTAGACCGAGGCAATCCTAACACAAAATCCATAAAGATATCAACCCAAGGATGCGTCGGGATAGGCAAAGGTGTATACAAACCATGTGGTTTAATTGTAAACTTAGCCTGCTTACATGCAATATATCTCTCACAAACTCGTGTGACATCTCGTTTCATGTGTGGCAAAAAAAAATGTTCATGCAGCACTTCATAAGTTTTATTGATTCCAAAATGCTCCATTAAACCACCACTATGTGCCTCTCGCACTAACAACTCGCGCAAAGAGCATCTAGGCAAACACAACTTATTTTCACGAAAGAGATATCCATCATGCCTATAAAACTTTTCAAACGCAGCATGCTCACAAGCTTCAAATACTCTTCCAAAAGCATCATCGTCAGCGTATAAACCTTTGATATGCTCGAAACCTAGACACTTTGCTCCTAGAGTAGTTAGAATGGCATACCTTCGGGAAAGTGCATCGGCCACCATATTTTCCTTACCTTTTTTATATTTGATTATATATGGAAAAGTCTCAATGAACTCCAATCATTTGGCATGTCTTTTGTTCAACTTTTGCTGCCCCTTAAGTACTTTAAGGTCTCGTGGTCGGTGTAGATCACAAACTCCTTTGGCTACAAGTAATGTTGCCAATTCTCCAAAGTTCGCACCAAAGCATACATCTCCTTATCGTAAGTCAGATAATTCAATGTCGCTCCGCTTAACTTCTCGCTGAAATACGCTATAGGACGTCCTCCTTGCATCAACACGGCTCCAATTCCTGTACCAGAAGCATCGCATTCTATCTCAAAAGTAGTACTGAAATTTGGTAAAGATTACAAAGGAGCATTAGTCAACTTATCCTTTAACAAATTGAATGCCTTTTCTTACTCTTCTCCCCACGTGAAACCCACGTGCTTCTTGATAATCTCGGTTAAAGGTGCGGCGATGGTGCTGAAATCTTTTATTAATCTATAATAGAAACTGGCTAAACCATGAAAGCTGTGCACCTCTCCTACTGTCTTAGGTGTTGGCCATTCACGAATTGCTTTCACCTTTTCTTCATCAACCTGTATTCCATCAGCACCAACAACAAAGCCTAGAAATACTAATTTGTCAGTTACAAAACAGCACTTCTTTAGGTTAGCATATAATTGTTCAGCCCTTAAAACCTGCAAAACAGCTCGCACATGCTCAATATGATCATCAAGGTTTCGACTATATATTAGGATATCATCAAAATAGACAACTACAAATCGACCAATAAAAGCACATAGAACATAATTCATAAGTCGCATGAAAGTACTAGGTGCTTTAGTTAAACCGAATGGCATGACTAACCACTCATATAACCCGTACTTGGTCTTAAATGCAGTTTTCCATTCATCCCCCTCTTTCATTCTAATTTGATGATAACCACTTTTCAGATCAATTTTAGTAAATATGCAAGCTCTATATAATTCATCCAACATGTCATCTAACCTAGGAATAGGATGTCAATACTTTACCGTTATGTTATTGATTGCTCGACAATCAACACACATTCGCCACGACCCATCCTTCTTTGGCACCAACAAAACAGGAACAGCACACGGGCTAAGAGACTCTCTCACATGTCCTTGCTTTAGTAATTCGCTAACTTACTGCTGAAGTTCCTTTGTCTCTTCAGGATTGCTTCGATATGCGGGTCGATTAGGCAATGGTGCATCGGGAATCAAATCAATTTGATGCTCTATGCCTCGAATCGGTGGTAAGCCTCCAGGAAGTTCATCAGGAAAGACATCTTCAAATTCCTACAATAAAGACACGACAGAACTTGGCAAATTCGGGTCAAGTTCGTTAGTAGTAAACAGTGCCTCTTTGTACAAAAGTACAAGTATCGGTCGGTCCATAAACATAGCTCTCCCCACTTCACTCGATTTTGCATAAAAATTCTTTTCTCTTTTTTCTTTTCTCTCTTCTTTTCTCTCTCCTTTTCTCTCTTCTTTTCTCTCGGTTTTTACCACTCTACTCTTATCTTCCTCTCCTTTTACTTGTGTCTCAGAGTTTCCACGCAGGCCCTCAGTTTTATCACTTTTTCTCTCTCTCTCTCAACCTCACGTTGTAGTTTCAATTGATCTTCATACACCTCAGTAGGTGTCATTGGCACCAATGTGTATATCTTCTAATTCAACACCAATGAATATCAGTTGGTGTACCCGTCATGATGTACCTTTCGATCATACTGCCATGGCCTACCAAGCAAAAGATGCCCTGCTTGCATAGGTATAACATCACACATCACCTCATCCTTGTATCGCCCTATCTCAAATGGAACTCGGACTTGCTTCGATACTTTTATTTCACCACTATCATTCAACCACTGCAATCTATATGGTCTTGGATACTTTGCAGTCTTCAATCCCAACTTCTCCACCATGGTACAACTTGCTACATTTGTATAACTACCTCTATCAACAATCAAGTTACAAATCATACCATTTACCAAGCATCTTGTATGGAACAAGTTATCGCGTTGCTGGTGATGCTCCTCCTCTTTGACTTGAACACTAAGAGAACGCCTAACCACCATCAATTCACCCTTTACTAGCATCTCAACATCACTACAATCCTCCAATGGTGGCATGTCATCATCCTCTTCTTCCCTCTCACTTTCTGATTCAATATCATTATGTCCAGTCGTGACCATCACCCTCCTATTAGGGCACTGATTTGCCATATGACCCTTGCCCAAACACTTAAAGCATTTAATATCACGAGTCTTAGTGTTAGGATTTTCAGTCTTACCTGAAGCCGAATTTGAAGCAACTTTGCCATCCTTCTCCTTCTCCTTCAAAGTTTCAGTCTTGATATTGTTTCCCTTCCAATTCGGCTTCTCGTCTCTCTTCCAATTAGACTTCTAATTCGAGCTTGAACCTCCACCACTCTTGTAATTTCGATCCAACTTCAATTGCCACTCAACTTTGATGGCTTTGTCCACTAATTCCTCTAATTCAACGTAGTGTTGCAGCTTTACTACCCTTGCTATATCTCGGCTCAAACCACACAAAAATTATGACATTGTGGCCTCACGGTCTTCCACCACATTAGCACGGATCATAGCAATCTCCATCTCTTTATGGTATTCTTCCACACTCCTATTACCTTGTGTAAGATTTTGCAGCTTATGGACCAAGTCTCTATGGTAATGACTAGGTATAAAGCGTCTCCTCATCACTGCTTTCATCGCATCCCACGTTTCTATTGGTCTTTCACCATTGCGTCTCCTGCTAGTCACAAGTTGATCCCACCAAATTATAGCATAATCAGTGAATTCAACAGCTGCAATTTTTACCTTTTTGAGCTCCGAATATCGCTGGCAATCAAATACCATCTCCATCCGTTTCTCCCATTCTAGATACGCATCAGGATCATTCTTTCCTTAGAAAGATGGAATCTTCATCTTGATGTTGCCAAGTTCATTGTCTTCTCGATGTCTAAATCCTCGGCGTCCGTTTCTCCTCTCAAACTTGCCATCTCGATCATCTTCTGTATCGGACATATATGCATCATTAAATTGCCTTTACCAGCTAGGTTGTGTCCTAGGCTCTTCTCGCTGATTTTGTGGCCTCCCTCGTGGTGGCTCTCGGTCATCTTCAAGTCTCGTCTCACATCTTGTAACTCGATTGCTAAGTGCTTCAATTTGTAAACTCAATTAATGGATGCTTGCTAGAATCGCATCATCCGTTGGATGAGTGCGATCCTCCCTTTGATTCACACTTCCTTGGCCTGAGCTTGACATTTTTTTTAAACCTGCAAGAAAATGTTAGAGATAAAAAAAATCTCACTAGTCACTCCCTCACGTTTTCCGCTCAAAGTGTTTGTCACTCCTCTCGTGTTTAACTCAATTTCGGCTTTTTCTTCCCTCAATTAAACTCACACACTCTTGCCTTTTACCTCTTGTTTCCTTCTAGAAAGCTCTTTTTTCAGACTTCAATATAGTCTCATAAGCTCCTCATAACAATCGATAAACCACCAAACAAGATCAAATTCAGCAATATATCGATCAACTCAGTAATTCAGCAAATTTTTTTGCGAGATTCGAATTCAGATTCAATTTCTGCAATTGAAATATTTTTTTTCTATTTGGTCCAACTATCAATGATAAAAAAAAAAGAAACGAGTCGTACTCTTGAATTTTTTTTTCTTTGCTCTTTTTTTTTGCCTTTTTTTCTCTTTTTTTTCCTTTTTTTTTACGAACTCAAGTATAATATATAAAGAAAAAAAAACAACTAGGACTGAAAACCCTAAATCAAAATTGAAATCATAGCAAGAACAAATTTAGAACCCTAATTCGATTAATAACGAAAAACAGTAAAAGTAGGATAAGTAGACCTTGTAGAACAGCTCTGATACCAGATGATATGAATCTATGCGGAATATGATCGTTCTACGAAGATCTATGAGTTACGAATTGCTAACCTCGACCTCCAATCGAACCTGTGATTGGTAATCTCGGTATGAACGCGACCTGTTGACGAACCTGTGTCAACCAATCCATGCTAAAACGCCACGAACAAGAGAATTCGCGATCTTGCTCGATAAGTTAAATTTGATCGCCACAAGGGAGCCTTGATAAGATCTAGTCCTCAAGAGAACTCAAGAAGAGAACTTTGCTAAATAAAATTCTGCCTCCTCTTAGAAACCTATAAGCAACCTTATATAGAGTGCTAACCCTAATCCTAATCATACTAGGATTAAAATTACAAAAATAACCTTAATTATTAAAAATTCGACCAAAAATAGAAAAAAGGCATAAAAGTTCATCTAAACGACTCCAAATCACTAAAAAACGTCATCAATCACTACTAAAGTAGTGAGTATTGATCAGCGGCCTGTTTCCAAGCGTCCATCCAAATTTGAGCCAATTCGGAGTTCGTTAATTCTAAGCTCTTTCGGAATTCGCTGGACCAAAAGTAATCATGTTGCGCCAAGGAGTTTCAGAATCTTCAAGTTTCGAATCAAGATTATCTTCATTCCAAATATCTTGAACCATGATGCCGACAGCTTGTTTGAATTCCTTCGCTCTCGCTCGAGTGATCGGGCCTAGTGGATAAAACAACGGGTCCCTAGCGCCTCCTTCTTGATAAGGTTCGATGTCCACATCACAACTTGAATGGAGGACCGGGTTGGACAACTTTGGGTTACGCATCCGAATCCATTCCACCAGGTCTAGGGACGAATCCCTACCCGGCTCTCCCACCCGGAATCCTACCCTATGAGTTTCCCGTCAGTGGCGGCTGTCCCGAATTGGGCGACCCACTCTACACATTGCCAGCCAACAGACCTAAGCTGCGGCTCATCAACCTACAACTTGCCGGACCGGACAACTACAATGCTTGGGCTCGAGACTTCCGGCGAGCATTTGTAACAAAAGAAGGATGGCTTTCTTGACGGAGTTGTTCCTTTTCTAACCTACGACCGTCTCCAGTGACAATGGCAGAAGTGTAACCAGTTGGTTCTCACTTGGATTGGAAATTGTCTCAACCTCGATGTCACAGCCAAACTCCCACCAACTGAGGACTTGAAGAAAATGTGGGAAAATATCCGCGAGATGTATGGGCGGCTCGATCGAGCGAAATTGTTCACAATTATTGAAGCCTTGTCGGAATTGAAGCAAGGGAACCTCTCTATTACTGTTTGCTTTGATCGGCTTTCGACTCTATGGAATAAGCTCGAGGCGGCCAAGGAACAGCTCGAAGGACCTAAGAGCACGCTTTGACAGTATCGAGCAATGAAGAAAGAGAAAAAGTAACTCATTTTTTTTTCTAATCTTGAATGAGATGTACTTACCTTTTCGATCACAGATCTTGGCAATGGAGCCGATGTCGATGCTGACGCTTAGCCGGATTTACTAGCTGGTCATCCAAGAGGAAAGTCAGCGGCTAGCCACGACTGAGCATGTGAGATTTACCAACTCCGGCCAAATCACTACACAGCGTCTATGGAGGGCTTGGGAGCGTTAAGCATCCACGAGTAGCAGTTGCAAGGACCGACGGAGATGGAAACCCTAAAGGGTTTCGAATAGACGGCTGTGATCATAAAGGATTAGACGGATCTTATTCTTTCATCCATCCGCCCCGATCCAACGGCCCTTATCATGCCACATCGGCACCAGCATATAGCCCATCTAACGGCCCACAAAATTCCACATGGACATAGAAATCTAATGGGAAAAATTCAAAAACCAAAGGTAAATATTGTAAATATTGCAAACGTCTATGTCATAATATTGATATATGCTGGAAACTACATGGAAAGCCAAATGATAAAGACAAAAAGGACGAAGAATTTTCTGCTTACCAAGTTTTTGCGTAAAGGACTGATGGGGCATTCCAAACAATTATCCAAGATCAGCACTAGAATATTATGGAGGCCCCAAGTCGATTAACTAGTATCAAGACCGGAAGTATTTCATGTACTTTTCTTTGCAAGACGAATTCAATATTAGTTGATGCATGAATAATTGATTCAGATACCAGTGACCAAATAATTTGCAGTGAGAAATTATTTTCCGATGTTCAAAAGAAACCATACTCTTCCATGTCAGTACGTCTTCCAAATCAGAACATCACTTATGTCACCAAAATTGGCACTGTTCATCTCAGTTCAAATATTATCCTTAGAAATGTCCTATATATTCCTGATTTTGAATTCAATCTCTTATTCGTTTCAAAAGGTTGTAAGGATAATCTTGTCGTGCCATATTCAATTCAAAAAATTGCTTCTTTCATGACCTTTTGATTGGCAGACTGATGGGCTTGGGTAGTGTTGCACAAGGGCTATATTTTTGGACTAGTTTCACAAAAGATTTTCAGTTATTAAGTAAAAACATTTACTGTAATGCAATTGCTAGTAATAAAAATCTTATTTCTCATCAGCGCTTGGGTCATAGTGTGCGTTTTCCTCATCCCAAATGTCCAATCTGCCCTTTGGCAAAACAATCTCGGGCACAATTCCCAATTAGCACATCTCGAGCCGCTAGTGCCTTCTCATTACTTCATATGGATATCTAGGGTCTTTACCATGCCCCTCATCGTGACGGCTCACGATTTTTCCTCACCATTGTTGATGATTATAATCAAGTTACTTGGGTTTTCCTTATGAAATCCAAGAGTCAAACCTTTTCTCATATGTCGAATTTCATCTGTCTAGTAAAAAATCAATTCGGCAAATTTGGCCAACGAATTCGTATAGATAATGAACGGAAGTTCTTTACTGCTAAATGCACATCTTTCCTATCCTCCAAAGGAATACTCCATGAAAGCTCTTGCACATACACTTCCCAATAAAATGGGATTGTTGAGCGCAAACATCGACATCTCTTGGAAGTAGCTCGAGCTCTCAAATAATAAGCTTCGAGCCCTAAAATTTTTTGGGGAGATTGTGTGGTCACGGTAGTCTATTTGATTAATCACATGCCAACTCGAATTCTTGATGGGTGAACTCCTTTTGAGTTGCTTTATAGAAAACAACCAAGGATTGATCATCTTAGAGTGGTTGGCTATTTATGCTATGCAACAACTGTGGGCCCTTGAGATAAAATGGATCCTCATGCCAAATGGTGTATTTTAATAGGATATCCTTCTTTGCAGAAAGGTTATCGTGTTATAGAGATTTCTACAGGGCAATTCTTTGTAAGCAGAGTTGTCTTTCATGAAGACATTTTTTCCATTTCAAGAAATTACATCTTCATCACAATCCTCTACATCGGCATTCAACCATCATTATTTTTTGTTAGAAGAAGACTTATTTGTGGGTTCTCAATATATAATGATTGCGCCTGAGCCACAAGTACCAATCATGACAGAATCCTTAAACCAAGGGGTTGAATTGCTGGTCTCATCATATGAGGATATCCACTCACTTAATCCATCAACGACTTCTCCACCGTGGATTCATCATGAGTCGTCTTCTCCAACTCCTGAATAGACTAGAACTATACAACCTCATCCTCCCACACGGACTAAAGACTACATATGTCCAACAATGAATTCTCTAGGTGCACAATACCCTGTGTCCTCATATATTTCATTTAGTCGACTATCACCAGAACATATGTGTTGTTTTAGTTGCATTTCCAAAGAACAGGAGCCATCTTCTTACAATGAAGCGGTACGTGACCCCCGATGGCAAAATGCAATGGAGGCTAAACTAAATGACCTCATGGAAAGCCATACTTGGGATATTGTTCAATTGCCACCACATCGAAAGGCAATTAGCTGCAAATGAGTATATAAGATTAAATTCAAGGCAGATGGCTCAGTTGAACAATACAAGGCTCGATTAGTTGCGAAGGGATTCACGTAATGGGAATGTTTTGACTATCATGAGACTTTTTCTCCAGTGGCTAAAGAAGTTGCTATTCGCTCCTTATTATCCATTGTTGCTTTTCGCAATTGATCATTACATCAGATGGATGTTCATAATGCTTTTCTATATTGAGATCTAAATGAAGAGATCTATATGGATCTTCTGCAGGGTTTACGGAAACAGGAGGAGTCTCGAGTATGTCATTTATGTAAATCCCTATATGGGTTTACATAGGCTTCTAGGCAATGGTACGCCAAATTTACTACGGCACTAACCAATGCGGGATTGCATCACTCCAAACATGACTATGCTTTATTCACATGGAATGAAGGTAGTTCATCAATTTATTTATTGATATATGTTGATGATATACTCATCATGGGGAATAACGAGTCTGCTATGGCAAGTTTCAAAAAATATCTTCACTCTACTTTCCACATTAAGGATTTGGGGCCTCCCAAATATTTCCTTGGGATTGAAATAGCTCAATATGACAAAACAATCTGCCTTAGTCAGCGTAAATTCGTTTTGGAAATTGTTTTAGAAGTAGGATTATCACAATGTAAACCGGCCGTTATACCGATTGAACATAATATGAAGCTGACAACACGTGAATATGATATGACCTCATCTTCATCTGTCGAAGATCCATTACTTGAAGATCCATCGGGATATCAATGGCTTGTTGGAAAATTAATATATTTCACCATGATGAGACCTGATTTATCTTATGCAGTACAAATACTAAGCCAATTCATCCATAATCCAAAACAATCTCATATGAATGCAGCATTGAAAGTTGTAAAGTATTTCAAGGGATGCCCAGGACTTGATATTTTTCTGTCTTGTGATTGTAACATGAAGATGACAGCTTGTTGTGATATAGATTATGCTACTTGTCTAATGACCAGAAGATCCATCACTAGTTTCTGTATCAAGCTGGGAAGATCACTCATTTTATGGAAAACGAAGAAGCATTTGATCGTCTCATTATTGTTAGCCGAATCAAATTATCAAGCCATGGTGAAAACTGCTTGTGAAATGGTTAGGTTACGAGGTCAACTCTTAGACCTTGGAGTACAAATTGATGGACCCAGTAAATTGTTTTGTGATAATGATGCCGCACTAAACTTAGCGGCAAATCCAAGTTTTCATGAAAGGACTAAATATATAGAAGTTGATTATCATTTTACTCGAGGCAAGATACGAGAAGGAATCATCATGACAAGAGGAATTGGAACTACAGAGCAACCTGCAGACATTCTTACCAAACCATTATGTCAAAGATAACATACATAACTATTGAGCAAGCTAGGCATCCTCGACATATATAGGCCACCAGCTTGAGAGGGAGTATTAGAAATATGGTTTGACATCATCAAAGATATGAATCGATTCCAATTGAGATACCAATTCTGATTCTGAACTGATTAATTCAAATCAATCTGTAATTTTTTTTTGGTAAAGGTAAGAATTTATATTACTTTTCAACACACCATATACAAACTAAGCCAAAACCAACTCCTGACCCCATAAGGACATAGAGATGTCCAAACATGGTCAAGTGTGGATAGGCAGGAACTATACAACAAGCCAAAATAGGCTAACTAAAGAAAAACAGAAACGGAAGACCGGATTAAGAGGACATCCGGTTTACATCGAATATTGAGGGTGGAAGTCCCCACTTCATTTGAAATTTGCGGTTCCTGGGTGTATCTTGTACTCCCCCAATGGAAATGGCTTTATCCGTCACAACCTCGATAAGATGCTTACGCATATCAGGGATGTAAATACTCTTGTTCCTAAAGATGGCGTTGTTCCTTTCAGTCCAGATAATATGAGTTAGAGCACCAAAGGAAAAACGAGAAAGGCAGTGTGCAAAGGAAGGTCCACCATAGACTTTCATAGCCCACAAAATATGCTCTTGCCAAGGTCGGTTGCGCCATGAGAGGCTGCATTTAGTTGCCCAGAAGGAAGCCAGCCTGCTAGTAGAAAAGCACTCAAAAAATAGGTGATTGACTGAATCCGGTCTGGAGCCGCAGAAGGCACATAAAGCAATATCAATCCTGTGATTTTGTAGGAGGAATACCTGGGAAGGCAGACGATTAATAGTTACTAGCCACAAGAGAAAAGTATGCCGGGGGGCAATGTGGCGATCCCAGATGAATGTGTGCCAAGGGGCTGTATGCTCTTTCCTTCTAATGTGATTCCAAGCTGTCGCCACCAAAAAGGAATCAGAAGAATGTGGAGTCCATATCAGTTTGTCTGGAGTATTATCCACAAAGTTAGGAAAATGTGTACAAGATAGGAAAATGTATCTTTAATTTTTTTTCTATTGTTCACCTTGCTTTCTAGCATTATAAATAGAGCAACGTACATGTACACAAGATATAGCGATACAATTACATTCTTCTCCAATATCCTTTCAATTCATTTCAAACATTAAAGTGTTTTAACAATATGGGTTGGGTCGCGATGTGTTGGGTATGAGTTGGGTCAAGTGAGAGTCATTACATTTGTATTGCATGGTAATGGATCAATTTGAGTCGAACTATTTTCAATCTGACCCATATATTTGATGGGTCTATCGTTAACATCATTTTTCTGATTTTTATTATAATAACATGATTATCTATTTCCCTAGTCTCTTAAAAAATGGGTTAATATTACGAAAAATCCCAAACTGTTACACATGTGATAATTTTATCCCAAACTAATTTTTTAACAGCAAAAAATCCTGAACTGGTACACTTATGATAATTTCACCCTGGTAGGTTTTCGTTTAATTTTACTGTTAAATTGCTTTGTTAAATGACACTTGGTAGTCAAATACCAATTTTGGATTTTGCCCTCCATTTATCACAGGTGTATCAATTTGTGATATTTTTTGCATTAATATAATTTAATTGAAATTAATGGAGGGTAAATTTGTCACAAATGTACTAGTTTGGATTTTTTATGATAAAAAAATAATTTGGGGTAAAATTATCATATGTATACTAATTTGAGATTTTTGATGATTAAAAAATTAATTTGGAGTAAATTTATCAAGTTTGGCGTTTTTAGTGTTATTAATCTTAAAAAAAAAATAGGCTGCAATTGTCCGTTAGGCTTCTCCTTCGGGTAACTCGGTTCCACTTACCAAGCAAAAGGGGCAAAAAAATACGAACCGGTCGCCGGCACTCCTTCCCTGTTCAGCGAACTGTGAATTACAGACACGTCACGCTTGGTATCACTTTTCTTGAACGTCTCGCACTCCCGCGATTCCATCGCTTGCTCACGGTTCCCACCCCCGTGTACAAGCTCCTGCAACCATCCTCCACCTTCTTCTTCTTCATTCTCCCCGCAGTTCAAGAAAATGGTCGCCTGATCCCCGGGTTCTTCTGGGCATCGAACGAAACGAATCCTTCTGGTTTTGATAAGGAAAACCGGAAGACGGCGAGCGAAGATGGAGTTTGGACTGGTCGGGCTTCTGCGAGCGGCATGGGTTGCTGGGATCTTGCCTTTGTTGGTCGCTTCCTTGCCTTTTCCGAGACTCGGTTGGCTTCACGACGCCGTGATGGGGCTCGCCAAGAGAGGCAAGATTATGCAGTCCTCTTCGTGTGTAAGTAATGGGGACGCTTCCTGTTGCTTCCTTCGCGTTTTCCTTTGTTTCTCTTTTGCGCTTCGGGGGTCTGTTTGGAATGCACGGTCTCGTGGGAGTTCAGTTCAAGTATTTGATTTGAATTTTTGCTTGAGTTGTGCTTGGAAGCTATTTTCAGTCAGACTTGGATTCTTTCATCCTTGACTTGGTGTACCGAGAAAATCATGTTTGCTGTAATAAGGGAGGGAGGGTAAAGAATATGTAGTTAGTACCAGTGCGTCTGGTAAACGTGGCCGTGGCTGCTTCCACGAGTTTGTTGGAGTCGAGAAACTTATGAGAGAGAGAGAGAGAGAGAGAGAGAGAGAGAGAGAGAGAGAGAGAGAGAGAGAGAAATGTAGTTAGTATCAGTGGCTTCTGGTAAATGTGGCCGTTGGGGCTTCCGGGAGCTTACACGAGTTTTCATCTTGTTGGTTGTTTGATGGGCTTAGAAAGAAATTGTGACATTTCTTTCTTTTTCGAGATCAGTAAAAGGCGAATGTGGTTTTAATAGGGCATCAAGAAATAACATGATTAACTCCAGGAGCTAGAGGATTTATGAACAGAAAGTACATGGGTTTCATCTCGAGGATTTATTTCCGGTTTTTATGAGATAGACATTGCAAATTGATATTTCTTGTCCGACTTTATTAGATACCTCAGTGGAAACGACCTAATTACTTGAGTACTCAAGGTTGGATGCAAATGGTCTATTTAGCAGTTGCTTCTTCTCTTCTTGCCCTTTTTATTTTTGGCACCAATTCAAAACATCCAGATTCAATTACTTGTATTGGTACTGTATATGGAAGATGTCCTTTCACTGGTGAGAGAAGTTGGTTAACCTTCTGTTTATTAACTTTCATGATGCACCAGTACTAATTTGAGAAGATAGTGGTGAAAAGTGCATCGATTGCAATCCAACAGCTTAACTTGTGAACTTTTTACAGCCCACTGAAAGAGAGATGTATGTAAATTCCTTTTTTTCCAGTTTCCTTGACAAGATAATTATGTAAACAACTTTGATTTTAATTAAGCCTTTTCTCTTTCTGGAATTCAATTACTATTGTTATTACATCACTAGCCCAAGTTGCTTTGGTTTGGTTATTATCTTTTCCTTGCGCTAAGGTTCTTCGTTTGTGATGAATTGACATGCTGTCTGGCTTTTCTGCTGAAATGAATGTTGCGTACACTTTAGTGGGCTCAAGAGTTCTTGCCTTAAGTTGTGCTGCCTTTTTAACATAAGTTCCTAAGAAATAAACATCAGATGTCCTGTTCAATTTGCATGCTTAGTAGTCTGCAATTTTTCTTGCGGAACATGGAACTTTTCCCTAGTGAGTATTAAATATTCAATTTTGTGTGTTTATTGCAGAAATTTACTGTCCCTCAAAGGTTCTTCACTCATTTTTACGCGCTAGCTGTCATATGGACAGGGCTTCTGCTTGCTGCAACATGGCTATACGCATATGAAATGGCACCTATTGCCTCAGAGCCCTTTCTTTATTCCTCTATTGCCGGCCACTTGACAGGTGGCTCGCATCTTTTTACATTGCATAGATATCGTTCAACTCCGCTAAAGCATAGATACATGGTTTGGAAGTCTGTGTTTCTGCTTCTGTTAATGGAGATCCAAGTTTTGAGGTGCCTCTTTGAGAACATATATGTTTTTAACTACAGCCCATCAGCTCAGATGCACATATTTGCCTATCTAACTGGACTTTTGTAAGTTTTCTAATAACTTTCAAGCATGCCATTGCCTTCCTTTTAATAGTGCATTTTGCTTGGCCAGAGAACATTCACACTTTAGTTCAAGACTTATAGATGACTCTGTAAGCATTTATGACAATATATATGTCTTCATTGTAATTGTTTGTTGCATATGATTTGATGTGTGGGAAATCAGTGTTGCTACTGAAGCTACAGTGGTATCTTTGATCTAGTGGGCTTGTCTATGGTGTTTTGTTTTGTTCATTGCATGTGTTTTGCCCGTTAATGAGAAGTTTGTTCACCATGATATGGTTATTGAAGCTAATGTTCCATCTGTTATGGATTGAAGGCATGGTAGTTTAGTTTTTTGTGGATGCTGTCATGTACACTGCGAAACATCTCATGTTTGGGCTGGGCCTAACGTCCTGGTGCTAGTGTGTTCCAATATTTGAACTATTACATACGTTCTCTTTATCAGTTCTCATGTGGTGTCTTGCTGGTAAGAAGCTGGTGAGCTGCTAGTCAGGACCCCTGTATCTTCTGGAGTAGTTACTTATATCTGAAGTTCCTTGGTTTTATTGAACCACAAGCATAAGTTTATGCTTAACTGGATGTGTTTCTGGTATGCCATGAATGAGTAGTCTTCTTTGTGAGATTCACGGTCAGGCACTACTGTCGATCACCTAGGTGCAGGTGGTTTATCATTACAATGCCTTGATGTGATTTATTTTTGTGCAAATATGTTTGGCTTTCAATTCTATTATGTGACATGCTTCTGTCTCTTCTCATTGATGATTTCTTTTCTTCGCTATGGCAAGTTTCTACACCGCTGCGCCATTGTCACTTTGCAGCAATTTTGCAGCGGAAGTATATGAATTTTCAGCCAATCGAGTGTCTGAGTTCATTGTTAGAGGCAAAGATCAGATGGCCTCCAGCGAATTTGATTTGTTGGAGTTTGTCAATCCTCTTATGAAGCTTGGATGGCGTCACTGGATTGGTGCTATTATCTTTTTCTGGGGTTGGATTCATCAGCATCAGTGTCATAGAATCCTTGTATGTGTAGCTCTACCATTAATGGGATTAGTTTCTCATTGACACTATCTTATCTCTGAACACTTAGGTGCATTTGAAGAGCTTCTAGGATGTGATTAACCTGCACGATATGTTTTCTTAATCAAATTTTTCATATTTTCTGCATTGTTTAATTATGTGATATTCATCATACTTAACCTAGAAAGGGAGACTAACGTTTTAAAGGATCTCTCTCTTTGACTATCTCACTTATTTTACTAGATGATGAGAGGAATGCCTCGACAAGCATCGATTAGACGGATGTTCTCATATTAATATGTTGCTCTTAACTGTCCATTTTTCCTAATATTCTTAGGGCTCACTACGTGAATGCAGAGAAGAAAGTCATGAATATGTAGTACCTCATGGCAATTGGTTTGAACGTGTGTCATGTCCTCACTATTTGGCTGAGATAGTAACTCTCTCTCTCTCTCTCTCTCTCTCTCTCTCTCTCTCTCTCTCTCTCTCTGGTATTCCAGTCCCTGAATTTGACCTAGGAGATTGAGAAGAAAAACTTAAAAAATTCTGGTTTTGACTAGCTTTGCTTTTTTATGGTTCTAACTGCCACTTCTGATGATGAAAGGTTATATATGCTGGACTAGTGGTTGCAAGTGGAGGATCAGACCTGACAATCTGGTTACTGTTTGGTTTTGTGGTATGCGCTTTTCGTCCTATCACATATAAGAATATCATCCTGCACTTGCAGCTTCTTTTGTTATAATTTTCCATCTGAGTGGAAGGGTTGGTTATTTGTGATGGCAGGTGGCGAATTTGGTCTTTGTGGCAGCAGAAACACATAGGTGGTATCATCATAAATTTGACAACTATCCATGGGACCGCTTTGCTATCATCCCATTAATTTACTAATATGTGTGGCCTATATACAAGTTTGTACAGAAGAGGCTGCAAATTGTTAATAGGTGAGTTAGTATCATAGGTTTCTTAATCCCAGCTGTTGTTTAATCTGGGTGTTTGTTGTATATGACCGTAGGATGAGTTACTCCCATGCAGTTATAAGAATGATCAAGTTGATATAAAGATGGAAGACTGATCTTTTTTTTTTTTTCCAATTGGTTTGCTAGCAAAAAAGAGTGAAAGGCATGAGAAGCTCTTGCATTATCCTGACTAGGCATACTTATTGCTGCTAAATGACGAATACATAGAGTTGTTCAACCCACCAGAGTATAGAAGTTTTTTCTCTTCATTAAGAACTCTCATTTTCATTGGTGGACTTTTTGACCAAATAATATCAACTGGACAAACCTCCCAGTGGAAGGTGAAAAGGGGAAATTACACAGTTTAAATTCTTAAACATCTTACATTGACTACCTGTCTTTTAAGTCAGATGTAAGTGATGTTTAGTAATCGGTTTGTCTCGATGAATTGTCATTTGGCATTGCTTTCCTCTAGTTTGCTTTTATAGTGTTTGTCTTAGAGAAAGTAAATAACGTATCTGTCGTAGATTTTTTCCTTGTTTTCTTTTGTGCATTCTCCATAACAACGGAATGAAGAGTTTAACTTTATGTTAAACCAAAACTGCGCATAGCTGGTACTTCGTATTCACTGTAACTATGAGTTGGTTTAGTAAAATCTGGATGTTCCATGGGAAGCGAGATTGTGATTTTCCCTTGAAAGATATAGATGTTAGTTTTTCTCATGATCAGATTTATGATTTCTTAGAGTTTTAGCAGCGGTCTTTTGATGGGTGCTATGCTTGGTGTCTCAATCAGTCTCAACCATTGATGCACGTGAATGAGGTATAGTTGAGATTGATTAAAAAACCAATGAAGGCACATCGCAAGGCAGAGGATCCATGCCCGCGGTTTTCCATTGGATCACAAAAAGTTCAGGTAGGTAGGAGACAATAACTTTGAGATGCATGGAAGATTAAGGAGTTTGCATATTGTACGCCGTTGTCTTTCCGTGCACATTTTCTTGATAAGAATAGAAGACTCTGTTATTCCTTATATTTTGCTGAGACCAGTTGAAGTGAATAATATTTCAGCCCAACACTATAGAACTTCTAGAGGCACTCTGTTACAAAATGCAGCAGATGTCCAATTGTTCTCAAGTTTTTGCCTTGCTCTCTTTCCAAACAGGCTCGAAACTCATGCATATATATCGACACCCCAGTACTTTGCAGGTTGATTTGTCCGGTAGTTCCGGTCCAAGCTCTTTATCAGGTCCATGTCTTCTTTTTCCAACTCAAAATCGAAAACTCGAAAGTTCTCCTCCAACCTCTCGGGTTTCGATGTCTTCGGGATGACCACTGTGTTCCGTTGAATGCTCCACTGTAGCACGATCTGAGCTACCGTCTTCCTATACTTTTTTGCCAGACCCTGAAGCCAAGGAAACAAACAGAAAAGATCAAGGGTACTGGTTAGTATTGGTTCACATGTCCACGCATTTTCTTTTTTGGCTAGGCCAATGATATGTCCTCTCTTGCAAAGATTGCAACTGCGTGGTGTTACTGTGGATTTTCTATCCTTCACAGAGCTTCCATGGTGTTTCGACATATTTTAATTGTCGAGGCATACTTTATTTACATGTATCAACAGTTGAGAAAATTAAGCAAGACGCCAACCAGAGCACCATATAGGGTAAAGGATTTTACCCACACTTTCACATTTCCCTCTGTCAAAAAGTTTGAATTATTCGGGAGTGTCGGTTGGTCGCTAACCCAATGGACCAATGATACAACATCGATCTAGTTACCTTTAGAATCGAGTTGTCCAAACACGAGACCGACCCGAACATAATGGTGTTGGCCGTGGCGCCTCCTAGGGGCGTGTGCGCTGTGACGCAGACACCGTGCCTCTGGCAGAAGTCGACGAGGGAATCTCGTTGGAAGTAGGGGTGCAACTCGATTTGGTTCACAGCAGGCCTTATCTTGGAGTATGCCAAACATTCCCTTGTCTGGAGGAGGCTGTAGTTGCTGGAAAAGGAGTAGAAAGAAAACGAATCATCAATTTTACCTTTTTCTGCGATTTTAAGATAGAGTGCAAAAGTGAGTTTCTCGAGAACAAATAGTTCATTGCTGTACCACCCCTATCATGTTTGTGCTGGTAAAAAAGAAAACATCAGTTCAGGAATTGCACATAATGTTCGAACAGGCATACTTCGTAGAGACAGGAGAGCGAACCTGATGCCGATGCTGCGAACTAAGCCCATGGAAACTAAATCCTCCATGCCGTGTAGGCATGGCCACGGGCCGGTTTTGGACCGGAACCGGCCCGGAACCGCCAGTTCCGGGCCCGGTTCCAAAAAAAAAAAAAATGCAGGCGGAGGTGTCGCCGGTGTCGGGCGAGGCCGGCCCCGCCAGTTGTAGGCGAGGCCGGCCTTGCCCAGCCCAGGCGAGGCCGCCCTCGCCTGACGCCGGTGAGGGCGGCCTCGCCTGAGGCCGGCGGTCGCCCACCTCGGTCGTCTGCGACTCTGCTGCAAGCAGCGAGCGCCTCCTCGCCGTCCTCGGCGCCTGGCGCGGCGGTGCCCGTGGTCCGTTGGGCAACGACGGCCCAACGGGAAAAAAAAAAAAATTGCACTGCTGCAGGCAGCAGGGCCTGCACGTCTGCAGGCCCCGCTGCGGGCAGCGCCCCAGCGGGCCCGCCTTGCGGCCCGTTGCCAAACGGGCAAAAATTTGCCCGTTTGGCAACCGGCCAACGGGCAAAAAAAGTACAAAAAAAATAAATAATAACCGTTGCAAAATTACAATGGTTATTATCTTCTCTTTTTTTTTTTAATTTTCTTCTCAATTTTTTCTTATAAATACTCACACAATTCTCTCAATACTCACACAATTCTCTCAAATTCTCTTCTCTCAAGTCTTAAATTTTCTCAATACTCGAAATTCTCTCCAATTGCCAATTCTCTTAAATTCTTTCAATTCTCAATCCACGCAATTCTTTTTTAATTCTCCCAATTAATCTACTCAATTCTCTCAATCCACTCGAAAAATGGCAAGTGGAAGTCGAGTGCCATCTAGCAAAGGTAAGAATATCGCGACGGAATCCCATCATTCTTTTGATCCTCGTGAATATGCAGATTTTCAAGATGATGAAATTAACATTTTTCCCGATATGGAGCGCGTCCCGAGAAAGTTTTAATCCTCCTGGAGAAATATCTACAACAAAGGAAGTGGAACGAGAATTTACATCTGACATTTGGAATCACTTCATGAAAGTAGAAAGGTTTGATATTGGTGAAAAAAGGTATGATATAATTTGTAAATATTGTGGGAAAATATATAAATATACAGGTGGACAAGGATATGGAACATTTAAACGACATATTAGAAGCAAACATCCAACCGAAATGGGAATCGATATCGGGCAACAATAAATTTTCGGGTACGCCAATCCTAACACTTCCCCTTTATTTCGTTTTAATGACAAAACTTATAAGGAAGAATTAGGCAAATTTATTTCCGTTGAGCATTTAGCATTTAATTTTGGAGAAAGATTTGGTTTTAATGAATTTGTACAAAATGCATGTGCTCCACAAGCAAAACGTGTTTCTAGAAATTCAGTTAAACGAGCAATTAAAGATCTTTACAAAAAAGGAAAAAAAGATTTACAAAATTTTTTTATGCAATTTAATGGATGCGTGCATATAGGTAGTGACATTTGGAGTGATCCTTGGCAAAGTCATTCTTACATGGGCATAACATGTCATTGGATAGATGACGAGTGGAGTATTCAAAAAAGAGTCATTGCATTTAGAGTTTTCGATGATAATCATACGACAAATAATATTTATAGATTAATTAGGAAAATTTTAGAAGAATATTATTTGCTTAATAAAATTTTTTCAATTGGTTTTGATAATGCTGCAGCAAATACTGCTTCAATTGTCGAGTTAGAAAATATTTGTAAACTTGCTTTTGGCGGAAAATTTTTTCACGTTAGATGTGCTTGTCATGTTTTAAATTTATGTGTACAAGATGGTTTGAAAACTTTCGATATTTTTCTTCAACCAATAAAAATTGCGATTCAATTTTTATGGAAACATCCCCAAAAAATGAGAGAATGGGGTAAATTTTGTAGAGAAAATGGAAGAAGGCCAAAAAGATTTCCAAAAGATGTTCCAACTCATTGGAATTCTACTTTCCACTTGCTTACTGAATTTTTAACATATAAAGATTTATTATGTGCATTCATTTCTGATAATATACCTCATATTAATTTATACCCACAAGAGTGGGATATTTGCCAAAAAATTTTAGATGTTATAAAGGTTTTTAATGATGCAACTTATACTTTGTTCGGTATTTATTATCCTACTACACATTTATTTTTAGTAGAGTGTATTAATATTGTCGGAATTTTTGATGAATGTGAAAATGATGTTCAATTACAACATACTATACTTGCAATGAAAATGAAGTGGCTACATTATTATAGGGAAATTCCCATTATTTATTTAGTTGCTTGTGTTTTTTATCCGCGTTGCAAATTGGATGGCTTAAATGATTTTTTGCGTGTGTATTATCAATGTTTACATTGTGATGAGATAAATGTTACAACTTTAGTACGTAATGTTAAAAACGTAGTAATAGAATTATATAATGAATTTTATACTAAATATAATTTAGGTGATACTGGATCTTCTCAATCTATGGAGATACAAAATGACGGTACAGGTAAAATTAGTAGAGGGTACCAACTTTTATTACATAGACAAAAAAAACAAAAGGGAGTAATAGGAAATATTTCTGAATTAGAGAGTTATCTAAGTGTTTCATTTGAGATTACTGAATGTGGTACAGATTTTTTAATTTTGGATTGGTGGAAGGGGCACGCAAGCCGATACCCAATCCTTTCTCTTATTGCAAAACAGATTTTTTCAACCCCTTGTTCTACAGTTGCGCTAGAACAAGCATTTAGTGCCGGAGGTAATATTTTGGATGAACATCGTTCAAGATTAGATCCAGAATCAGTGCAGATGCAAGCTTGTGTTGCTGATTGGACGAAGGCTCAATACCGGCAACAAGAGATAGATCGCAATACTGAATCCGAATTCTTTAACGATGGAGATACTACCGCTACCGGTACTGGAACGGGTAGTGACGATTGAGGGTAAAAGAACTATTGGAGTTGGCAAATATTTCGGGAACCCTTGTTTCTCATATCGGGTATGCCCACATGAGCTTAGGGAAACCCAAGTATAATCCGACGACATGTGACCTCTGATCCCCTGTGCAGTGTGCACGGAATGTTTAGGTTTTTGTATTATTTTAGGGCATATATATTGTGCTCTTTTTTTTTTATAGATCGTTGTAACAAATTGTAATGTGCTTAATGATAATTTATTAAGTTCAAGTCATGTTTTTTTATCCCCAAATTTAATTACAATTTATATTTATTTATTTTTCTTTTCTGTTTTTCCTTTTCTGTTTTTTTTTTCTTTTTCCTTTTTTTTTGGTTGTCTTCCTCGGACTCTAGGAGTACCTTCGCCGGCGTCGGGCGACTGGGCGAGGCTCGCCACGGCCATGCCATCGCTCGCCTAGGCGAGGGCGAGCCTCGCTCGCCCACCCTCAGGCGAGCCTCGCCGGCGTCGGGCGAGGCTCGCCTCGCTCGCCCAGGCGAGGGCGAGCCTCGCCGGCGTCGGGCGAGCCTCGCCGGCGTCGGGCGAGCCTCGCCGGCGTCGGGCGAGCCTCGCCGGCGTCGGGCGAGGCTCGCCTCGCTCGCCCACGGCCCACCCTCAGGCGAGCCTCGCCCGACGCCGGCGAGGCTCGCCCGACGCCGGCGAGGCTCGCCCTCGCCTGGATCTGGCGAGGGCGAGGCTCGCCGGCGTCGGGCGAGGCTCGCCGGCGTCGGGCGAGGCTCGCCTTGCTCGCCCACCCTCAGGCGAGCCTCGCCCGACGCCGGCGAGCCTCGCCCTCGTCTGGCGAGGGCCAGCCGGTTCGGAACCGGTTCTGAACCGGAACCGGAACCGCCTCTGGCTGTTCCGGTTCCGGTTCATTCTTGGCCACGAACCGGAACCGCCGGTTCCGAACCGGAACCGGCCGGTTCCGAACCGTGGCCATCTCTAAATTGCCGTGCCAGGTCACTTCCAAGGTTATGGTGGTGTCGATGTCCAGCACTCCGTTCTCGTCCAACATGCTTGTGCACTCTCCAATGCCTTACATGATAAACTCAAATGTCAAAATTTACTAACGTTTGCCCTGAATCAATGAATAGTACTGGAGGCCGAGGTGCTTTAGGGACTTAGCCTCAAAATCATAACTTCTCCGTTTTCTGGCACCCACGTGACCACTCGGAGTCACTCCTGTGGGGGACAGTGCAGTGGATTTCTATCAGGTTCGAACGGTAGAAGCATAACTTTAGCTGGGACCAATAGATGTGTCGAGAGAGAGAGTGGCTAAGAGGTTGTCACATTTTTGGTTTCTTATGTGCACTTGTGACTTGCATAGCAATGGAGGTTTTCGTTGTAAGTGAAGCTTCATGTTGTCGGCAACCTCGGGCCTCACAATTTGAAAATCTAAAGCAATTTGAAAGGTGGTCCTTTTTATGGTCTGTCGAATGTGAGTTCGTTTTGTCGCAATTCCTATACAGAGTGTCATATACTCCACAAGCGCTCTAAATATTCCGATAAACGGCCATTTATGATGTATGCCGCTTTGCACGGAATCATGAAAAATATTTTAGGTAGGATGAGTTGCAATGGGAATCGATCCCTCCAGAGTGCGCAGAATAAATCGGGCCGACTTGGAGATGAAGTCTAACCTAAGGGAAGACACTAGATTTTACTGGGTGCCTTTGTTTCCTGTAAAAGAACATTTTATTGAAAATGATACATTGTATCACTTACAAAGATGAAAGAATAAAACAAACATTTTCACCATCAACGAGAATGTTTATACATAGATTATTATTGATAACGATAAGATCTCCAGCCGACTAATTTTTCTAAGTGTACAGAAAACTATATATATACAAATAATTTCCAAATCGCTTCATTTTCCATCAAGCAATTCCCTCTTCCTGACTCAATAGTCTAGTGACAGCGAGTTTAACAAAATTGCAGCTTCGTATAATGCAATGACAAGAGTGATAACTTAAATGAGGCAATTGGGGAAAAGTACCAGCATGCTTGGTGGCCACAGGGAAGTGAACCAGGTAGAGATCCAAGTAGTCCAGCTGAAGCTTCTTTAAACTGTCTTTGCATGCCTCAATCACATGCCCGTGGTCCGAGTTCCACAACTGCAATTGTTAGCTTTTCTCCTATCAGTACATAGCTAGATTCATCATTTTCTCCAAACCAATATAGAGTATGCCCACATCTTAAGCTAGACACATATGACAATCCCCCGACACGATAACCGTATTGAAATTATGAACCTTTGTGGCTATGAAAATTTCCTCCCTCTTGATGAGCCCGGAGCAAAACGCTTCAGCCAATGCTTCTCCAACTTCTACTTCGTTCTTGTACTTGGCTGCAAAAAAAATAAAAAAACAGAGAAAATTAATTTCTTCAGTTCATGAAAGTTTTCTTGATATCTCGAGTGTAACATGTGGATTCATGAACATGTTTTTTCCTTAGAAGTCAAATGCTTCCTTATTCCAATGAATCTATACTAAATTTTAGAAATCAAAAAGGAAAAGAGTAAAGTTAGTAGATTTGGCTCATTGAATCAGACTATATCCACATGCAATATCAGACTCTCTGTGTACTGTTTTTTTCTTATAATCCTTTCCTTTTCAGACTTCAAGGAATTCATGTGCAATTTTGTTTGGTTCATGTCTTTTCACTGGATTTCCCGTACAATAATGTACTTGTTTGAGCATTAACTCCTTATGCAACCACTTTATATGGGGTGGAACAATAGATGATTGGAGTTTTGGTCACTTTCAGTCTCTTTCTTAAATCTTGCAAGTCGAGAGAGAGAGAGAGAGATTCTCTCTATTGAATTCCGTGAGAGTGTGCTTCAAATGAAATACATTATTCATTGAGGAAAAGCTTCTTGATTCTCCTGCAAACATAAAGCATCAGTACCCAAAACACACGCACACAGAGAAACAGAGACAATATGTAGTACCTGCACAGTCGAAATGGCGATAGCCAATCTTGATGGCATGAAAGAGGAGATCTTTAAGGTCCTTGCCTTCCATGCGGAAGAGGCCGAGACCGACTGTCGGCATGGTGAAGCCATTGTTCAGGGTAATCTCCTTTGAGAAATCACACCTGGGGGCCGCTGGCATTGAGAAGCCATTGCTGAGAGTGGGTGCCATTTTCTCTCTTCTAGCTTCAACCCCACTCTTCAGCTACCGGGAAGGCTTCTCTCTTATTTGCAGTTGCAGATGGCTAAAACTACCTCTACATATATATAAGCACGATGGAACTTTATAAGCCCCACTCGGCAGAGAAAGTCTATTGATACAGGTATCGTTTTCGACTTGAGTGATATGTTGATATGGTGTTACTTAACCAATCCAAGTGTTATTGTTTCTAAAGCATTTTTAAGATCATCAAATGTAAAAATACTTACTTGGCCATTCAATTCTATTTTAGAGCACAACTCTGGTTGATTAAGAAGCAGAATTTATGATCTTATATTGTTGTAGTCTCTATTCACCAAAAAAATTAAGCTTGATTCTAATATGGGTTATGTTTTTTACTTCCATCCTCAATATAAAGAAAAGTCCTTACATGATTGGTCATATTTGCAAAAATTCCAATTGGAGGCCAAGCTTGAGTCAGTTTCCTCCAATAAGTTTCTGCAATCAGCAATGAAAAGAGAATATAATTATTATAATATATGGTTTCAAAAGCCAAAGTTTCATTTTTTCACTTCCCGTTCAGTATGTCATTACGCAGATAATTTCTTGTTTATTTTATTCTCCATTCCTGACCTCCGCGTGTTTCATGTGATGAAAGGATTTCATAAAGGATTCATTCCATATTTCATTACGCAGATAATTGCATTCTTTATTCCTTACATCCACGTGTTCATGTGATAAAAGGATTTGATTCTGATTTGCCTCTAATGAATTTTTTTTTTTATAATTTAAGGGCATCAGTGTAGAGGCCCTGCTCGAATCCATGGAACACCATGCAAGCTCCACAAAAATCAAGTAAGTCTACGTCTTTAGTCCATATAGATTGTTCAAACTCGAAATAACTTGCACCTAGTTGTCGGGATAACAATACGGCCTTTAACAATTTCAATGCGCCACATAATATAATTGCTATATGTATGGATTTCTAATGAACTTTTTCATACGTGCCATCTTGAAAAACATTTTATTGAATATCCAGAGTGGAGGCCTATCATTGTGCTTCTGTTTACATCTCCAGCGCTGGTCGTCGACACCGTCGGACATTGACACAAGTATGCATTGCGTTTGACCACTAAACACGAACTCCACACCGCCACCCCCCTCCACCGCCGCCGCCGTCCCAACCCTTTGCCGTCACCTCCTAGGGCAAGTGAGGTGGTTTTTTCTGTAGGCTTAGTGGTCGAGCGGACATATGATGCCCGCCGGGGGGATAGGAGAGTTGGCGATCCTTCCTTGATGAATGTCACGCCCCGCACTTCTTGGTGCGCCACATCCCTCGCAGAGGTCGATTCGTGTGTGACGTCCCAGGACGCGTCGCCGATCCAAACCCAACACAGAGAATTAAAGCACATGCGGAAACAATTAAAACCACCCGTACACAGATAAACGCATAACCAAGGGTAACCACAGAAATCATCACTTGTACTAGCACTGAGAATCATTTACAATATCCAGATACAGCCCAAATACTAAAAATAAAAAATGATTCAAGGCCACTACGACTAGCTGGGGCTCTTCCCAAAAATGTGTCGATACGCCTGCCGTCCTCAAGGTCGGGGATCTGAAAAGTCGGTTTTACAACAACCGTGAGAATAAATCTCAGCGAGAAATTCCCTAAACCTAAACTAGGCTAACATGCACCTTCTGACAAGTACTAAGCAACACATAATACACACATAACAGACTCAGGCCCTCGGGCCTAAATCTAATCCCACTAGACCCTGGAGATTAGACGTCAAATCAACAAAAGTAACTACATGACCTAAATTAATCACAACACATACACGCGCATTTCTATGTCACAACGCATGTTATGCATATGCTAGTGCTCGCACTTATGCTCATGCCTCATCAATGCATTATCACACACTTGCACACTAGCACTCAGCCATTTCTCAATTTCTCCTCCGACCTGCGTTAAACGCATCAGGTCCGACCCGCGTAAAACGCATCAGGTCCACACTTCGAGATCGATCTCTAGCCCGCAGGCTCATGACACACAGCCCGCGTAAAACGCATCAGGCCGGACATCTTCCGGTAAACCGAGTATCGTCCCGCGTAACACGCCTCAGGACGGGTTCACTACCCCGCGTAACACGCATCAGGGTTTATTGTGATCACACATTCACAAACCTCAATTTTATCTGAACCCCGCGTTAGACGCATCAGGGCAATTTAGGTGATCACAATGCACATGTCACTCGGGCACACTTATAAATGCAAATGCCGTGCCAATGCTTGAGATGTGCACCCATGGCCATAAAGTTCACACTTGGGTATCCACATGCGCGAATTACGAGGTAACACACTCAATTTGTGCCGCGCATATTCAAACTCATAAATCCACATGCCCAAGTCAGACAATCAATTTAAGTCAGCCATAGCATCAAATCAGCACACCATCCATGCACAAATTCACATAACCAGGTCAACAAGCATTCGTACATTCGAGGCCCACCAAACTAATCCATTTCTAGTCCCGCTAGACACGCGACAGGACACCATCAAATTAACCACACTCGAGGCTCAATTAGCCAGTCAATTACACCAATCGACCAATCCCAGTAATTGCACAATTAAACCTCAAAATAATCGCGCCATGCCCAAATCAAATCCAATCCAGTCCATTCGCGGCCAGTCACTAAACCACAAATTTTAGGCCGATAATTAATTTCAAATACTCCATTATAGTCCTCAATTATCATTCCAATTGGCCCCCACAAAATCAATTACGGCGCGCATTATAATCCTCATATTAAACCCAAACAATCCCGAATTCGGCCCGATTTAATCCAAACTGTCCAGCCCATTAATCGCGCCTCTCGGGCCATTAATCCTCCATTAATTTATCAAACTAATTCACCAAATTAGCCACAATCAAACCCCTAATCACTTTCACAATTTAACCCCTAAATTACCCTAATTAACCCCTAAACCCGTCTAGAAATGTAAATTAGCCTAATTAGGGTTTAGGGTCAAACTCACCGGGTGTCCTATGCTTAAAATGGCCGGATGAACAGTAACGGGCCCCGGGTGAACAGTGCTCGCCGGAACAGTAACCGGCCGGAAATGAACAGTGATGGCCGGACTGTTCGGGAGCGGGAACGGCGGCGATGAGGCGGGCTTGGGGGCGGCTCAGCAAGACCGGCGACTGGCTGGTCGGCCGGGGCGGCTACCGGCGAGCGGCGGGGTGAGGCGGTGACGGCCAAGCGTGGCGGCGATGTGCTAGGGAGAGAGAGAGAGTAGTCGGGTGAGGGAGAGATAGGGAACGAGAGGGAGAGAGAGGGGGAGTGGGAGGACGGCGGACCGGCGACGACAGCGACGGCGGCGAGCTGGACGGCGGGGACGGCGGCAACGACGGCCAAGAGCAGCTAGCCACGTCCGGCACGAAGAGCAGCGGCGACAGCTTGCTGTCGCGCGCGTGCGAGAGAGAGAGAGGGGGGGCAGGCGGAGCGGCGGTGACGAGGCAGCACCGGCGAGCTGGCGGCGACAACGGGGCGGTGCGGCGAGCTGGCGGCGACGGCGAACGGAAGGCAGCAGCAGCTCGTCGGCCCACTGTCGCGCGTGCGTGAAGGAGAGAGAGGGAGCTGTCGGGGCGGAGCAGGCTTGGTGGCGCGGCGCGGCAGTCGAGGTGACGGCAGCGCGGTGGCACGACGACGCGGCGGCTCGGAGCGGCGACGAGCTCCGGTCGGACAGGACTGAGCGAAGCAGAAGATAGAAGCCGAAGAAGAAGAAGAAAAACCGAAGGAGAAGAGGAAGAAGGAAGGAGAGAGGAGAGAGAAGAGAGAAGAGAGAGAGGTAGGTCAGGTCAGCAGGGGAAGGGGGCAGGTAGGCATGCAGAGAAGGGACGTGCATGGGGAAAAAGAAACGGGGGAGGGGACGTGATCGGCAGAGGGAAAAAGGGAGAGAGAGAGAGAGAGAGAGAGAGAGAGAGAGAGAGAGAGAGAGAGAGAGAGAGAGAGAGAGAGAGAGAGAGAGAGAGAAGAGAGACGCGCGCCGAAGGGACGTCTCGGCAGAGAGAGAGAGAAGAGAGAAAAAGGGAAGAGAAAGGGGAAAAAGACTGATTAATATATTATAAGCGCGACCCAAGGGACATAGACCTAAAAATTGGTCTGACAGTCCCGATTAAATTCAGGAAAAAGGCCTAACGGTCTCCGAAAAATCCCGACAATATTCTAGGACATACGGCCAAAATAAATAACCCAAACCACACTACGAGGGAGGTCTACCAGTCCAAATTTGCACTCGGTCCAAAAATACACTTTTCCATTATTCCTGATAATTTCGACGCTGGCCACAATAATATCGACACCGTCCAATTTATTTCATCCCGGAACTCCCGGAAATCGATTGCCAAGTTCGGGGTATAAATAACGGCCAAATTCGATCGAGTGCGATTCTAGTAAAATTTCTAATTTTAAAAAAAATAAGAACCCGAGAGTGATCAGTTCCTGGGCGAAATTTCATTACAAGCGCACTGACGAATTATACGTTTTATAATTCCCAAAAATGGGTCAAAATCTGGACTGTTACAATGAAAACCAAAGAATCACATGAAGGATGATGGGCCAACTCTGATCCGACCACGTGACATTATTGAATTGCGAGGGGCCAGCAATTACGCCGATGATGCCAAGAGAAGGTTGTTCATGTTGCGAGGTGGAGGACGAAGCGACAGAATCGATGGTGTTTGCCAGGGGAGAGTATCTTCATCATCGAGGGGGGAAGGGTGTACGACTCTGAATGCGTTCGTCCTTTTCTAAGGTGAAAAAGAGAAAAGCCACGTGATTATTGCAATGAGTGAAACCAAATTATTGAGCGTGGGAAGGCCATTTATGGAATAGGGTTTGTCTAGTTGGAAATCTCGAAGGACCTTCATTTACATATTGAAGGTGCTCTTTTCCTTTTCCTTTTCCTTTTTGTTTTAAGTATTGCCGAGTCTCTGCTATCGTACTCTCGACTCAAAGAGAATGAAAAAATTACAAAAATCATTCTCGTAGTATTAGTCAAATTAGATTTTGGTCCTTGTGCTATATATCGTCATAATTCGGTCTCCCAAATTATTTCTGGCAATAATTTTAAGAACAGACTTCATTATTTCGCCATAATAGAGCCTGAATGTGCTGAGTCAACACGGGCAAATTGACATGCGAGGCCTACATATAGAAGTTTCTAAACAAATTACACTATTAATCCGCGTGCTTTTGGAAATTTTCAACTTTAGTCCTTATACTTTGTTTTAGGGACAGAACTAGTTCTTGTATTTTTTTCAACAGAAACTCAATTTCTTTTTTTTTTTGGTAATCGAGGTGTCCGCGCGGCTGGCCAGCGATGACTCAGCTAGAAACTGGCGGTGATGCGCGACTAATCCTCGAGTGACGCTAGCATAGGACCCACCACTATGGCGCCACACTTAAAAATCCCTAACGCCAGTGCTGGGATTCGAACTCCTACCCTTCGTGAGGGGAAGAGAGCCCAAGCCAGCGCTGCCGCTGCGGGCGGTGGTCAATTTCTTTCATCACATTTTAATCCAAAATCTTAAGGAAATATCAAATTATAACCAAGTATTCATTGGCAACTTTTACATTTACTAGTTTGCCCAATCTGATTGAAAGTTTTTCAAAATATGTGTCATCGTATGTGAGTCCTTACAATCTATATGATGTGGAGTTGCTGATATTACTATGAGAAAAAGACACCACAAGTATCATAATTTTTATACAACACTCACTTGAGTGCTGTTACATTTTTTTTTTGATAACTTGCGTGTTATGACTTTTGCACAACGCTTACTTGAGTGCCATAACTTTTTTTTTCCAATCACTTGAGTATCATACTTTTGTACGATACTCACTTGAGTGCCATAATTTTTTTTTCTTATCACTTGAGTAATATATAACTTTCCAATCGATTTATGACCAAAACAAAAAACTTTTCTGTTGATCACTTGAGTGTCATAATTCTTTAAAAATGTTCACCACAGTGTCATGCAATGTCAAATTTTCGACACTTTGGCAAACATTCTTAAAAGTTACGGACTAATGTGATGGATTGAAAGTTATGGTATTCAAGTGAACTTTTTTTTTATAAGTCACCGCACTCAAGTAATCGATAAAAAGTTATAGCACTCAAGTGAATATTGTATGAAAGTTATGATACTTGTGGTGTCTTTATCCTTAATACTATAGTTTGAATGTTTCTTATAAACTTTCTAGATATTTTAATTATAAAATAGCGATTTATATAGAGCAGTGGTTAGATTATTTAGAGATGATCTTTTTCCCCCTAGAGATACTTCTATGTGGTTCTATACTGAAAACGTGGATGTCAAATTAATGCATATCATGGAATTAGTCTTAATGGGGCTATCAGTCAGATTGTGCACACCTGAAAGCATAGGAAGCGTCGAGTAATAGTTTGCCTCGAATTGACATTTCTCATAAGATTCATCATAAAGATGAAACATCCTTAAAAGGATAAAAATTAAAAATGTAACTCTTTCAGAAACTTGTGCACGTAGGCGCCACGTATCGATTTGCCAATGCCGACTCTACATACTCCATTCAGATTTAGACAGAAAGATGAATGTGGAACTTTATCCTTGAATGTTGTTGGAGATAAGTTGGGGGTCTACATGTGTCGGAAGTATGAAGATGGGTTTCATAACATGGGTAATTCAACATGAGAAATATGAAATGTATAATATCTAAGGACCTTGTCGTGAAAATGGGAATGCCCTGTCGAATTTCGTTTCCTGAAAGAACCTCACGCGATAAACATAAGTCACATGATGGAACAGGATTACTCATACTAGTGTAGAAGATTATAACGCGAGTGATTCAATAGATTTGGATATCTATATCAACTCATGTGGCAATTACATAAGAGTTTACGAGAAGGACGATGAAACAAAAAAAAATTTTGCAAGAACTCAATCATTCACATAACGTAGATGTCTGTATCCATCCAAGATAATGGAGGGTTCATGATGAGGGAAGATTGCATCACGTATAGAACTTTTGGTACAATATCAGTCTCAGGAATGATGATAACACCCGACAGATCTAAGGTGGTTCTCGATGGCCCTCGTCTCCTCGATTTGAGTTTTCTTTATTTTCAATTATTAAGGAAACAAATTCTAAAAAAGTTTCTGACCAAAAAAAAATCCAAAATATTTATTAACTGGTATCACAAAACCTGGAGTTGTCGATCTGTCATTGAGGCGATGCGTCATACTGTTTAATATACAATGGTTATTTGCAACTCCTCCAAGGATCTCACAAGATCCGTGGAAATCTGGGGTACCAATTCGACCTAATAAAATAAACAATGAAGAATAGAAAAAGAAATCTTTCGAAGATATGCATCAGCCATATAAACAACTTGGTATATTGTTAGACTTCGTCTTAAATACATTAGTTTCCCTTTGGAAACTTTAGGAATTCTTTTTTACTTTGGTTATTGTAGGATTATTCATCTGCTACAAAGCTACTTAGGGTGCCTTTGTTTTGCGAAAAATGAATGATCTGTAAAATATTTTCTGAAAAATAATCGCTTATATCATTTGAAATAATTAGTTAATAAAAAATATTTTTATTATCAATAACAATTTATGTCTAAATATTTTCATGAATGATGAAAATATGTTTTTTTCATACATTTATGTAAACGATACATGCAACTATTAAAAAAAATATTTTACAAATAATTTATTTTCTGTGAAATAAATGGAGCCTTAATTATAATGAATAACCACAGGCAATAGGGAAAATTGTCCAATTACTTATAAACTTATTGTATATAGGCCAATTTAGTCTTAAACTTGCTGAAAAATTTTATGTTATATATGCCAAACCTTTACACGAACTTCCAATGTAATTGTTTCAACCAATTTTCGCCGGAAATCGTTGATGTGGTGATGTGCCTTATGTGGTAGCTAGCAATTACTGGACAGCCATATCAACGATTTTTGGCAAAAATTAGTTGGAAAGATTACATTAGAATTTCAAGTAAAGGACTATGACTAAATTGGCAAAATTGATAAGTTTGGAATTAAATTGACATTTGTACAATGAATTTAGGACTGATCAGATAATTTTTCCAAGGCAATATACGTTCGGAGCAAAAAAAGCAAGCAATTACTCAACAAAACAAGATGCAACCTGTGCAATAATTTTTAACTAATATATGATACATAAACATCTAAGCATAAAGAAAATTCCACATTTTTGTATTTATATTATAATATCATAATTTAAATATAACATAAATTTTTTCGGCAACTTTTATATTAAATAGTTAACGAGATATTTTGACCTATTACATTTTATCTGTTATTTATTATGTCTATATTTTTTTGTCAAAGTTATTTACTACGTCTCCAGGACATGTAATTAATACGCTTTTATTTTAGTAAGCATATTTATACACTAATGTAATTGTTATGTTAATATTAAGGGAGAAAATTTATTTAATACTAAGGAGTTATTATGAGAATATAGAAATAACTAAGAGAAATAGGAGGAAGAAGGACGGGTTACTAAATAGGTAGCAAAATGAGTAGAGAGTGTAAGAAAAGTACTCTTTCTACCATAGAGGCAGCCCTTAAAGAAGCCATATTTATTATCATACACATATATAGAGTGGACAGTCACTGTGACATCTAGATTTTTCTAAATTATTTGATAATATTTAGATTACAAATATATAAAAAAAGGTTCACTCAGAATTTGGTTGACATTTGTGATGTCACGTCTCGAACCCAAACGGGCTCGCGACACCCTTACGACGATCGTATTGAACGCAACGTCCTAGGACACGTAACCGATCCAAACGAGACACCCACATGTATATGCAAGCGGAAGCGAAATATAACAACCCAGACAATAGATAATGACGAAGGGATAGTAATAGCACAAAACAATAATTTCATAACAATGGAAAACAGTCACTTACAGCATTCGGCCATATAATCAGACATTAGACTCCTAGGGTTAACATTCATCATTATCATCAAAAAGGGAGAGGTGGTAGGGTACGCTAGCTAGCTGCACAAGAAGGGCTCTATCAAAAAGTTTGTAAGCCCAGCACCCAAACACTCCTACGGTGCCCAATCTAAATCAGACCGTGAAGATCTCGATCAGCTCTTCCTCATTACCCAGCTCCTTGTCGGGCTTGGACTCCATTGGCTCTGGCATAGGCTCGGGCTCTTCTTCAGGTTCGGACTCCTCAAATTCCTCTTCGAGCTCGAGATCCGTAGGCGCTACAGATTCTGGTATGGGCTAGAGTTCGGGACCTGTAACGTCCTGAAATTCGACTCACTTTCGTGATCAATGAAATAGACAATTATATCTCATTTTGTTTTAGTGAGTCTCGCCCAGAACTGATCATTCTCGGGATACTGACCATTAGGAATGGCTAACTAGGAAAAACGGTGTGTGGACCTAAGAACTCGACCGTGAATCGAGTTCGATTCCGAGAAGCGACGAGAGAATATTTTGTGCCGATATGGGCCGATCCAAGGAGAGTGACGGAATTTGGTTCGATCGACGATGTACGATCGAATAGCGGGTGATTCCGCGGGATCGAGAGTACACGCGGCGAACGATCCCAAATTTATTCCGGACGACTGCGACCCCTGGGACTAGCGATAATCCTTGTGTTCTTTTGGGAATTGAGACCGTCATGACTCGAGTAGCCCTAGGTCGATACGCGTAACCCCTAAAAAGCCGCACGTTAGTGAGAGACGCTAAAACTGCAAATTGAGCTAAATCGATCGTGGAATAGAGTCCGGACTTTTGTGTCGAATTTCGTGGGTGTACGCGACTATTTTTGCGAGGATGACGTTATTTTTATATGACCACTCATATTTGGGATCGGTAGGGTCAAAATTAGAAAATTTGTCTCGGGACCGGAAAATTACCGTTTTGCCTCTAAGCCTTTTTAGTGTTCCCAATTTTGGGAAAATGTTTTAGAGTTTTATATTAGTTGTTTTAGCCCAATAATGTTAGAAATGTTGGTCAATTATGCCCTTAGGTGTTTATTCTAGATTTGGTCTTAGCCTTAGGATTAAGGGCAAAATTGTCAATATTGAAAGTTGTTCACCAACCCTACTAGCCCAATATGCATATACTCTCTTGTCTCTCTCTCTCTCTTCTTCATTTTCCTCCTCCCCAAGCCACCGGCCAACCCTCTCCCCTCTCCATCCTGCGAGCTCCCTTACCCGGCCTCACGCCGCCACCGTTCGTCGGAACCGGTGCTGCCCCCCATCGCCGCCGCCGCCGGTGCTGCCGCCCCACGCCTCACCCCACCATCACCATCCCGTCCCCCTCTCCTCTCCCTCTCACCGTTTCACTCCCTCTCCCGTGCTCTCTCTCTCTCTCGACCGCTCAAGAGCTTGCTGGAGCCGCCGCTCGCCGTCACTATTCCGGCGTGGGACCGCCACTGTCCAGCCATCGTCACCGCTTGATCAGCCTTGTTTAAAGCTTAGGAATCCA
This sequence comes from Syzygium syzygioides, assembly GCA_031216285.1. NCBI lineage: Eukaryota > Viridiplantae > Streptophyta > Magnoliopsida > Myrtales > Myrtaceae > Syzygium > Syzygium syzygioides. Next base: position 25,884,021 of record CM062248.1, on the reverse strand, counting down.
AGTGAGTTCGATCCTAAACCCTAATTAGGTTAAATTGCATTTCTAGATGAGTTTTAGGGGTTAATTATGGTAATTTAGGGGTTAATGTACGAAGGACATTAGGGGCTGATGTTGCGGCTGATTTGGTGGCTTAGCATGATCATTTTAATAAGGTTTAGTGGTTGAGAATGTGCTGTGTGTTGGCTGAAAGTGTTGGATTAAATCGGCCCGAGTTCGGGTTAAGTTCAAGTTCAATTGTGGAATATAGTGCGCGCCTAATATGATCCTCATGGTGGCTGATTTGAGTGAGGTCTTGGGGAGTCTAATAGAGTATTTTGAGGAGATTTGTCAGCCTAGAGTGACCCATGTGGGGGCTGTCCACATTGGGTTTGAATTGGAGAAGGCGCGATCAATTTGGGAATTTAATTGTGTAATTATTGGGAATGTTAGATTGGCGGATTAGGTGGCTGATTTGTCTTTGGTAATGATTAATTTTGGGATGCCGTGTTATGTGCCTAGTGTGACTAAGAATGGAGCAACTTGGCGGGCCTCGATTGCGCGGGTTCACATTGATCTAATTGTGCGATTTATAGGTTTGAATCGTGTGCCGTGCAAGAGTGCTTTGAATTGCTTTCATGGTTGTGCTAATATGTTGGTTGGGCATGTTGAAATGTAGAATGAGCATATTGTATTGTGAATTGAATAAGTGATGTTGTGCAATTGAATACTCATTGTGAAATTTGTGAATGCCCAAGTGTGAACGTTGTGGCTATGGGTGTGCATCTTGAGCATTAGCATAGCATGTGCATATACGAGTGTGCCCAAGTGACATGAGCATGTGATCATCTAAGATGCCCTGATGCGTTTAATGCGCGATTCAGATAATAACTGGTGTATGTGAATGTGTGATCACATAAAGCCCTGATGCGTTTTACGTGGGGTAGTGAATCTGTCTTGATGCGTGTTACACAGGACGATACTCGGATTACCGGAAGATGACTGACTTGATGCGTTTTACGCAAGTTGTAGGTCATGAGCCTGATGTGTTTTACGCGGGCCGGAGATCGATCTCAAATTATTAGACCTGATGCGTGTTACGGGGGTCGGTGAAATTGGTAATTGCAAATGTGCAAGAGTGCGAGTGTGCGAAATGCATTGATGAAGCATGAGCATGAGTGCGAGCACGAGCATATGCATGACATGTGTCGTGACTAAGTGATATGCGTACATGTGCCATGATTGAATTCTGTGGCATTATTGCGATTATATATATAAAATGCCTAACTTGTAGGGTCAAGTAAATTTGGATTTGGGCACGAGGGCCTGAGTCAAATATGTATTGGTCTATGTGTTGTTTAGTACTTGTCAAGAGGTGCATATTAGCCTAGTTTAGGTTTAGGGAACCTATTCGCTGAGATTTATTCTCACTGTTGTTTAAACCACACCTTTCAGATCCTCGATCCCGAGGATGCCTGAAGTTCCTGTACGTTTGGGGATTCCACATCAGATAGAGTGAACGAGGACGATACACCCCATAGGGAATGGGGAGTCATATATTAGATATTACACTTTAGTATGGGTGAATGTGGGGGAAACATATTATCAGACTCATGAATATGTAGCTTGGTGCTTCAGGGATAGTCTCGGAGAGTATGGTCCTCTTTGAACTTAGTCTCGGAGAGTATGGTCCTCTTTGAACTTTTGATGTCCCGTTTACCGGACTGGGCACAAGGTACCCTCGGTGCCCCGATGGCAAAGTGGCTGATCCTGGTTCTTCAGTTGAGGAGAGTGCGAGTTTTGATGGCATACCCGTAAAGTACGAGGTGGATGAGCCCGATCCGATGGACTTAGAGCCAGCTGACTGGGACACTGTTCCGGAGCCGATGGAGTCGGATGATGAAGAGCTAAAGCCGATTGAGGAGGATCCCGTACTGGAGGCCGAGCTTGAGGATATGGACTCGAAGGAGGAGGCTGCAGAGGCCGAGTCTAAGCCGAACTCATCGGATTCTGAGGAGGAGATGCCTGATAGCTCTTCATCTTCGGAGTCTTCTGATTCTGACCCGGACTAGACACCGTAGGGTTTAGCTTTAGCCTAAGATTGGTAGGGCCAATACCTTTTTTACCAGTGCCCCACCTTAAGTAGTAGACTGACCCCCAAGCCACTTACACCTTTTTTGTCAGTAGTGGCCGTTAACCCATTTTTTTATTTTTGATGCTTAAGTTGTATATGAATATTGTATATGTTTCCCCGATATTAATGCAAGTGTATATTTGTTCATGTTGTTGGTTATGTGCTATCTTTGGTCATGTGTTATAATAATATACGGGTGTTTATTTTGCTTCCGTGTGCGCTTTAATCTCTGTATTGGGCATTGGGTCGGCGACGCGTCCTAGGATGTCGCACTTGTAATCGACCATCACGAGGGATGTGGCGCACCGTGGGGTTCGGGGCATGATAGGACCAGGGTTCTCTAGGGACTCTTTGGAGTCCAGAATCTTACCATCAATCGCATACACGTCCCCAGGCTCCCAATCCATAGCATCCTTATTGCTATGCTGCTATCCCTCAAAACCTTGCATTGGGCCAATTAACTCCAACCCATTACGATAAAACCATGCCAAGTAAGTGTGACACTGCAAGTCTTCTAAGCCCACATTTACCCAGACTGTAGTGAGGTGCCTAATGTAAGTCTGATGTGGACCTACCGGATACTTGGTCTCCTCATGCATCGTATGCATAGGGACCCCAAAATGCTGAGGTGGCGGCATGATCAAGGTCTGGGTCGGGTATCTGAAATGGTTTGCATTATAGCAATGGGAATAAATCTCAATAAGCAAACAAAATAAATCCCACCTAGGCCAATGCGTACCCAGACGAGTCCCAGCATGCATTCTAGCAATTGACATAATAGAATTCTCATGCACACTTACCTTGCCTCAAATCACCTGCCAACTCCACGCATTAGTTAAAATCACAATAATGCAATAATAATTCAAGAACATAACATAAACACTTGAGTGCCATAACCACGTACATTCACCTAATTCAACCAAACACTTTTTGCATGTGTGTCCAACCAACTAACCATGACTCGCGTCAACACGTCTCAGGTTCAGCCCTCCGATCAATCTAGGCTCAGTCCTGTGTAACCACATCTCAGGACATTTCTCTCGACCTGCATAACCACGCCTTAGGTCATTTCTCTCGATCCGCATAATCACGTCTCATGTCATTTCTTGCCTTTCTAGCCACACCTGCGTAACCACGCCTCAAGTTGACAACCCTCCGATCAATCCAAGCTTAGTCTCACGTAACCATGCCTTAGGACATTTCTCATACACATACGTCACAACACAATTCGCCAATACCAATCTAGCACGTCATACTATTCAAATTCAAGTCATGCTCACCACATTAGCCTACTAATTCGACCTTCAAGTTGGCTACATTCAAACACCAATTTCACCCACAAATGCCACTACAGCTCAGTCATTTAACTCATCTCGATCGATCACTAATTTAGCCACAAAATCACCACCATAATAATCCATTAACTAATCATATTCAATTAACTAATCTCTACCTAACTTAGTCACTAAACCAATACTAATCACCCCTAAACAAGTCTAATAATATCCAAAGTACTAAGTAGGGATTAGGAGGTCACTTACTTAGGTTTTGGCCTAAGAAAAATCGATAAGGGGGCCAAATGGTTGGTCAGGGCAGCAGCGGCTTAGCCTGGGCTAAGGCACAGCGGGCAAGCAACTTGGCCATGGCTCGGCACAGCCTTCAGCCACGGTCCAAGACTCTTGGCCACGATCGGGCGAGCGGATAAGCGTGCAGGCGAACGGTTGGGCACAACGAGCGAGCAGTTGGGCAAGCTCGGCCACGGTCGGAATGGCGGCCAGGCATGCAGGCGACGAGCTCGACGCTCGGTATGGGCAAGGGCAGCGGTTGGGCTGCTCGGCCACGGCCAGGGCAGCAGCCAGGCAGACGGGCAATGGGCTCGGCCACGGCTGGGACAGTTTGGCCAAGGCAGGGACAATGGCTAGGCGAACGGGCAACGGCCTGGGCGAGCGGCCGACGGTGACGGTGAGCTGGCGACGGGCGAGCTAGCAACGACGGTAATGGAAAGCTACTGAGCGAGACCCGTGGCAGCGAGCTACTAGCAAGCTGGCGAGTGGCCAGAGGCAAGAGCGGTGGTCGGGTGGTGGCCCTACGAGCGACATGTGACGGTTGGACGCGCAGCTTCGTCGACACACAGCGGTGGTGACTGGTTCGGACAGAGGAAGGTACTCGCGAGTGGCTTGGGCGAATCGGCAACGAGTAGTCCTGAGGTGACGGTGGAAGAGCAGGCACGCGGCTAGGTTGGCTGGCGATGATGACTGCGACGGCGTGCGATGGCTGGGCAGCAACGATGGTGGTGGTGGTGGCCGGTCGAGCGAGCGGTGGTCAGCGAGCAAAGGAAGAAGAAGCAGATGCAGTGGCCAAGAGGAAAAGAAAAGAAGAGAAGAAGAAGAAGAAGGGAAAAGAGGAAGAAGGAAGGAGAGAGAGAGAGAGAGAGAGAGAGAGAGAGAGAGAGAGAGACAGAGAGAGAGAGTCTACAGAGGAGAGGAGGCGTGACATGCATAGTTGGGGGGAGGGGATGCGTGTAAGGGGGGTGCGCGGGCAGCGAGAGAGAAAGTCAAATTAATCGAGTTCGATCCAACAGCCCACGTTCAAACTCAAAGTCGATCCAACGGTCCACTAAAAATCCTAAGTTAGGATTAGGCCAAAAAACACTAAATAAAATAAAGCCAGAGGGAGGTCTATTGGTCAAAATTCGCATTCGATTCAAATTTCACTTTTCGATGATTTTGGGCAATCTCGACGTTGGCCATAATAATATCGACACCGTCCAATTAAATTCGTCACAAAACTCTGAGAAATTCAACATCCAAGTTCGAGCTCTAAATAACGGTCAAATTCGATCGAATGCGATTCTAGCGAAATCTCTAATTTAAAAATAACCCAAGAGTAATCAGTTCTAGGTGAGATTTTACTATAAGCACACTGACGAAATACACACTTTATAAATCCCAAAAATAGATCGAAATTCGGAATGTCACATGTGAAATTTTAATTAGATTACTAATGTATGATGCGTGGAAATTTCGAAAGATGCTTTTCATCTAAGTGACTTTTCTGATTGCAATTCCGTTAGGGTTATAAAATTACTAGGTATTATAATTAAAAATATGTGTTTCTAATTTCAATTTGCCTAAATTAATAGATTTTTATATAAGGTTGATTATATAGAGTGACGATAAAAAACTAATTACCATAGTAATAATTGACAGTGACTGATATGCTTTGAAATACGTATTAGATAACTTTCAAAGTAAAAATTCACTGAGTAGATTTTCCTAACGTATAATAGCTTTCACTGATTATCGGTGTTTAGAACAAATACCTATTTTCTAGCTTATTTACCGAAATGTAAAATATTATCAAACATTAGCAAATATCTTCATTTTAACCTAAATTATGCGACTTGTCACCCTTTTACATGAACATTTCTCTTTATTCTTTACCTAGTATTTCGGCCTCAATCTCCTCATGGCTTTTAATCTTAGTTAATTAATAGCTATTGTTTTGACTTATGCGAAACACAAGTCAAGGTCTTCTTTATATCTTCTCATATTTTGGACGTGAGCTTCAACTCCACTTCTCTTTCATCCAACAGAATATCAACTTCAAGAGCACTTGCATTGTCCTTTCTTTTGAACAAGAAAGAAAGAAAGATTTCCTACCCATATCTCTTTGCATTAACCTTCATAGTCTATTCAATTGAGTTATCTAAGATTTAGTCTAACCTATTAAGTGTTACAAGGTAAAGTTGTGAACTTCATTTCTTTTTATGAAATTAGTTTTGTTTTTAAAGAATGAGACTTGTTAAATTTTAATTGTTTGTTTTGCTTTCAAGGTGATTAGAGCTTTGATTTATTCAAGTCTTCCAACCAAGTTTAGTGAAAACTCTAAGTTAGATTGATCTACTTGGTACTCTTGATTTTGGTTGGTTGATGTTGGCTCATCTAGTTTAAATTTTACGTTAAGTTTCATTGGACATCAAGATTGGGATGTTGAGTTATGGTCATTTCTTGCCTAAATGGAAACCTTTTCTACATGCCTAGAAGGTGTTTGAAAGAATACCCAAAAGGTTTTCTTGCATCTTGAATGGGAAAAAGTAAAAAATGGTAAAGCTAGACCTACAATGGACATTTTAGTAATTTTTGACATGTCTAGCTTCAATTTTGTAAACTTCTAGAATTGAGATGGCTCTTGTAACAATGATATTTTATGCTTTTAAGTGTTAATTGGTGGGTCATTAAGTTAGATTAATCAAAGGGAATCAAACAGGTTCAAAATAACTAGTTTTGACGCTTTAGGGGCAAATTTATAATCTCACCAAGCTATGGGACTAATATGAAATAACATTGGAAACCTTATGATATTTGATAGTTAAGTTATTCTTAGAAATAATTGCTCAATTTAGACAATTTATCTAACTAGTCAAAATTTGTACTTAGTTGCACAAGCATTTTGAAAAGTTGGTCATATCGATAATTTTACAAAATCTGAGACATTTATGTAGTGTCAATAAGATTTCCATATGCATCAATAGCATTAGCTAACTAATTTGACTAGTAAAGCCAGATTAAGATAAAATTGAGTTATAAGTCATATTGGTAAAATTGAGTTATAAGTCATATTGGGATCAATGCCTTGCAAATATGCAACATGTAGTGTGGAGAAATCGAGACGCATATTATTTTTAAAAGCCCACTTCATTTATGCACTATTAAGAAGAAAGATCTGTTGATATTCTTTGTGACATGTACATGGTTATATTACTGTTGAGATACATGCATCTTATTCATGCCATGTAAACGGTGAAATGAGAAAGCTAATCGGGCTTGGAATACATTAGAGTTTTAATGGCAAACTGGGAAAAATTTTAAAATGTTGTTATGTAAGAATGTTGTGAACTGTTACATTGAATGATGATTGTTTTATGAATAAGAGTTTGTAAATTTGCCAATTAAGATAAATGGATATTTGGTTTCCATTGCTAATACAAGAAATGCCAAAAGATTAATGTAATAGTACTTGCATTGTGATTTATAATCATTTGCATGTCAATGATGTCATGTGATGATGACCTTTGCCATCGCCTGGAAAGCGAAATCCCTTATATGAGTATGTGTATAAAACTTTGGGAAAAGATAGATATTTTACCGCCTAAATTGGGTCTCTACAAGGTTGAAAGGACACGAAATCCTATGATTTGTACATGAAATGATATGGCTTGTGTAACTCGATATGACTTGTGTCACCTGTGATGTAAAGTTATGGAAAGCTATCTCCTCGCTAATCTAAAGGTCACCCATAATGAATGGGCCAAGAGGCGTGGTAAAGATATTTGCGCATCATGATATTTGTACATTCATTTGTGTGTATTTAAGTATTAAACTAAACATTAGCTCGTGGCATCTATTTTTATCCATTGCATACATGATTATTGTCATTTATAACACACGATTTAATTTTTAAGGAACTTAAAAAATGTTTTTGGAAAGAGTAGGTGAATATTCACTATATAAAATATGTTGACCTGCTTATTACTTTAGTGGTCAAATGTTTGGAAAATTTGACATGTTTGGCAGGATTGTGTCTTCTGTAATGGGAGTTTCAATTATGCATTTAGAAAACAAAGCTAAATTATTTGTTCTTTTGAGGTTCAAAATATATGAAAAATTGAGGTTGCGACGGTTACTCAATACAAGTCTGGAATTTAAATATATGTATTTTTTTGGGTGAGCTGAGAACACTTAGTAAGTTAGTTAACAATATAAAAATTATCGCAGCATATGGTCTCTCAATATAACCATTTCCTCTTTCCTCTGTATTCTATCTTCTGTCTTACAACGTAAAATAGTTTTTGCATAGGGTGACCGAGATCTTTGGACTATAAGCGTAACTGCAAAACGGTTAAAAGTCAATATCACCCGCAGCTACTTCGGCAACGTACGCTCAACTATGGATGTGAGAGTATAATTGTATGTATTCGTGGTACATATGAAAACTCAAAAGTTTGATTTATACGGTGTTCTTATTTTTGGCACAATTTATGCGGTGTATACGGTGTTAAGATAACACACTATATGTGCACAATAGTCACACCTAGACATGGCCACGGGCCGGTTTTGGCCCGGAACCGGCCCGGTCAAACCCGGGACCGGCCTGTTGACCGGGCCGGCGGTTCTGAACCGGAACCGGCCCGTGCCCTACGGGCCCGGTTCCGGTTCCCGAAATTCTTGAACCGGCCCGGAACCGCCGGTTCCGGACCCGGTTCCAAAAAAAAAGAAAAAAAAAGAAAAAAGGGCGGAGCGCGGACTCCGCGGAGGCGGAGGCGTCGCCGGCGTCGGGCGAGGCCGGCCTCGCCAGTTGCAGGCGAGGCCGGCCTCGCCCGACGCCGGCGAGGTCGACCCTCGCCGGCGTCGGGCGAGGCCGGCCCCGCCAGTTGCAGGCGAGGCCGGCCTCGCCCAGCCCAGGCGAGGCCGGCCTCAGGCGGCGTCGCGGCGACTGGCGAGCGCCTCCTCGCCGTCCTCGACTCCTCGGCGCCCGGCGCCCGTTGGGCAACAACGGCCCAACGGGAAGAAAAAAAAAATTGCTTTGCAGCTGCAGGGCAGCGCCCCAGCGACAGCGGACCCGCCTTGCGGCCCGTTGCCAAACGGGCAAAAATTTGCCTGTTTGGCAACGGGCCAACGGGCAAAAAAAAACGTACAAAAATTATGAAAAATAATAACCGTTGCAAAATTGCAACGGTTATTATCTTCTCTTTTTTTTTAAAAAAAATTTTCTTCTCAATTTTTTTTATAAATACTCACACAATTCTCTCAAATTCTCTCAAATTCTCTTCTCTCAAGTCTTAAATTTTCTCAATACTCGAAATTCTCTCCAATTGCCAATTCTCTCAATTTTCTCAATCCACGCAATTCTTTCTTAATTCTCCCAATTAATCCGCTCAATTCTCTCAATCCACTCGAAAAATAGCAAGTGGAAGTCGAGTGCCATCTGGCAAAGGTAAGAATATCGCAACGGAATCCCATCATTTTTTTGATCCTCGTGAATATGCAGATTTTCAAGATGATGAAATCAACATTTTTCCCGATATGGAGCGTGTCCCGACTCAAGAAAGTTTTAATCCTCCTAGAGAAATATCTACAACAAAGGAAGCGGAACGAGAATTTACATCTGACATTTGGAATCACTTCACGAAAACGGAAAGGTTTGATCTTGGTGAAAAAAGGTATGATATAATTTGTAAATATTGTGGGAAAATATATAAATATACAGGTGGACAAGGATATGGAACATTTAAACGACATCTTAGGAGCAAACATCCAACCGAAATGAGAATCGATATCGGGCAACAACAAATTTCCTGGTACGTCAATCCTAACAGTTCTCCTTTGTTTCGTTTTAATGACAAAACTTATAAGGAAGAATTAGGCAAATTTATTTCCGTTGAGCATTTAGCATTTAATTTTGGAGAAAGATTTGGTTTTAATGAATTTGTACAAAATGCATGTGCTCCACAAGCAAAACGTGTTCCTAGAAATTCAGTTAAACGAATAATTAAAGATCTTTACAAAAAAGGAAAAAAAGATTTACAAAACTTTTTTATGCAATTTAATGGATGCGTGCATATAGGTAGTGACATTTGGAGTGATCCTTGGCAAAGTCATTCTTACATGGGCATAACATGTCATTGGATAGATGACGAGTGGAGTATTCAAAAAAGAGTCATTGCATTTAGAGTTTTCGATGATAATCATACGGCAAATAATATTTATAGATTAATTAGGCAAATTTTAGAAGAATATTATTTGCTTAACAAAATTTTTTCAATCGGTTTTGATAATGCTGCAGTAAATACCGCTTCAATTGTTGAGTTAGAAAATATTTGTAAACCCGCTTTTGGCGGAAAATTTTTTCACGTTAGATGTGCTTGTCATGTTTTAAATTTATGTGTACAAGATGGTTTGAAAACTCTCGATATTTTTCTTCAACCAATAAAAATGGCGATTCAATTTTTATGGAAACATCCCCAAAAAATGAGAGAATGGGGTAAATTTTGTAGAGAAAATGGCAGATGGCCAAAAAGATTTCCAAAAGATGTTCCAACTCGTTGGAATTCTACTTTCCACTTGCTTACTGAATCTTTAGCATATAAAGATTTATTATGTACATTCATTTCTAATAATGTACCTCAGATTAATTTATACCCACAAGAGTGGGATATTTGCCAAAAAATTTTAGAAGTTTTAAAGATTTTTAATGATGCAACTTATACTTTGTCTGGTGTTTATTATCCTACTACACATTTATTTTTAGTAGAGTGTATTAATATTGTCGGAATTTTTGATGAATGTGAAAATGATGTTCAATTACAACATACTATACTTGCAATGAAAATGAAGTGGCTACATTATTATATGGAAATTCCCATTATTTATTTAGTTGCTTGTGTTTTTTATCCGCGTTGCAAATTGGATGGCTTAAATGAATTTTTGCGTGTGTATTATCAATGTTTAAATTGTGATGATATAAATGTTACAGCTATAATACGTAATGTTAAAAACGTAGTAATAGAATTATATAATGAATTTTATACTAAATATAATTTAGATGATACTGGATCTTCTCAATCTATGGAGATACAAAATGACGATACAGGTAAAATTAGTAGAGGGTACCAACTTTTATTACATAGACAAAAAAAACAAAAGGGAGTAATAAGAAATATTTCTGAATTAGAGAGTTATCTAAACGTTTCATTTGAGATTACTGAATGTGGTAAGGATTTTTTAATTTTGGATTGGTGGAAGGGGCACGCAAGCCGATACCCAATCTTTGCTCTCATTGCAAAACAGATTTTTTCAACCCCTTGTTCCGCAGTTGCGGTCGAACAAGCATTTAGTGTAGGAGATAATATTTTGGAAGAACATCGTTCAAGATTAGATCCAGAATCAGTGCAGATGCAAGCTTGTGTTGCTGATTGGACGAAGGCTCAATACCGGCAATAAGAGGTAGATCGCAATGCTGAATCTGAATTCTTTAACGATGGAGGAGATACTACCACTACCGGTACTGGAACGGGTAGTGACGATTGAGGGTAAAAGAACTATTGGAGTTGGCAAATATTTCGGGAACTCTTGTTTTTCATATCGGGTACGCCCACATGAGCTTAGAGAAACCCGAGTATAATCCGACGATATGTGACCTCTGATCCCCTGTGCATTGTGCACGGAATGTTTAGGTTTTGGGATCATTTTAGAGCATATATATTGTGTTCGTTTTTTTTTATAGATCGTTGTAACGAATTGTAATGTGTTTAATGATAATTTATTAAGTTCAAGTCATGTATTTTTATCCCCAAATTTAATTACAATTTACATTTTAATTACAATTTATATTTAATTTTCTTTTCTTTTCTGTTTTTCCTTTTCTGTTTTTTTTTTGGTCTTCCTCCGCCGGCGCCGGCTAGGGCTGGCGGAGGTCGCCGGCCTCAGGCGAGCCTCGCCGGCCTCGGGCGAGGCTCGTCTAGGGCTGGGCGAGGCTCGCCTAGGGCTGGGCGAGCGAGGTGAGCCTTGCCCGACGCCGGCGAGGCTCGCCCTCGGCCCTCGCCTGGATCTGGCGAGGGCGAGCCTCGCCGGCGTCGGGCGAGGCTCGCCTCGCTCGCCCAGGCGACGGCGAGCCTCGCCCGACGCCGGCGAGGCTCGCCCTCGCCTGGCGAGGGCCAGCCGGTTCCGAACCGGTTCTGAACCGTCCGGTTCCGAACCGGTTCTGAACCGTCCGGTTCCGGTTCGTTATTGGCCACGAACAGGAATCGCCGGTTCTGAACCGGAACCAGTCGGTTCCGGCCCGTGGCCATCACTAGTCACACCAGCCAAGAACCATTCCTTTAGTTCTGCGCAGGCCTGCCATTTGAAACAAACATGGTGGGGCCCATTTAGACAGATCACCGGCTCTAGTTACTCGGGAGGGAGGGAGGGAGGGAGGGAGGGTGCTCCATCTTGGTGTCAGGTCAATAATACCAGCGGAAAATATTTTTGATACGACAATTATTTCCGCATGAAAATGCTGTAATAATCGATTAGATAATTAGGGCACGTTTGTTATTTTTTCCTGAAAATGATCATTTGTATCGCTCATAAAAATGAACAAAAGAAAAATATTTTCATCGTGCACAAAAATGTTTAGACATATATCGTTATCGACAATGAAAATATTTTTCATTGACTAATTATTTCGAGTAAAACAAACGATTATATTTAGGAAAACGTTATTCGAATCATTCATTTTTCAAGGCTCTTTTGCTTGTTTTGTGGAACATGAATGGTTTGAAAAACATTTTCTAGAAAATGATTGCTTATATCGCTTGAAATAATTAGCTAATGAATAGTATTTTTATTACCGACAACAATTTATGGCACTCCCCGAACCCCGACGGGCTCGCGACACCCCTTCGACGGTCATAATGAACGCGATGTCCTAGGACGCGTCGCCGACCCAAACGAAATACGTAAGCGGAATCGAAATATAAATAACCCGGACAATAAACCATGACCAAGAGATAGCACTAGCATAAAGTCAATATACGCATTTTATAAAAATACTTGGCAGATACAAATAGCAGAACCACGTTCATCAAAAGGGGGTAAAGGTTGGGTAACCTACTTTGCTATACAAAACGGGGGCAACCAAAAGAAAGGTGAAATGAAACATCAATTGCCCAAAGTCACTCTCAGTCTTCGAACAGCACATGACGATTATCCGTTACTCCAGTCCTAAAAATGTTTAACAACGGGGGATGAAATAAATCTCAATAAGTAGACAACCTAAACCCCACATAGGCCAATGCGTACCAGACGAGTCTCCACATGCAATCTAATGATCGACGAACTAGAATTTACAAACACATACTTACCTCGCCTCAAATCACACGCCAACTCTGCACGATAGTCAAATCACATTAATGCATCTAGCATAACACATATTCAGAGCACACAAAGAAATTTCCCATGCATCGTACAACCACACTGGTGCGTGTCTCGATTATAAGGTAAAAATCACTTAGGCACGTCCTATATCATACCTAGTAGTATTCACTCCATAATCAAATACTATGCAACATGCATGGTCCAGCTAACTTTCTCACGACCTCCCAGGTCCTTTCATACTGCCCGCGTAAGCACGCCTCAGGCCCATTCTCATGACCCGTGTAAACACGCCTCAGGTCTATTCTCACAACCTGTGCTACTGAGCCTCGGGCTCATTCCCACAGCCCGCGCTACTGCGCCTCAGGCTCAGCCCTCTGATCAATCCGGGCTCAATCCTACATAACCACGCCTTAGGATATTTCTTTTTTTCCAATGACCCGTGTAACCTATGCCTCAGGTCTAACTCACCTTCCACAGCCCGCTTAAACACGCCTCAGGCTCAGCCCTCCGATCAATCCGGGCTTTGTCCAATGACCCGCGTAAACACGCATCGAGTCTATCCTGCCTCAGGCTATACAGATAGGCACACACGTTATATGCTTCAATCGATTCCATGCCAATCACATATTCAAATCACACTTTAATACACTCAATTGCCAATCATCCCAATCAATCCATACAAGTATCAAACTCAATCCATAAAGTATCATAAGCTAGCCACATTGCACAATCATCAATCTAACACATTGCACATACTCAATTTCAAGTCATGTGCTTGCCACTTTGGCCCACAATTCCAACATTTGACGCAGTCATATTCAACCCATGATCCATCACAAACCGGCCACCATCAAGCATCAAATTGCACTCACAACCACCACGACAAACCAGCTACATACGTGCCCATCAATCAATCATAAACTCCAATTCTAATCACAAACTCATCACACTAACCCGCCAATTCAACACTCAATCGGTCCAATCAAACGTCAATTTCACCCATACCCACCACGACAATTCGATCATTGCACCCACATAATTTAGCCACTAAACATACTACATAATTATCACAATTCAATCTACCAATTAACTACATTTTTAATTTGGCCCTAACCCAAGCTTTCCTACTAAATCGGTACTAATTAACCCCTAAACAAGTCTATAGATACCCAAAGTACTAGGTAGGAATTAGGAAGTCACTTACTAGGTTTTGACCTAAGAAAAAAATCGGCTCGGGCCTAAAATGACCCGAGTGAATAGTGCTAGATCGGCATGGGCGAGGGCGCAGGGCTCAACCACGGCTCGACACACGGCCCGGTGACTCGGCCATAACTGGGCACACAGCTGGGCACGACTGGGCAATGGCTAGGCGAGTGGGCGTGCGGCTAGGACGCGTGGGCAACGGGTCGGCCATGGCCTGGGCAAGCTTGGGCACGGCTGGGTGAGCGGCCTGAGCTGGCTTGGGCTAGCTGGCCGGTCGGGGTGGGCAAACGGCGGCGGCGACAGTGACGGCGACGATGACGAGGCAGCGACGATCCGAAGGAGAGGGGAAGGTCAGCTGGGGGTGGTGATGGCGAGAGAGAGGGGGCAATGGGGGTTAAAGGGGGGTGAGTCGGCAGCGACGGGGCAGCACGGCACGATGGTTGGCGACACAGGGTCAGCCGGCGAGCGGCTGAGCAGCACCGACGAGCTGCAGGTGTGGTCGCGAGCTGGTGGATAGGGGCGACGGCAACGGTGCAGCTTGGCTAGGCTAGGGCGACGGTGGCGAGCTGAGCTAGGCAAGACCCGCGACGGCGTCCAAAACGGCGGTGTGTGGCGGCCAGTGGAGTTGGGCAGGGGCGAGCTGGGCTCGAGGCGGCGATGGGTGGGCAGGGGGATGGACGGCACGACGGCTGGTAGGACGGCGGTGCCAGCGGGCGGGGCGAGTGGTGGTCGGTAGTTGAGCGAGTAGAAGGGAGCATAAGCAGAACCAGTCGGGCCAAGGAGGAAGAAGGAAGAAAAAGAGAAAAAGAAAGAAAGAAGAAAAGAAAGAAAGGAGGAGAGAGAGAGTCTGCATGGGGATGGGCAGAGGGGACGTGCGAGAGAGAGAGAGAGAGAGAGAGAGAGAGAGAGAGAGAGAGAGAGAAAGTCAACGCGATGATTGCTATCCAGCGGTCACGGTTCAAACCTAAAAATGATCCAATGGCCCATGAAAATCCTAATTAATAATATAGGAAAAAGGGCCAAAAGAAAATAACCCAAAACACACTACGAGGGAGGTCTATTAGTCCAAATCCGCATTCGGTCAAAAATTCACTTTTCATATATTTCGGGCATTATCGAGACTGGCCACAATAATATCAACACCGTCCAATTAAATTTATCTCAGAACTCCGAGAAATTCGATACCAAAGTTTGAGTTCTAAATAACGGCTAAATTCGATCTAGTGCGATTTTAGTGAAATCTCTAATTTAAAAATAATAACCGAGAGTGATCAGTTCCCAGACAATATTTTACTATAAGCACACCGAAGAATTACACGTTTTATAAATCTAAAAAATGGATCGAAATTCGGAATGTCACAATTTATATCTAAACAATTTCGCGGACGATGGAAATATTTTTCATTCATTCATTTTTATAAGTGACTCAAACGATTGTTTTTTAGAAAATATTTTTCAAATTATTTATTTTTCACGAAATAAATGGAGCCGTACTAATTACTATGCTTGTTGTTGTTTTTAGATGTAGCAAAAATGAGAAATGATTATGACGTCATTTAAAAGAACATAATAAGCGGCTGGTCCCTTCTACACTTATTGAGGAAATTCAAAAGAAGTTCTCTATCGCATGCATTTATAAAAGAAATTCACGAAAACCAAGTGTCATTTTCATATAGGATGTCATCCCAATTGGATGCTTTTATGCTATAGACAAAATCGTGACTCGCAAATCGATCGATATAATGTTATCGGTATACCAATAATTTCTCAAACACGTTTTAAATTAATTTTCTAGAAATAATTCATATATATAAGTATTTTTTTCTTTGTTTACACATATAAAGTTATTTCATTATTTTACCCTTTTCAGAGTCGATGAATTAACCTTTTGTTGTACTATTAAATATCTAATTCATTGATGTTGCATTTGATGACGACTAAATGAATCCAAAACAGGAAGTGGAATTTATAGAACGTTCAAAAAGAGACAAGCACTACTATGCAACAAAAGCCAATTCAATGCCCATGTTGGATTAATAGAGTACCGATTTATTCTTTATCAATTATTTCTTACAATTTATTTTATAAGTTATTCTATTTTTAATCAACAAAAGAAAACCAATCTAATTGTAATTTTTAACACAGAATATAATTATATTTTAGATTTAATAGTATTTACAATCAATCTTGACAAGTAACAAACGTACGGTTCAAATTTAAACAATATGATAACTATACTTTGCTAATTATAGTTTCCACCTTATCGCTTTACACAAAACGAACGCTGGTTCCTTCTGATCAAACAAAACATAAATGTATCCCACTTTTAAAAGTTTTGTCAAATTATTTTTGATTTTTACATTTTCAATGGAAAATGAGAGAGAGAGAGACTACTCAATTACATGTGCATTGAATATACACAAGTATATTTTAGCTCAAAGAGTAATTAATGCATTTCAAATGCAATTCGACATCTGTGGAAGTATTTTCTTTTCATTTCTTTGACTAGTTTAGATTGTACAAATGTTGTGCGTGTATATATCTATTTCTTTTATTTTTTCCTGTATTAAAGGCTTTTCATTTTTGCTAAGAAATAAAGCAAGAGAATCTCTCTCCAACCCTAATATGTTAGAAACTAGGCATAATTAGGGGTGATCAGTTCCCGATTCGATCCAATTCTAAGGTGGAACAAGGAATCGAATTGGGAGGACCGATTCCCAAAATTGGGAATCGGGGACTGGATTGCCGGTCAGGTCCAGTTCCGGTCGAGTTCAATGGAATCGATTATTTAGGGTTTAGTTTGGATTTTACTAATTTTTGTCAATGAATTTATGTCAAAGAAGTTCATTTAAGGTTGAGTTCACATTTTACTAATTTTTTTGAAAAAATAAATGCATATGTGTGTAATCGGTCCAGTTCCCCCTTGAAATTGAAAATCGGACCACCCGGACACCGGTTTCACTTTTAGGAATCGAGAACCGGACCCAACCGGCCGATTCGGTTCGGTTCGGTTCGGTCCCGGTGGTTTCTGCACCCCTAAGTACAACGAGCAGTTGCCGTCAGCCACGCCTTATGTAGAGTTCGAGCCACAGCAAGTCTTGCCTCAACCCACCACCATGCTGGTCAGCTCCAGTGGATAGATTTCGTGTTTTGTTTTCCATTAATAATAAGTTCCAGCGGCTTCTGTCCAATCGATTCTCTAGCTTCATTTACACCATTTGGTGACATGTTTGGCAGGTGCCCGATAGAATGCCAATACTAGCATTTGAGCCCTTGTGATCTTTTTGCTTTTTCTATCCACTTATATAACTTGTGCACTTTAAATTATTAAAATAATCTCTATAGGTTATTGTTCTATGTATCTGCGAAATTCATTGGCCCTCATATTTATGAAAGGATTGATCACGGCCTGTTTTAACTCTAAGTCCGACCGAGAGCACGAGCAGAAGAAGTCCTACGCAGCGCATGCTGCTATGAGATTACGTTAAAGTTTTTTCAACACCTTTTTTTTTTCTGGTCTTTGGCTATTAGAGGAAGGTCTTTTATGTCTGGAATGACATTTTGAGGTTGGTAGATCTTGACTATCACTGTCGGAGAAAGATGATAGGTACATGTTCTCCTTTTGTGCTTCCAACGTGGTGAAAAGGAACGTTACGAAGAGACGACCAAGCTTCATCCGGGTGATTGAAAGGGAAAATGACATAATTGATCCCTAAACTTTATTCAAATGTGTAATATGATCCCTAAATCTTTAATTTGTTCAATGCGATTCCTAAACTTTAGCCTAAAATGAAATATCGTCCATGAACTTTCAATTTATTCAATGTGGTTCTTGAACTTTTGATATATATGCAATCTAGTCCATGAACTATATGGAAATATTTAATATTATCTCTAAACTTGAATTAATGGAAGTATGACATTGAACATTTTCATAGAGTCTACGGACTAACTTGAATATGTACCAAAAGTCTGGAGACTATATTGAATAAATTAAAAGTTCGGAAACCACATTGTACATTGGTATGAAGTTCAGAAATCATATTAAACAAAATTAAAAGTTTAGAGAACACATTGCATATTGAATCAAAGTTTATGGACTATTTGTATCATTAACCCCGTATGAAATTTTGAGGAGTTGTAGAATGCCTTATGATCTTTGAAGATGGCTTTCATTTTGTATTTCACAAGCTCCTTCCCATCGAAAATGAGACTTGAAATGTTACAGCTTATGGGTTTCGTCCCTTCACGAGTTCTTCCCCTCGCCGATGCTAACTCATTCAGCACAGAAGTGAACGAGGCCTTGAGTGCGTACAGAATTCCACAGGTTATCCCATAAATTCAAGAGGGGCATTCCACTTTTATAGGGAAATATTTCAGAAAATTCCTAAATTTATTGCATTTGTGTCAATTAGTCCTAAATCTTTTTTTGTGCCAATTTAGTCTTAAATATTCAAACTAATTTTGACTAGATATTGATGACATAGATGCTTGTTGACCTATATGGCACCACCAGCGCTCACGTGGATAATTTTTAATATTTTTTATTTTTTAATTATTTTTTTGATTTTTTTGATTTCTTTTTTTCTTTCTTCCTCCCTTTGTCCATGACCGGCCATGGCCGAGCGGGCTGCCCTTACCCTCGCCTAGGCCAAATTTGACGAGGCCAACTCTTGCCCAAGCCAGGGCAAGGGCAGCCTCGCTGGGGGTCACCCTCACCAAGACGATGCTTGGCAAGGTCATTGTGGCCTAGGCAAGGGTTGGCCTCACCAGATCTAGCGAGGGGAGCTCTCGCTTGGCTAGGGCTTCCGCTCCCCTGGTCGGTCCTCGCCTAGCAGGGTAACCCTCGCCTAGGCTAGGGCAACCCGCTCGACCATGGTTGGTGGCCAATCACCGGCAAAGGAAGGAAGAAAGAAAAAAAAATAGAAAAAATTAAAAAGTTAAAAATTATTTACATCAATGCCAGTGGTGTCACATAGGTCAGCAGACATCGATGTCATCAATGTTCGGCCAAAATTAGCAGGAAAAAAGTGGCACAAAGACAAAAAAAATGTTTAAAACTAAACTGGCACGAAAAGAATGTTTAGGAATAAATTGACACCAATGTTAGGTCAAAAGTCTATTCATAGTTAGGCCAAAAAATATGTTTGTCTAAGAACTTTAACACGCGTTACGCACATATAAATGTCTATTCTTATGTGTTATGCTCGCCTTGAGTAAAAATGGGTGTATTGGCATATTTCAAATGAGTTTTGGACATTTTAAGGATTGGCACCCAATTCTAGTTTTGACTCCATATACATTAGACAATGACTAATTCTACTTTTATTTAGTTGTTTTGGGCCAACACCCCTTTTCTCGGTGTCAATTTTTTTTTGTTGGATTGTAATGGAAGTGATTTATATGATTTGATTACTTTTTAATTCCAATCAAATGAGGTCATTATTTCTTTTTATGTCTGTTAATATAAATTTATTTTTACATGATATTTGAAGAATTAGGTGGTTTTGTCTATGTGTTGTTTTACTAGATGATGCCTAACATAACACCTTGATTCATGGGAAGAGGAAAAGTATAGTATAATGCAATATTATATTTAATACATTTTAGCAAATATTTTAATTGGGTAGTATTATATTTTTATTTAAATTTTCCTTTAGTTTCAAAAAAATTATTCCTTTAATTAAAAAACTTCAATGAAAAATTTGCTATGATGAGCTTCTCTCATTTAACCTCTCCATGCATTATTTACTTTTTTTTCCTTATCTTATATTTAATTGATTATAATTTAAAGCGATGTCTTTACTATAATTTAAATAGTTGTCACATCAATTGGACAAATCACCAATTACACAAATTATGAAAACTTAGATTGTTTAATCAACACAAATAAAATATTCGAGAGCCCAATTTGACAATTTAAAACAGTTAAGAGGCCAAAAATTAGAATTCAGAAGAGGTTTCAAGTGCACCCTTTGCCAATACAAGTAGATTTTCCCGTTGGCTCCTTCCCCCCTCGTCCTGTGCAACTTCAAACTTCAAAGTCCCTTCGATCTCTCTCCCTCTCAATCTTGCTTGAAGAAACCCAGAAGAAACCCCCCATCACTCTCGCTCCATGAAACCCAGAAAACCCAAGAAAGCTCTCTCAGAAAACTAAGATGCCGGCAAATTATTGAACCCGCGCAGCTCTCTGCCTCTCTCTCTGAGCGAAAGATATTTTCAAAACCCATCAAGAAGAGGTGCAAGGGCCGGCAACCAAAAATCGCCAAGATCGCCGATCTGGCCATGCTGCTCATGACATACTCGAAGAGGTGCAAGGGCCTCTTCAAGAAGGCCTCCGAGCTCTGCCGCCTATGCGGTGCCTGCACCACCATCATTGTCTTCTCCCTGGCTGGCAAGTCCTGTTCCTTCAACGACCCCTCTGCCAAGGAGGTAATCTTGGAGTACATTCGCCGCAATGGCGAGGTAGAGCCACATATGGGTCTAACTGAGCGGGTGGACTGGATTGAGGACGAGTGGGATTCTAGTGTGACGGAGGACAATGGAGTCCTTGATCGTGAAGTATGAAGGGTTTGTGATTTTGTGCGCAAAAAGTTGGAAGATCTGGAGAAGAATTTGTAAGAATTAGATTCTAAGTTTGAGCTTGAGTTTCACTTATCCTTTAACTTTAGGATAACGTATGTATTAATAGAGTTTATCTATTAGCTATTACCGCAATTACATGAGATAATAATAGACTAATTCAAAATATTTTGAATTTTGAATCATTTCATTTCAGTAATAATTGCAGTGATAACTACATGAGATAAGAATGTACTAATTCAAAATATTTTGAACTTGAACGAGTCATGCATTGTTATCCTTAAGAGGCCCTCGCAAGTTGAAGGTGGTCTTCTAGATGATCTTCAACTTGGATCAAAGCATATCATGGCGACACAGTGTAAGAGACTTGGTGAAGATATCCGCTCTTTGGTCACGTGTGGATATGAAGTGAACCTCAAGTTTGCATTGTGACACTAAATGGTGGATTGTCACGCCCCGTACCCCACTGGAACGCAACATCCCGTCATGGTCGATTATGATGCAACGCTCCCAGGAAGCATTGCCGACCCAACGCTCAATCAGAGATCAAATACGTGCGGAAGCAACGTATATAATTAAATATATACACCCGTACAATATAACACATGAGACCAAGGTAGAATAACCAAATAGTAGTCAAGCACCTCAGAAAATATATACACTGGCATTACCAACAAAAACCTTTTTACAATGTTCACTACAACCAAAAAGGAAACACCAACAGTTGGGAATAACCAAACAGCCACTTCTCCATTCTGCTCCGTCTCCATCGAGGTGCATGCTCGACGACCGCTATATAAAATACGGTATTCCAAAAAGAGGTGGTGACCTCGGTATCCTACGGTTGGGGGTCTGAAAATGTGGGTTATTACAACCGTAAGACCAATCTCAGTGAGTATAACCCCCTAAACCTAGGTTAGGCTAACAAGCAATTCTCCTGACCGACAGCACAAAATAACACAACAATCCAACTCATAAATAAACTCCGATCTAGGCCCTCTGGCCCATATCACTTACCTGGCTTACCCTGCAGGTTATTCACAATAATCATAGAATCAAATCACATACCCAAGCACTCGGTTCACGCGTACGTCAAGCGTATGATCATGCTCAATAATGATAACATCACGTACTATTCACCGAGTTTGGCACACTCGCATTCTGGCCTACGCATTCTTATGCATGCGAATGTCCACATTCATGTATCGGCTCACTAGCCCACACTGGCACACTGGAACTTTCTCAATTTATCATTTAATATGACCTGCGTAAAACGCATCAGGTCTCTTTATTTAATCACAACACTTCGTGGTCCGCGTTAAAACGCATCAACTGGCCCAATGTCTCTAGCCCGCGTCAAAACGCATCAGGCGCAACACCGATCTCCTCACGAACCAGAGCCCGCGTAAAACGCATTAGGTTGGTCGTCTTCCGGACGTACCGGGCATTGTCCCGCGTAATACACATCAGGACGGTACACCCCGCGTAACACGCATCAGGGCGAAATGTGATCACGAACATACAGCCAATTATTATCTAAACCCCACGTAACACGCATCAGGGCATTTAGCTGATCACATGCTCATGGTAAGCACGCATTCTCGCACAATTTATCACACGTCTCATTCTCGGCATTCACAATGCGTGACCATGCAATGTAGTATAATGCACCATGAGCAACAACCAGTATAGGCACTCAGTCAATTTCATGCCGCAACAATCGTTCAATGGCCAATTAATACCATGCGGCCCAATTCACAAGGAATAATTCAATAATATTCAATAATCCAATCAAGCCATTAAATGACCAATCACACTTCGCACGAGTTGGCCACGCAGTCACGCGACATGGCATTATTCAATTTCCCAATAATTGGGCACAACAATTATCCAGTCATTCAGTCCGAGCACACCCGGCAGTCCAATCACATAATCACCAACTAATCCGAATTAGCCCAATAATTAGTTCTAATAATCTCACTAATTTTTCTTGAATTTATTCCACCCATTTGTCCTCAATCCAATCCGAATTTTATACCGATACTACCTAAACCAGTCCAGACTACACTGATAATACCTAGGCCAGTCCAGAAAAATGTACAATCAGT
The DNA here is from genome assembly GCA_031216285.1 of Syzygium syzygioides. Classification (NCBI taxonomy): domain Eukaryota; kingdom Viridiplantae; phylum Streptophyta; class Magnoliopsida; order Myrtales; family Myrtaceae; genus Syzygium; species Syzygium syzygioides. Next base: position 25,861,099 of record CM062248.1, on the reverse strand, counting down.
CCTAATCCGGGTTTAGGAAATATACTCACCTAATTCTGGACTACGGCGACCAGGAACGACGGCCGATCACTGATAAACAGTGAAACCGACGGCGGAATTCCCAAGCGCGCGCACTGTTCACGGGGGGTGGTACTGTTCACGCGCGTGCTGTTCACAGGCTGTACGGACAAGCAGGGACGGTGGCTGGCGAGACGAAGGCGACGGCGCAGTGGCATACGGACGGGTGAATAGTAAATCCGTACGACAGGGAACAGTGATTCCGTATGGACACTATACGGACAAGGCGGGGACGACGACGTACGGGCGTGCTGGACGGCTGGGTGTCGACGGTGTGGCGATTGGAGCTCCGGCGAGGCTCCGAAGCGGCGGCGAGGCTAACCGGGAGAGAAAGAGTGAGAAAAAGAGAGGGAAAAGGAAAGAGGAAGGGCTGGACAGAGGCGAGACTGGGGCTGGCAGACTGTGGTGGTCAACGGCGAGGCATGGCGGTCGGCGGCAGTGCTCTGGTGGACGGCAACAAGCTCCGGCGAGCCAAAAATCAAGAGAGAAAATGGAGAAAAAGAGAGGAAAATGGAAGAAGCTACTGTGGGCTGATCTGAACGTGAGGGAGGGCTGAGGAGAGAGAAAACAATCCAACTTAATCAAATAAGGCAGCCCAAAGTGCCACGTGTCGTCGATCCGTCGGTTTTGACCAAAATACCCCTAATCCGACGGTTTTAATTCAATCCTATCCACAAAGTGAGGGGTAAAATGGTCCTTGGCCCTCAATAGTACAGTTGATAATCCTCTGGTAATTATCTCGAAATTTTCCCAAAAAAATTCGGAATTAATACCGGCCTAGGGGCAAAATGGTCATTTTTCCGGTCCTGGGGCGAAATTTCAATTTTCACACATACGCGTTTCATATGTGTGTGGCCAACATAATATGGCGTCGGATTCGCGAAATTCACTTTTTAAGCCCTCGAAAATCGACTGCGAAGTTCCGGGAATAAAATAATATTATTTTTTCAATTTTTGTCGAAATTTCAATTTTTGACCGGAACCACTCTAAATGTGTGTGAATGCCCCAAAATGACCTTGGCCGCGAAAAATAACCTCGATCGCGAAAAATAACCTCAAACGGCTTTCGAATTCAGTCCTGGTGCCCACGGGGGCAAAACCGTAATTTTCCTCAATTTTCATCGAAATTCCAATTTTTGGCTAGATTAGTCCCAAATGTGCATGGCCACACCAAAACAACGTTGGTCTTGAAAAATAATCGTAAACGTCCACAAAATTTCGACGTCGAAGTTCGGGTCCAATCTCGTAATTAAATTTACTCATTTTAAAATTCTAGAGCCTCTCACTAACGGATGGCTGTTTAGGTGTTACACGTATCGACCTAGAATTGTCCGAATCATAATGGCCTCAATTTTCGAGAGAGCGCGATGAATTATCACTAGTACCGGAGGCTCGATCATTTAGGTTAGTTCGGGAATCATTCGCCATGTGTACTCCCGGTCATGCGGAATCACCCGCAATCCGATTGTACATCATTGGCCGAATCGAATCCGTCACCTTCCTAAGATCGGTCCACGTTGGTCCAAAATATTCCCTCGACGTTCTTCGAAATCCGTGCCTAACTCGCGATCAGGTCTCCGGTCCACGTACCTATTCCTATTTTAGCCTTTCACATAAGGTTAGTATCCCGTGATTGATCAAGTCCGGGCGAGACTTTCTAAAATTAAATGAGAAATAATTTACACTTTATTGATCCCGAAAATGGGTCGAAATTCATGATGTTACAATTCTTCCCCCCTCACAAAAATTTCGTCCTCGAAATTTGTAATCTACTCTTACTCCTTAAACAAGTGGGGGTGCTGACGTCTCATGGCCTCTTCACTTTCCCAAGTGGCGCCTTCCGTCTCGTGGTGTTCCTAGACAACTTTGACCATTGGGATCGTTTTGTTCCTCAGCACGTGATCTTTTCGATCCTCGATCCTGACGGGTCTTTTCATGTACGACACCCTGTCGTTCACATCTATCTCTTCGTACCTTAGAACGTGGGTAGCATCTGGTTCATACTTCCTCAGCATTGACACGTGGAATACATTGTGTACTTGGGACAAGTTAGGCGGCAAGGCAAGCCAGTAAGCCATATCACCAATCTTTTCCAGAATCTCAAATGGTCCGATATACCTTGGACTGAGCTTTCTTTTCTTACCGAATCGGGATAATCCCTTCATAGGCGACATTTTGAGGAATACATGATCTCCAACTTGAAATTCCAAGGGTCGTCGTCTCCGATCTGCATAACTTTTCTGGCGACTCTGTGCCGTTTTCAGTCTATCTCGGATAATCTCAACGGCTTCTACTATTTGTTGTACCAACTCCGAGCCTGTAATGCTTCACTCACCAACTTCGTCCCAACATACTGGCGTTCTACATACCCTGCCATATAAGGCTTCAAATGGGGCTAGCTGGATACTCTGTTGGTAACTGTTGTTGTAGGCGAATTCTACCTGATGCAATTGGTCTTCCCACTTACCTTGAAAATCCACTACACAAGCCCGCAACATGTCCTCCGGAGTCTGAATCGTCCTTTCGGATTGGCCATTCGTCTGGGGATGATAAGTCGTACTAAACTGCAACTTTGTTCCCAGGGCTGTTTGTAGACTCTTCCAGAAGTTCACCGTAAATCTCGGGTCACGATCTGAAGTAATTATCACTGGTACACCATGAAGTCTGACGATTTGTTGCACATACAGTTCAACATATCTTTCCAACTCGAAGTCCTTTCGCACTGCCAGGAAGTGCGCCGACTTAGTAAGCCGATCCGCTATCACCCATATAGAGTCGTGTCATCGCTGGCTTCTTGGCAATCCCATTACGAAATCCATTGTAATGTGCTCCTATTTCCATTCAGGGATCTCTAACGGTCGCAGTAGTCCTCCAAGCTTACAATGTTGTGCCTTCACTTGTTGGCACGTCAAACACTTGGCCACATATTTGGCCACATCAACCTTCATTCCGTTTCACCAAAAGTGTTGTCGAAGGTTCTGGTACATCTTAGTGCTACCCGGACGAATGCTGTACTTACTGCGGTGAGCTTCACTTAAAATTTCTTCCTTGAGTTCCAATTCATCGGGTACACATAGTCGCCCACGAAACTTCAAAGCTCCGTTCTCGAACACTTGGAAGTCCAACTTCCTCTTGGCGACGTCCATTTCAATCATTTTCTGAATTTTTGGATCCGTAGACTGCAATTCTCGGATCTTGGTTTGAATCTCAGGTTCTATCCTCAAAGCAACTAGTAAGTTCGATATGTAGCTCACTTCGAACTTGAACTCTGAATCTCTGAGCCTCTCTAGTAAGGTCCATTCCTTTATCATCATGTGCGCCATACTCAATTTACGACTCAACGCATCAACGACTCGATTCGCCTTTCCCGGGTGATACATGATATTGCAGTCATAGTCCTTCAGCAACTCCATCCATCAACGCTGCCTCATGTTCAACTCCTTCTGCGAGAACAAATACTTGAGGCTCTGATGATCTGTGTAGATCTGGAACTTCTCTCCACATAGATAGTGCCTCCAAATCTTGAGCGCAAATACAATTGTAGCCAATTCCAAATCATGTGTCGGATAATTTAGCTTATGCGGCCTCAACTGACGCGACGCATATGCTACTACCTTTCCATGCTGCATTAACACACACCCAAGTCCTCTCAATGACGCATCACTATACACTTCAAAACCTCCTGGTCCAGATGGAATAGTCAAAACTGGGGTTGTCGTCAATCTACGCTTCAGTTCTTGAAAACTTTTCTCGCACTTATCATCCCATTCAAACTTGGCTTCCTTCTTTAATAACCGTGTCATCGACATGGCTATCGACGAGAATCCTTTCACGAAACGTCGATAATAGCCGGCCAAACCCAGAAAGCTTCGGATTTCTGTCACAGAAGTCGGTCTTGGCCATTTGGTCACTGCTTCGATCTTTGTCGGATCCACAGATATCCCATCTCCCGAAATTATATGACCAAGAAATGCTACTCTGTTTAGCCAAAACTCGCATTTACTAAATTTAGCGTAAAGTGCATGTTCCCTTAGCGTCCGTAGTACCTCTGTTAGATGCATTTCGTGCTCTTTTGGGCTCTTAGAATACACCAGGATATCGTCAATAAACACGATCACAAATTGATCCAAGAATTCTTTGAACACCCTGTTCATCAAGTCCATAAATGCAGCTGGGGGCATTCGTCAGTCCAAAGGGCATAACCGTAAATTCATAATGCCCGTACCTAGTCCTGAAAGCAGTCTTAGGGATATCTTCTTTTCGGATTCTCAATTGATGATACCCAGTCCGTAGATCTATCTTGAAAAATACAGACGCTCCTTGCAGCTGGTCAAATAAGTCGTCGATCCTCGGCAATGGATACTTATTTTTCACTGTCACTTAATTCAATTGCCGATAATCTATACACAACCTTAAAGTCTCGTCTTTCTTCCTCACAAACAGGACTGGCGCTCCCCATGGGGATGCACTAGGGCGAATGAAACCCTTGTCCAGAAGTTCTTGTATCTGAACCTTCAGTTCCTTTAACTCCGACAATGACTTCCTATATGGCGCCTTTAAAATGGGTTCAGTTCCTGGGGCCAATTCAATCACAAATTCCACTTCCCGCTCGGATGGCAATCCTGACAATTCCTGAGGAAAAATCTCAGGAAAATTGCACACCACAGGTATTTCTTCCAACTTGGGTCCCTCCACTGTTGTGTCAACCACGTTCACCAGATACCCTTCGCAACCATCATCCATTAACTTGGTCGCCTCAAGGGAAGTAATCCAAGGGATCGAGGTTCCTCCTCGATTACCTTGAAATTCATATTTAGGACGTCCAACCGGATTAAACTGGATCGTCCTGCTACCACAATCCATCAAGGCCTTCTGCTTTACTAGCCAATCCATTCCTATTATAACATCAAAATCGAACATGGCCAACACTGCCAAGTCGATATTCTCCTCAATACCACCAATCACTATTTTACAGCCGGGACATCCAAATGAAACTAACATCCTATCATTCAATAGCGTTGACACCCATAATATAGTTTCAAGCATCACTGGTTCCAAACCAACTAATCGAACAAACTACTTCGAAACAAACGAATGGGTTGCCCCCGGATCAAATAACGCATATGCAGCATGATCATAGAGAGAAATCGTACCTGTGACCACACCAGGCGCTGCCTCAGCTTCTCTGCGTGCCATCGCATACACCCATCCTTGTGCTGACGGCCTCCCTTGATTAGCCGGTGGAGGATTTCCAGCTTGATTCCCAATTTGATTTCCAGCCCGCGGCGGTAGCAACCTTGGCGGTCTCGAGGGTTGTTGCTGTGGGCAATTCCTGATCTGATGGTCTAGGCTCCCACATCTGAAGCATGCGCCAAATCTTCTTGGCTGGGGACTCGGGTTCCCAATATTTCGCCGAACTGGTAGGGCGAAACATCTATTACCGGTTGCCGATTTCTTTCCATAGCGGCGGTTGTGCCTGTTCTGAGCAAACCGTGAAACGGATGCGGCTGCTCTCTCTTGTTGGTCCCGTTCGATAATCTGGCCCCGCCTATACATTTCCCCATACTCCTTAATGTCATGCGACAAAATCTGATTTCGCAGATTCGGTTTCAATCCATCCCGAAATCTTCGGGCCCTATCCCGCGGATTTTCCACCATCATTGGCGCAAACTTTGCCAACCTTGCAAATTCTGCCTCGTATTGGTCAACAATCATCTGGCTCTGTCGCAATCTCATAAACTCCATCAATTTCTTCTCTTGCGCATTCTTCGAGAAATATTTCTCATAAAAACTCTCACCAAACACTGCCCAGGTCGGGGCTGTTCCCTCTGGAAATATTCTGCCTTCCGTGGCCTTCCACCAATCATTTGCGCCCTCTTGCAACTGGTACACAGCTAACTCTACTTTCTCCTCATCGGTGCATCCCAGCACCTTAAAAATCTTCTCCAACTCTTCCACCCATCGTGGTGCGATCTCGGGGTCACCGCGACCATGGAACTTAGGCGACTTTAACTTCACAAACTGTTCCACTAACTGGGGCATTTATCTAACCCCTACTGATTGAGCTGGCCCTTGCTAGGCTTGGTTCCCTCCAACACCAGCAATAGGCGCGGCCTCGGCAGCCTGTGCATACGCTGCGGCCCTTTCTTGCGTCTGCAATCCCATAACACGCCTTATTTCCCGTAAGGTATTCATCACATCATCGAACCTGGGATCTCTAGCCTCACGGGCTCCCTCACTAGTCTGGGCTTGGGGCTCCTTCCCCCTTCTCCTGTTTGGGGTTTGAATAATATCCTCTAGTCGACGGTCTCGGGCCTCTTGGCCTCTTGAACTTGACTGACCTTGGGATTCCTTTCCCTTTCTTCTATTCATCCTCACAACTCAGCTATACCACTTCTTACTATAATTCCACCAAGGAATTAAAGATTTAAACTAATCTATCCTAGTCTAAGTCCTAGGCAGGTATCAAAATAATAATCAACAATCAGCATGCGGCTTAACAATTATCCAACACATCACCCAAAAAGTTCGCATACTCACCTCGGGTCCTGCTGCACCTGCACTGTAAGGATCACACTGAACAATCCAAACACAATCAGTGCACAACTGTCAGGAGATACATGTAGCACACGAGCTCACCCTACTGGCTACCCATAGTCTCATCGCTCCTTATCACTCCAGGTATCGACTAAATGGAATCGAGCTGACCTTGCTCTGATACCAATTCAAGAGGGGATGTCACGCCCCGTACCCCACTGCAATGCAACATCCTATCATGGTCAATTATGGTGCAACGCTCCCAGGAAGCATTGCCGACTCAACGCCCAATCAAAGATCAAACACATGCGGAAGCAACGTATATAATTAAATATATACACCCGTACAATATAACATATGAGACCAAGGTAGAATAACCAAATAGCAGTCAAGTACCTCAAAAAATATATACACTGGCATTACCAACGAAAACCTTTTTACAATGTTCACTACAACAAAAAAGGAAACATCAATAGTTGGGAATAACCAAACAGCCACTTCTCCATTCTGCTCCGTCTCCACCGGGGTGCATGCTCGACGACCGCTAGATAAAATGCGGTATTCCAAAAAGAGGTGGCGACCTCGGCATCCTACGGCTAGGGGTCTGAAAATGTGGGTTATTATAATCGTGAGATGAATCCCAGCGAGTATAACCCCCTAAACCTAGGTTAGGCTAACATGCAATTCTCCTGATCGACGGCACAAAATAACACAACAATCCAACTCATAAATAAACTCCGATCTAGGCCCTCTGGCCCAGATCACTTACCTGGCTTACCCTGCAGGTTATTCACAATAATCATATAATCAAATCACATACCCAAGCACTCGGTTCACGCGTACGTCAAGCGTATGATCATGCTCAATAATGATAACATCACGTACTATTCACCGAGTCCGGTACACTCGCATTCTGGCCCACGCATTCTTATGCATGCGAATGTCCACATTCATGTATCGGCTTACTAGCCCATACTGGCACACTGGAACTTTCTCAATTTATCATTTAATATGACCCGCGTAAAACGCATCAGATCTTTTTATTTAATCACAACACTTCGTGGCCCGCGTTAAAACGCATCAACTGACCTAGTGTCTCTAGCCCGCATCAAAACGCATCAGGCGCAACATCGATTTCCTCACGAACCAGAGCCCGCGTAAAATGCATCAGGTTGGTCGTCTTCCGGACGTACCTGGCATCGTCTCGCGTAATACACATCAGGACGGCATACCCCGCGTAACACGCATCAGGGCGAAATGTGATCACACGAACATACAGCCAATTATTATCTGAACCCCGCGTAACACGCATCAGGGCATTTAGGTGATCACATGCTCATGGCAGGCACGCATTCTCGCACAATTTATCACACGTCTCATTCTCGGCATTCACAATGCGTGACCATGCAATGCAGCATAATGCACCATGAGCAACAACCAGTATAGGCACTCAGTCAATTTCATGCCGCAGCAATCGTTCAATTGCCAATTAATACCGTGCGGCCCAATTCACAAGGGATAATTCAATAATAATCAATAATCCAATCAAGCCATTAAATGGCCAATCACACTTCGCACGAGTCGGCCATGCAGTCACGCGACATGGCATTATTTAACTTCCCAACAATTGGCACAACAATTAACCAGTCATTCAATCCGGGCACACCCGACAGTCCAATCACATAATCACCAACTAATCCGAATTAGCCCAATAATTAGTTCTAATAATCTCACTAATTTTTCTTGAATTTATTCCACCCATTTGTCCTCAATCCAGTCCGAATTTTATACCGATACTACCTAAACCAGTCCAGACTACACTGATAATACCTAGGCCAGTCTAGAAAAATGTACAATCAGTCATAATCCGGGTTTAGGAAATATACTCACCTAATTTCTAGACCACAGCGACGGGGAACGGCGGCCGATCACTGATAAACAGTGAAACCGACGGCGGAATTCCCGGGGGCGCGCGACTGTTCATCGGCGTGGGGGGAGGGGGGTGGTACTGTTCACTGCGCATTGTTCACGTGCATACTGTTCACTGGCTGTACGGGACGAGCAGGGACGGTGGCCGGCGAGACGAAGGCGACGACGCGGCGGCGTACGGATGGGTGAATAGTAAATTCGTACGGCCGGGAATAGTGATTCCGTACGGACACTGTACGGACAAGCGGGGACGGCGACGTATCGGCGTGGGGGGAGGGGGGTGGTACTGTTCACTGCGCATTGTTCACGTGCATACTGTTCACTGGCTGTACGGGACGAGCAGGGACGGTGGCCGGCGAGACGAAGGCGACGACGCGGCGGCGTACGGACGGGTGAATAGTAAATTCGTACGGTCGAGAACAGTGATTCCGTACGGACACTGTACGGACAAGGCAGGGACGGCGACGTATGGGCGTGCTGGACGGCTGGGTGTCGATGGTGCGTCAATCGGAGCTCCGGCGAAGCTCCGGCGAGGCTCCGAAGCGGCGGCGAGGCTAACTAGGAGAGAAAAAGTGAGAAAAAGAGAGGGAAAAGGAAAGAAGAAGGTCTGGACAGAGGCGAGGCTGGGGCTGGGGGACTGTGGTGGTCGACGGCGAGGCACGGCAGTCGGATGCGGTGCTCAGGTGGCCGACGACAAGTTTCGGCGAGCCAAAAATCAAGAGAGAAAATGGAGAAAAAGAGAGGCAAATGGAAGAAGCTGCTGTGGCTGGGCTGATCTAAACGTGAGGGAGGGCTGAGGAGAGAGAAAACATTCCAACTTGGTCAAATAAGGCAGCCCAAAGTGTTACGTATCGCCGTTCCGTCGGTTTTGACCAAAATACCCCTAATCCTACGGTTTTAATTCAATCCTATCCACAAAATGAGGGGTAAAATGGTCCTTGGCCCTCAATAATGTAGCTGATAATCCTTTGGTAATTATCCCAAAATTTTTCCAAAAAAATTCGGAATTAATACTGGTCTAGGGGCAAAATGGTCATTTTTCCGGTCCCGGGGCGAAATTTCAATTTTCACACATATGCGTTCCATATGTGTGTGGCCAACATAATATGGTGTCGAATTCGCGAAATTCACTTTTTAAGCCCTCAGAAATCAACTACGAAGTTCCGGAAATAAAATAATATTATTTTTCCAATTTTTGTCGAAATTCCAATTTTTGACCGGAACCACTCTAAATGTGTGTGGATGCCCTAAAATGACCTTGGCCGCGAAAAATAATCTCAAACGGCCTCCGAATCCAGTCTCGATACCCATAGGGGCAAAACCGTAAATTTCCTCAATTGTCATCGAAATTCCAATTTCTAGCTAGATTAGTCCCAAATGTGCGTGGCCACACCAAAACGACGTTGGTCTTGAAAAATAATCGTAAACGTCCACAAAATTTTGACGTCGAAGTTCGAGTCCAATCTCGTGATTAAATTTGCTCATTTTAAAATTCTAGAGCCTCTCACTAACGGGTGGCTGTGTAGGTGTTACGCGTATTGACCTAGGATTGTCCGAATCGTAATGGCCTTGATTTTCGAGAGAGCGCGAGGAATTATCACTAGTACCGGAGGTCTCGGTCATGTAGGTTAGTTCGGGAATCATTCGCCATGTGTGCTCCCGGTCATGCGGAATCACCCTCAATCCGATCGTACATCATTGGCCGAATCGAATCCGTCACCTTCCTAAGGTCGGTCCACGTTGGTCCAAAATATTCCCTCGGCATTCTTCGAAGTCCGTGCCTAATTTGCGATCGGGTCCCCGGTCCATGTACCTATTCCTATTTAGCCTTTCCCATAAGGTTAGTATCCTGTGATTGATCAAGTCCGGGCGAGACTTTCTAAAATTAAATGAGAAATAATTTACACTTTATTGATCTCGAAAATGGGTCGAAATTCAGGATATTACATGGATGAAGTGAAAGTCTACCTCGATGTGCTTTGTTCTAGCATGAAAAAGTCGATGCATTGTAAAAAACGTTGTCCCTAAGTTGTCGCACCAAAGGATAGGGGGTTTTGATTGAGAGATGCCCAATTCTTGTTAACAGTGCTTGCAGGCATACCACTTTTGCCGTGGCATTTGCCAATGGTCGATACTCAAATTCGATTGAGGAACGTGTAATGGTATGTTGCTTTTTGGCTGACTAGGAAACCAGATTTTGACCCATATAAATTGTATAACCTTTTGTTGAGCATCTATCAGTGGGGCAATCGACCCAATTCATGTCACTGTATGCACGGAGTTCTGTGGTGGATTAGGAACTGATGAGCAATCCATGCGAAACAGTTTCCTTTAAGTAGCGTAGGATCCGTTTCACCGCACTCCAACGGTCTTTTGTTGGTTTTTTCAAGAACCAGCGGACTTTGTTTACCGCATAAGAGATATAGGGTCGTGTCAAGGTGGCATATTGAAGAGCTCCTACGGTGCTCCTTTACAAACTGGTATCTTCAAGTGACTTACCCTAATTGATTAAATTGGTATTTGTTGCCATGGGCATTGAACTGGTTTTACAACATCCATTCTAGTTCGGTGGAGGAGATCTGTAACATACTTCTGTTGTGACAGGAGGAGCCTTGATGGATGTTTGATCACCTCAATTCCTAGGAAATAATTAAGTTCGCCCAAATCCCATATGGAGAACTCCCCATTTAAGCAGTTGATAACGTCTTGAATAAATGTCGGGTTGGACTCTGTGATAACAATGTTGTCAACATAGATTAGCATGTATATGGAGAAATTGGGGCGATGTAGTATAAAGAGTGAAGTATCGATTTTTGATTCGATAATTCCTAGTGATTCTAAAAAGATGCTCAACCGGTGGAACCAAGCCCGCGGTGCTTGTTTCAATCAGTATAAGGATTTTGCAGCTTGCATACATGGTTTGGCCTTTCTTTATTAATGAAGCCTTGGGGCTGGGCCATTTAGACTTCTTCAGTCAAGTTACCATTTAAAAGTTTGTTACTAACATTCAACTGTTAGAGTTTTCAATTCTTTGTCACAGCCAATGAAATAACTATACGGACGGTGGTCAATTTAACAAAGAGACTAAACATTTTCGTATAGTCGATACCCTCCTGCTGATTGTAGCCCTTGGCCACTAGACGGGCTTTGTACCGATTTGTCGAACCATCTACACATGTCTTGACTTAATAAACCTATTTGGAGCCCCCGACATTTGCTTTGAGATTGGTGAAACTAAAACCCATGTTCCATTATGCAACAAAGTAATAAATTCTTGGAGCATCAAGTCTCTCCATTTTTCATCTTTATTAGCTTTAGTGAAGCATTGTGACTCTTTTGTAGAACTTATTTCAGTTAAGTTCCCATATGGCAATAGATATTTAGTGTTGGGTTTTGGGTTTTGATGTAGCCGCATTGAGTGGGTTCTTGATTTTTGATAAACAGGTTGTGTAGGTATCACAACAGCCTGCTATGTAGAGGTGTCCGAAAGAGCCTCATTAGAACTTGTACCAGCATCAAACGGACTAGAAACCAATGCGTTAGACATTGAACCAGTATTAGTATTTGATAATATAGATGATGGTTCTTCAAAGGTGGGTGGGGAGCTATTAGAGGGTGGCGTAGAAGGTAGGATATTACTATTAACACCATGGTTCGCTTTGGAGGACATACCAACCGTGAAGATCGTCAACCAAGAATGTGATGATAAGGGTATTTCAGAAGTGTGAGAACCAAGTGTGGCAAATGGAAAAATATTTTCAATAAAATGAGCATGTCTTGCAATATACATGTGTCCAGTTTTGTAATATAAACAACGGTAACCAACATGCAATGGACTATATCCTAAGAACGCACATTGAGTAGAACGGAGTGAAAACTTATGCAAATTGTATGGCCTTAATAGAGGGAAAACAACACAACCAAATATTGTTAAAAACCCGTAATCCGGTTGTTAATGGAAAAGTGCTTGAAAAAGCGAGATATTGTTTAAGAGTGGTGTGGGTAATTTGTCAATAAGGTAAATTGTGGTTTTAAAGGCGTAAGGCCAATACTTAAGAGGAAGAGATGCATTGACCAATAATGTAAGGCCGGTATCGACAATATGGCGAATTTTTCACTCAGATGCTCCGTTCTGCTCGTGAATCTATGGACATACTACACGATAGAGAATTCCATTATTTGAAATTTTTTTTTCCAGAGTTCTATATTCTCCACCCAATCAGACTGTATGGCTTTGATGGATATTTCAAATTATTTCTCAGCCATGGTTATGAATGTTTTGAAAATGGAAGGGACAGTAGACCAATTTTGAATAGGATAGTACCTTATATTTGGAAAAATCATCAAAAAATTGTTAAAAATACTTATAACTGGAAACAAAATTAATTGGAGCAAGTTCCCATACATCAGTAAAATCGAGAGCTACTTTACTAATGCTATGAGTGGGAGGTAGGGGTGTTTTATGAGTTTTGCCTAACAAACAAGAAGTAAATTTATTGAAATCAAATGTAGCACATGACAAATTGTTTGAATGATTCAAAGAGCGAATTTTGCTTTGTTGGGGATGACCCATTCGGGCAAGCTAGGTGTGGCAGTGGCGGAAGTATCAAGTGAGATGGTATTGGCAGATGGAGATGTGGTGATATAGAGACTCGGCAGCATTGAACCTTGGAGTAGTGGTATTTTAGTATGTGAATCCTTCACAACAAAGTGAAATGGATGAAACTTAAAGAAATAGTTGTTATCACGTGTAAATTGTGTACAAAAAGCAAATTACATGTAATGGTAGGGACATGAAGGATAATTGAGAAATGAAAAGATTTGTTAATAGGGGTTTTAAGAGTGAAAGAACTTACATTAACAATATTTAAGCCAACCCTCCATTATTTACACGAAAAGATTCTTTATCGTTATGTGGTGCAGAGATCTATAGATTTCAGGCGTCACATGGGGAATAGCTGTAGTATCCGAAAATCAGTCTTGCTGTGATTGGGTAGGAAGAATTCTAGCCATATGAGCAATAGGCTAAGGTGCATCGTTGTTAGATTGCAAACACTTGAAATAATATTTTGCGGCCATATGGTTGTATTTTTTACAAATTTGGCATCGACCTTTCCTATTTTTAGATCAATTGCCTAGGTTTTCATGACTGTGCTTGTTACCTTGCCAACAATATTGAGGGTTTGGGGTGTTAGATAGTTGGAAATTGGAAATTGGTTGTGGTTGAGTGGTAGGGGTGGATGATGGAGGGGTGTAAGTGGTAACATTTGCCTCTATAGGCATCGTGGCAAACTTCATTCGAAGCTCATGATTGAGGTGCAACCGATGGAGTTCAGGAAAGGTTATTGGATCGAGTTTTGTAGCCAAGACAGCAATAATGTTAGAAAAATCAGAACCAAGATTATGAAAGACAATGGCATTTAATTCTTCATTCCCTAAAGGGCGATTGGTAGTAGCTAATTGATCTAAAATGTACTTTACCTCACGGAGAAAAGTTGAGACAGACTTGTCACCTTTAGATGTATTTTGGAGTTGCATATGAAACTAAAGAATGCTTGTATGTGGTAGAGATCCAAAGGCAATTTGTAGAGCCCTCTAGACATCGGCAGCAGTAGCTAATCCAACCAGATAGGGTAGGACATCAAGTGAAAGAGAAGATATAATCCAACTAAGAATAAGTTGATTTTTATTAATCCATTCATCATATGCAGTGTTTGGTGTAGCAGTAGTGGAGCTCGTGGGGGTGATGGTCGAAGTAGAACAGATAATGGTGTCATCAAGGTATCCCATTAAGGATTGGCTGCGAAGTAATGGACTGGGCTTTTCCACAGTAGAAAGTTATCACCGGAAAGCTTGTGGCTAAGGTGGTGTTGCACAGCCGGAGTGGAGGTGGGAGATGACATTGTGAATAGGAGATGTCAAAAAAATAGAAGAGAAAGAAGGAATAATAGAGAGGTTTCCAAGGATACTACTGGTCGTCTGATACAATGTAAGAATTAGACTCTAAATTTGAGTTTCAGTTTCGCTTTCCTTCAACTCTAGAATAGCATTTGTATTTATAGAGTTCACCTACCAGCTGTTACCATAATTACATGAGATAATAATAGACTAATTCAAAAAAATATTTTGAATTAGTCCATTACAGTAATAACCACATGATATTAGAATGGGCTAATTCAAAATATTTTGAATTCGAACGAGTCATTCATTGTTAGCCTTAACAAAATTCATCTGTCATGATTGGAGTTGGTGTCGATTCTGGAACTGGGCTTGGTTGAAATGCTGAAAATTTGAGCGATCAAGAGATAGATTTGGTTTTGGAGGGTTTTAAAGCTTGTTGCTCAACTCTCTTTGAAGATCGCCCCTGCAATGGCGACGGCGACGCGTTATTGACTTCGCCAGAGAAGTTAGCCCCTGCCGGCGGAAGTTAGGGAGTGGACTCCACCCCTACGCACTCTGATCATAAGGGGTGTAGATTTGATCCAAATAACTTTCTTAATCTGTTTGGGGATTGCATTGGTGACGGTGACCATGACAATTTCTTGACTTTGCCGGTAAACTTGGCCATTGGCAATGGAATCTCGGGAGAGGAGTCAATGCTCTATGATCTTGAGGGGTATGGATTTGATCTTGATGGATTTCTTAGTCTCTTCAAGTACTGCGGTGGGGACAGTGGTAGTGACAGTTTCTTGACTTTACCGGAGAATTCAACCATTAACGGTGGATGCTTGAGAGAGGTGACGATGCTCTGCAACCTTGAGGAATATGGATTTAAATCTAATGAATTTCTTTGCGTCAAAGAGGGTTTCAGTAATGGTGACAGTGATAATTTCTTGACTTTGCCGGAGAATTTGGCAATCGGTGATGGAAGCTCGGGAGAGGAATCAATGCTCTAATATCTTGAGGGCTGGACATGATCCTGACCACTTTCTTACACTTGAAGATCTGGATGTTCCTCTATGATGTAAATGTGAATATATGTGGTTTTTCTTGTTAAATTACGTTGTACATGTTGGGAAATATTGTAAATATTAAGGGTAGAATAGTAATCTAGTTTGTGAGTAGGGTTAAGCACAAATATGCATTTTTGTAATCCTATAATCACCTTTTAGAATAATAAGAAAAACTATTATCTCTTTTAATGGTATTAGAGCCCCACACACAAAAATAATAATAAAAAAAACCTATTCAAACCCTAGTTGCCAGATTGCTGGAGACTACCGTTCCTTTACCAGCAAAGCCCCCTACCGTTGGGTGGCAACACCCAAATGCTGGCGACTCTGTCGCCGACCTAGATTTGGTTGTGCCTTGGTGATTCTAGCCTCGGCTACCCACAAGAAGCCATCGCCGACCCCCGGTGACCCAAATTTGGTGATGTTTGAGTATTCTAGTGTTGATCAATTCTGAGGTTCGAATTTTCTGGCATTGCCCAACCTGATGGTTGCTATTGCTCAGCCTTAGTGACTAAGATTGAACCTGAACACCCAAAAAAATATTGTTTCTTCATCAATATTACTGTTGCTTGAATTTCATGGTTCTTACAAAGGATAAAGCTGCTGTTCATCACCCTAAAAGTGATGTATTTCTATTTTCCACTGATTTTTGCTACTAACCTGAGTATATATGTGCATGATATTGTATTGAATCGAAGGAAATAGTGAGAATAAGCTTGCTGGTGGTTTGGTGATTTATGTTGTTACTCACTGATAGAGAAATGAGTTTATGATGTGTCGGTGAATTGTTGTGATTAAAGGCGATTGGAGCCCTTTCTGTTTGGAAAAATTTGTGTATTTGATTGGATTACTAGCTAGAAGTGTTGGTCACTGTAAAGTTCATTTCTTGGGCTCAATCACACTATTTATTCACTAATGGCAACCAGTGGATCGACTTCAGGAACACCTTTTGGTCATTTTCAATTAACATCTATTAGGTTGAAGGGAACTAATTATACATCCTGGTCCAAGCTTTGAGGTCTATCTTACTGTCACCAAGCAACTCGACTATTCCGCATCTATAGTACCATCTGATAAGAGTAAAGCTGCTGAATAGGTTGCAGGAGATGCAATGATTAGGAATCTATTGTGGAATAGCATCAACCCTAAGGCCAGTCCCCACTTTATTCAATGCGACTCTGCTAAGGCAATATGGGATAAATGTGCATTACACTATTCGGGACAAAATGATATGATGCGAGTATGTGACATGTGGGAAAAGTTGTTTGATATTCAGTGTGGAGATCGATCTTTATATGATCATTATGCTCGATTCACGACACTTTGCCAGAGATTGGATACTTATTTTCCTGCCTCAAATGATCCAAATGTTTTGGACAAATGTCAAGAGGATTTGAGGGTAATATTATATCTTAAATCCTTGGGGATGTATATATCTCTCTGTCAACATATTACATCTCAGGGTTCTCTTCTTATAGTGGATGAAGTCTTATCCCAGGTTCTCTGTTCTACAATTCCTGAGAAAATTTCTTCCATGCTAATTGTGGAGATGAGTGCTATGCTTTCACACAGTCCTAGTGGACGTGGAGGTCGAGGTCGTGGTTATCGAGGTTGTAGACACGATTTTAATCATAGTGGAGGTCGTGGAGGTTATGATAGGGTAGTTAGTACTTGTGGTACCATGAATTTTGGGAATAGTCGTGGCTCATGTTATTGCCATCATTATCAAAGAGTTGGGCATACAAAAGCTTATTGCTATACACTTTACCCAGAGCTCAGACCACCTCTTGCTACATATGCAGAGGTCGAGGATTCTCCTGTTCCTCCTTCAACAGTTCCACCAAGTTCAACGAATGCGCAAAATACAGGCAATTCAGTTACATCAACACGTGTTAAGCAAGATACATTAGTTTGCTCTTAACAAGCGATAGGATCTTCATCTCCTACTGCAACTTTGGCACAAACACCCTCAGGTATTTCCTCTTGTTTGTTGTCTGCAACGTCTGATTCCTAGGTTATAGACTCTAGAGCTACCAATCATATGACTAGTAACTCTAACATACTATCTTCATTTTCTACATCTCCTTTATCATCAAACTCAGTTACATTAGCATATGGCTCACAATCTCAAGTTACCAGTATTGGAATAGCACATTTAAGTCCCTCCATCTCTTTGTCATCTGTCCTTCACCTATCAAATTCTCCTTATAATTTGATTTATGTTAGCTCGTTAACTAAAGAAATGAATTGTTCTACAACCTTTTCATCTTCTTGTTGTGTCTTTCAAGATCTAAGGACTGGACAGATGATTGGTGGGGAACATGAATCCTGTATTATCTTGATAAGAAAGTGTTAGCTACTGCAGCTATAAAGTGTACATCCACTAATGTATATCGGATACATTGTGGTGCTGGTTATCCACCACCAAATATAATTTGGCATCTATTTCCTAAGTTTGAGTCTTTGAGTTTCTTTTAATGTGAAGCTTGTGAGTTTGGCAAACATCATAGAGTCTCTTTTCCTTCCCGCATTCAGAATCGTATGTCCAGTCCATTTGAGCTGGTTTACTCAAATGTATGGGGTCTATGTCGCGTATATGATGTTTCTAGATTCAGATATTTTGTTACATTCGTGGATGATTTTTCTCGAATGATTTGGTTTTTCTTAGTAAAAGACCGTACAGAGATTTTTCATTGCTTTTAATCGTTCTATTTTGAAGTATTGAATCAATAAAATATCTCTGTCAAATGTTTACGGTTAGATAATGCTAGAGAATGTCTTGCTGCAACTTCTGATTTCCAGCCATTTCTTGAGTCTCATGGTATTATTCATCAGACTTCTTGCTCATATACTCCACAACAAAATGGCACAGCCGAACGTAAAAATCGGCATCTTCTTGATGTTGTCCATTGCCTCAAGTATCATATGTATCTCCCTAAAATTTATCAGGGATATGCTGTTCTTACAGCGTGTTATTTAATTAATAGGCTTCCAACTTCTGTTCTTCAGGAGGAGACACCATTCTCTATTTTACATCCAAATCGTTCTCTTTTTTCCTTATCTCTTTGAGTCTTTGGGTGTGTCTATTTTGTATATTGTCTTACTCTTGATCTTGATAAACTAGATCTTCATACTGAAAAATGTGTTTTTGTGGGATACTCTCGGAATCATAAGGGTTACAAATGTTATAGTCCTACTCGCCGTTGTATGTTCGTCCGCAGATGTTACATTCTTTGAAGATCAGTCATATTTTTCTTCTCCTGTGGTTTCAACATCTAGTGATGGTGATGGTGATGGTTGTGTCATACCGACGCTTCCACTATCTTCCATTTCTATAGCTAAGTCCATAGAATTTCAGTTTGTTGAACACACTTATCATCGAAGAAGTACAGTTTCAACTATGATAGTACCATCTTCATCAAAACCTAATTCATCAGTTCCCCTATTAGTTGCAGTGCCAACCTCTAATCCCGATCTGCCTATTGCTTCTTGAAAAGATACGTGTTCTTGTGTTGGTCGTCCTGTTGATCAATATACTCCTTATTCTGGTCTTTCTGATTGTGTCAATACACGTCATCTTATTTCTAATTTTCTATCCTATGATCGTTTATCTCCCACATTCTCTGCATTTGTTTTGTTGTTGTCTTTTGTTTTTGTGCCTAGCAGTGTTGTTGAAGCTCTTGCTTATCTGGATTGGCGTCATGCCATGGAGGATGAAATGCAAGCACTTACTAAAAACCGAACTTGGCAGCTTACTTCCTTACCTATTGATAAGAAACCTGCTGTTTGCGTTGGGTTTTTACCGTGAAGATTCACCCGGATGGCACCCTTGATCGTTTGAAGGTATGGTTAGTTGCAAATGGGTATACTCAAACTTATTATGTCTACTATGATGACACATTCACTTCAGTGGCCAAAATTCCATCTGTTCGTGTCTTTATTTCACTGACTGCATGATTAGGCTTGCTCCTTCATCAGTTGGATGTGAAAAATGCCTTTTTACATGGTGATCTTGTTGAGGAGATCTACAGAGGACAACCACCTAGGTTTGTTGCTCAGGGGAAGAATATGGTATGTCATTTACATAAGGTTTTATATGGACTTAAATAGTCTCTTTGTGCTTGATTTGGTAGATTTAGTGATGCGGTCATCAAATTTGGATTAAAACGGTGTCAGATAGATCATTTAGTTTTTAGCTTTGTCTCTTCAGTTGGTTGTGTCCTTCCAGTTGTATATGTAGATGATATCATCATTATTGGCAGTGATTCTGGTGGTATTTAGAAACTTAAGCACTTTCTGCATATAGAATTCAATATTAAAGATTTGGGAAGTCTTTGATATTTTCTTGGTGTTGAAGTATCCCACTCACATGCTCGTATCAATTTATCACAATAGAAGTATGTACTTAATATTCTTGATGAAATTGGATTTCTTGGAGTAAAGCCAGTCGATACCCCTATGGATCCTAATGTAAAACTTGACAATAAACATGGAGAATTATGACATGATTCAGCAAAGTATCGGAGATTAGTTGGTAAGTTAAACTATCTTACCATCATAAGAGTTGATATATCATTTGCCGTTAGTGTAGTATGCTAGTTCCTAAGTTCTCTGCGTACTACTCATTGGGATGTTGTGCTTCAAATTATCAAATATTTGAAGGGAGCACTAGGTCCAGGACTACAATTTAAGAATTGTGGTCATCTAAACACTACAGGCTTCTCTGATGCTAACTGGGCGGGATGTCCTAGGGATAGGAGATCTACTTCAAGCTATTGTGTGTTTCTTGGAGGTAATTTAGTTGCGTGGAAAAACAAGAAATAGCATGTAGTTTCCCGATCAAGTACTGAAGTTGAATATCGAGCTATGGCACATGTGACAAGTGAATTACTATGGTTGAGGATGTTACTATCAAAGATTGGAATGTCACCGTCAAATCCATCAGAGATATATTGTGATAATCAATCCACTATTTATATTGCATCTAATCTTGTCTTCCATAAGTGAACTAAGCACATTGAATTTGATTGTCACTTTGTGCATGAAAAAGTTGGAACATCACCATTAAATCCATTAGAGTTGTATTGTGATAATCAATCCGCTATTTATATTGCATCTAATCCTGTCTTCCATTAGCGAACTAAGCACACCGAATTTGATTGTCACTTTGTACATGAAAAAGTTCAAATTGGCGAGATTATTCTTCAACGGACAAAGACGGAAGATCAACTTGCAGGCATTTTTACTAAATCTCTACGGGAGAATAGAGTGAGCTTCTTATGTAACAAGTTGGGATTATTTGATATCTACATCCCAACTTGAAGGGGAGTGTTGGGAAATATTGTGAATATCAAAGGTAGAATAGTAATCTAGTTTGTGAGTAGGGTTAAGCACATATATACATATTTGTAACCTTATAATCACCTTTTAGAATAATAAGAAAAACTATTATATCTTTTCAGTACATAATACAATCTATTTTTCTAGTTCACCTGTTTAACAGCATTGGCTATTTCTATTTCTTTCTTTTTCGCTTCCTTGATCAATGGAATTTAATCAATTTTTCTAACCATTGAGGGTTGAGTTTAAAAGCTACATAAAGACATGATCTCGATCAAGCCAAAACTTGATATATTGTCATACCAACAAGATGACCGGATACATGGTGCATTATGAATTATACACATTGAACATACTTACTGATGATCAAATGTCAACACAAAAAGTTTGTACGGAAGCGAAGCAATTCGAGCAGTAATTCGTGGAAGTATGACGACGATTCTCCAACGTTGTTGCCAACACTAAAACTGGATCGTGTGTTGGTGCGGCTTCAGAAGCATATGAGATTCCCTTAATTTCTTTCTCCCCTGTAATGGATCTGGTTGTGGGATTTTAGACTCATTATTTGCATATCTAAAAGGAAATTCTGCAATTTCGACTAACTGTGATAAGATTTGAATGGTGTAGTAGGAGGAAAGGAAAGAAAATGAAGACTTGGTTCTGGTCAAAGTAGACAGAAAATCGCAAGTCCAAAGGAGGAAGTGATTTTTTTTTTGGTCAGACGAGGAAGTGATTTGAATAACAACGAATCTGGCAGAGTTGTTGGTCGATCTGGAGGAGTCCAAGTGTAAACATACAGCATTAGGGGTGAAAATGGTCGGGTGGGCATTTTTCAATATGAAACCGGAAACCACCCACTAAGGACTAGTTTTGAAAAATTGAAATCAAGAACCACCCGTTGGTTCAATAAATCCACTCGGGAACCGGACCATTGGTTCGGTCCGATTCCTGGGTGGGTCCATGGAACCTGTCCTACCAAGCTTTCTACAAATGGTTGTGACTGAGAGTGAGAGAAGGAAGCAATGAATGGCTAGAGGCGCAACCATGAGTTGATGGGAGTTAAGAGTCGAGCTTCAGATTAAGGATTTTATGATCTCCATTTTTCTTAAAATGTTTTCTTTCCCTTTTGTTGAAATTTTTCTTAAAAATTATATTTATATATATTACTAGTCCGGTCTGGGTGGTCAGGTGGGCAGCTCCAAACCTAGAACTGAGAATCGGAATGCTACTCACCTGTTCTAGTAAATTAGAACTAGAACTGGACCGGTCCTCACAGGAACTGCTAGTTCTGGGCTAGTTTGGTCCGATTCAATTTCGGATGATCTGGGTGGTTCTTGGTTCCTTTGCACACCCCTATGCAGCATAAACAAAAGGAAATGCAGGTAAGCTATGTATAGCTCTTTTGCAATTCTCAATTGCCTCCTACTTCAGAAAATCCAATTTGCGACGACAAATCAATTCGATGCTGAGGCTGGGTTTATTTACAAGTACTTATGCCAACGTAATAAGTGTCACAACAATGAGCTGGATAACAATCTCCTCCTGACACCCTTCAGAATCGTCTTCGAATCTCGGTAGTATAATGTTGTATCCAGTTTCATAATATACATGTTAATATAACCATGGCTCCGATGAATCTTTATGGCGACTCCTCTATTTATGCTGTATGTACGGTGTAGACACTACAAAAGTATATTGGCATACTCTTTTATGTAATTACTCATTGGTATATGCAATGTGCAAGGTGAACGTCCAAATTTTTTGGGTAAATTACTATGACAGTACTCTTGATGTTGGCTGAATCCCCTGTATATCACTTGGATTGCCCCTGTCCGAGGTCGTCGTACCAAAAAATAAGTAAAAAATCATGACTTGTTTAGCCTACATTTTTAATTTGCATATTGTAATTTAATGCAATTAAGGGTGTGTTTGTTTTGCGGAAAATGAACCATTTCTGGAAAATGTTTTCCAAGAAAATGACTTCCTAGAAAATGGTTTTATTTTTCGGTGTTTGATTGAAACCTGAAAATCAATTAAAAAATGTTTTCCGTTGTTTGGTGTGGAGAATCTGATTTGATTTTCAAGGGGAAAATTACTAAAAAAATTCGAATTTTTAAAATTTTTTTAATGTTTTCATTACTTCTATTTTTATTTTCCTCTTTTTCTTTTTTCCTTCTTCCTCTGCATTGCTCCTTTACTTCCTCGTCACTAACCCCATCTCCTTTCTTCTGGCGGCAACGGCCATTAACAAGTCATGAGCTCGCCGACCTCGGGCAAGCCACAAGCTCAGGCTTGCCAAGGCGAGGTGGGCGAGGTTGGTGAGGCTCTAGCTCGCCAAGATCTAGCGAGCTCGGCCTCGCCTGAGGTCTGCCGTTGCTGGATTCTAGTGAGCTCAATCTAGCCTGAGGCCAACTGTTACTGGCCCACTCTTGTGGCTTGTC
This sequence comes from Syzygium syzygioides, assembly GCA_031216285.1. Lineage (NCBI taxonomy): Eukaryota > Viridiplantae > Streptophyta > Magnoliopsida > Myrtales > Myrtaceae > Syzygium > Syzygium syzygioides. The sequence goes on along the minus strand of CM062248.1, from coordinate 25,837,842 downwards.
ATAGGCTGTTGTAAAGGCCAGCAACCGGCAGAGGAGGAAGAACAAAATTTTCAAAGAAAGAAAAGAAAAGAAAAAAGAAAAAAGAAAAATGAAAGAAAAGAAAAGAATAAAATATTAACAAATTCAATATGAGCAATTTTGAAAAGTGTTTTCGCCTTCTTAGATTAGGGAATTCACTTTCCTAATTTTATACATGAATGTTTTTCTTGATCTGCAAGTGTTTTCGTTTAACTTATCATTTTCGACGAATTAAATGGGTGAAAGTCCAGAAAACACTTTTCCTAAAACAAATGCACCATTAATTTCCGTAAAGGAACGCATAGTGATTTGTGCTTTTCCAAACTAGACGAAATCCAATCCTGTTGAAGTTGGAATATTGTCATCTATATGTGCATTTGTTGTGGCCATTGATTTGCATAATTTACTTTTATGATGCTTTCTGATAAGTTTTGTGTTCACTTACCACAGTATCTGTTTGCTTTTCGGATTTGATTTTAGAGAGGAAGAAGAATTGGTACGAGAGGTTCAACGAATGCAATGGGAAGAGGGTCTCAAGGCTATTGATCCTCAGGCTTATTTAGCTGTGAATGGTACCTCATGAACGTCCATTAGATATGATCATGATTGAGATCCTGAAACACTTCGTCGTGACCTACAAAACTTCATGATTTGCACCAACTAGGGGTTCGACTAATGGATTATTAAATCTAGACTCGAGCTCTCCTAAGCCCATACAAATTAGCAACTTATGATCAAGTTCTTAACATGTAAATGATTTCGAATAGGAGTCGCCACTAATCAGTTTATGGTGGATCGATCAGAAACTCAAATAAAGTATAAGGAGATATAATTTATTCTTACGAAGCAGAGATTATGAGTGTATGGACTTAGTTACGCTAGATTACTCTAATTTATATTCGGTACATTTTCATAAAAAATGAAAATATTTGAGCAGGTAGCTTGCGTTAATTTTTTTTTGGTAAGACTTATTTTTTTTTTGGGAAGAAGCTTGGGTTAATTTTATTACTTCTTAACAAATAAGATGATCATATGGGTACGCAAACCACCAAATTAACACCAAATATCAAAGCATTAAATAAATTGCAAGATAGAGAGAGTTACTTACCTTGAAACAAAGTAAGCAATGTTAATTAGAAAATCACATTATCAACCCTAATAATATGATTTCTAATTAACAAGCAATTTCACTCGATATATTTTTGGGTTTTCTCTTATTTATATGAAAACTAACTTATATGCAATGACGTGCAAAGTATGACATGCAATTATATAACCTTAACATGCAAACAATATAACACGCGATGAAATGGCCTAATTCTAATAACGGGCATATGATGTACTTTTCATTAAAATTTGTAATTAAAAATGCTTATTATTTAAACATGCAGTTTTAACTAGGGAAAGCTAATTAGCCTATTCTAGGGCAATGTTTTTGGTAATTTTAAAATAAAATTTGGAATAAAAAATTAGCTAAAATAAATTATCAAGATTAGGATAATATCTAAATTAAACTAGTAAATAAATTACTCTAAAGCCTTATTTAAATTTGAAATTATCTTATCCTTCTAACAAATTTAAACTATCTCATTCTATTCAAAGCAACTTATCTAGATATACTCTAAGCATGTAACATTTTCCTCTTAGAAATCAATTCAAATTCTAACTAATCTTGTTTTGGATTTTCTTTTACAGAAACAGAATCAAACGAGAGATAAACACCACCATCGATGAATCCTCGCAATTCGCAAGATTTGCTTTATCATCTTTAAATTTGGAAACGATAAAATCAATTATCGTATCCAAATAGTCATGGATAAGATAAAAAAATTCTCCGTGCTACTGTGTATCGTATTTCATAGTTAGAGATCATATTGTCGTCTAAGTACGTTGTTAATTTCCTAACTTTGGGTAATTTTAAAATCTTGCAAATATGTATAAATTCACCCCAATATATCAAAGGATCACAAGAGATCAAATATTATCCACATTAGGCTTTTAAATATTTAAAACGACATTGGATAATATTCTTACCTTAATTTGCGGATAACTTCCAAATTCAAACTCGACTCCGGATCGGGATTGCGGATGACGAACGGTGGTGGACTGGCGGTGGTGCTCTTGGTGGGGAGTTGATGGCCAGCGGTGATGGCGGCTCGGCAGTGAGGAGAGCAACTCGGTGGCGATGCTCACGATTGTGGCTGAACCAGTATTGAGGACATCGGGCTTGCTAAATACTCGCAGCAGCTACACAAAATCTGGGCGTGAAAGTCACGCTGGTAGCGATAACTTCGCTTGTGCAGACTTTGGGACTGATGCTCTTCCTCCATTTTCATTTCGCGTCTTGCTGATGTCTTCAAAATGGGCCCATGTATTGTCGGCTTCTCCCCTGCAAATTTTCTTCATGGGTAGTGGGGATGATCAAGTGGAAGACCGCTCTCCCAAATCACCATCTTCACGACCCACGTCAGCAGAGATCCACGCCTTCAGACCTTCACCATCATGACCCCAAGAAACACTTCAGATCCATGCCTTTCTTGTAAATCACTAGCGGCACCGCAGGAAAACACCAGGAAACCTGCACGGCGTAGGGAACTACCCAGCTGCTTTTCGGAAACCTGCAAGCACGGTTCTGTGCTGGCTTGAGGCGCGGAGCGAGATACTTTGCCGAGAATCATCGGCGCATGTAGTGCAAGACCAATTAAACGACACGACGCGGGTGGCTGTGGGGAGCGATGCTGGTGCAGGTGGTGTTTCGATCGCAGGCTTGTGGATAGTCGCGGAGATATGGCTGCAACAAGGGGACTTGAGTAACCTACATGAAAAAAAAAAAAAAAACCAAAGCTTTCTCTCTCTTCTTGTACCTTCTTTGTCTCTCTCGGCTTGGACCTCTCCAGTCAAAGACGACCATCCCACAATCTCTTTCATTCTTTGTGCTTTGAGAACCCTCAATGAATGTCCCGTCTGTCAATTCTGTATTGTGGCCGTGAATCTCTCTTTGTTTTTGTCACCTTCCGCCGTGTACTATGAAGCCCCCTCCACTCACGATTTTTTTTTTCTCTTTTTCCCGTCTTCCGTTCTCTTCTGACCGTGTATTTAATGTCTGGCCTCCTTCCTAATTGTGAAGAGTTAAGGTCTATTTATAGTGCAAACCCTAAATCTAAACTTAATTACACGGGCTTAACTTAGGCCTTATTAAACTATAGGATCTAATAACTTAAGGCATAACTCTAATTAAACTCTAACGGGCTAAACTTAAGCTCAACAAGGCCCTCCTCTCTCTTTGAATTTTGGGCAATGCTATGGGTAGGGCTGAATTTTGCCGCTTTATGGGCTCAATCCAATTCATTAAGTTCAAGACCATTCACCTAAATTTATCTACTGCCGGTCCAATAAATATGTAAACTATATGGGCCTAATTAACTATTAATGCAAATTTTCCTAATATCTATATACAATGCAATTTAATTTTAATATTTATGTTTAAGGATTAAAGATTAGTCCCTAATTTTTCATGCAATTAATTATAAATGATTAGTCAAAATTTAGGTGTCAATGTACTTAATATTCAATACAGCCCAAGTAAACAGTTAAATGAATGGAAGTATACTCAATAACATTGCAGATGCTTCGCTTGATAGCAGAAGTTGAAATGTCGCTTCGTCCTTCCTGAGTTGCATGTGTGGATAATCCCACTAATCCTGACATAAGATCTGAATCCATGATGCAGCTTATTGAAAGAGACAAGAAAGTAGATGCCAATCCCTAGAACTGCACCGATGTTGAAGGCCTTCTCTTTTGTGGTCAGCAGATGCTATGCAGGACCGATTAGAGGCTACCGTACTAGGAATTGGCTAGTACCTGGTGTGGCGATCTTACTGCTTAGGGTGCTTGTTCAATGTTCTGTGGATTTGTGGTCGAAACTGTTGCTTCTTTAGTGCTACAACGACACTACCTCAGATGCAGTCATTTTATTTCACTGCAAAAAGGAATAAACGAAAGGGGTAAGTGTGACTGGTGAATATGATTAGGTGGGCAAGATTTTGCGAGATAAGATTAGCTGATCATGGAGTTGAATCGAGTCCCCACCATTTAATCTTGCCACGAGCTTCTCGATTTGACTGAGTTCAAGAATCTCCACTTCCAAGCACGTGTTTCCAAATTGATCAGAGGCTCAGTAACAGACAAGCTATCACCTTCGAGATAGACAGACACTCTGCTTGCTAGTTGCTAAAAAGTGTTCGTCGGATTTTGCTGAAACTCGAGCAGTTCCGGGATTGTCGAGCTTGAATCTCTGACCTAAATGTAGATCAGATCGAGCATCGAATGTCATTGCCAAGCGGAAGTACTCCTAGAAGAGCTTATGCATGTCGGGACAAGCTTTGCCATATGGGTTCTTCTCTTAGAAGGTTTGATTCCTGGTCATCCACAGCACGATGTGTAGCAGAATCACCCTGGACGAAGTTCTTATGCTCATGCTAGACTCTGCAATAAGCATCAGCCCTCGTTCATGCAACAAAAAAAGAAGAGAAAAGATTGCATATAGACGCCACGAGCTGCACTATAAGTGGTCAAAGGCCCAAGTTCTTGGACCCAACAGCTAAATAAGCTTTCTTTAAAGGAAACGGTCGGGGTATGTTGGCCCGGCACAAACTTTCATTTTCCCTTCCGCCTTTTCTTTTGTTTTCCATCTTTCAGCAACTGCCGCGAACGCTTGAGCAAGCTTCGTTATAGGGGTGAAGTTTCGGGATTGGTACGTGAAGATCACGGTCTTCTCAGCTCTCGTCGGAGGCTCCATGGAGTTGTTCATGATCAAGACCGGCTTCTGTGTGAGGACCCTCCATTTCTTTTTGTTCCTTCTTTGCCTGTTCCTGCAAATTTTGTTTCAACTTTTTCCGCTTCTTTGTTGGGTAGCTTGTAGCCAAAAAATGGCGCGACATGACTCCAAAATCGATAGTTTTAAGCACTATTAAGCACTATTCATCTTCATTATTGTGTTTAGATGAATGGGAGCAGATTTTACGGTGATGGGTCGTGCTCAAATTTGTCTCTCTTCGGATGAAAAAAGCATCATTTAGTCAGTTGCTTTGTGGTTTAAGCTGGAGATAGGATGGAAATTCATGATTTCAGCGGTATGTCTCTGTCGCTAGCTTGTGAAAGGGAGAGCTTTAATTTGGACTGTCCATTATGGTAAGAGTTGAACGTTCTCGCTGTTCTAAATGAGAAGCGTAATGCGAAAAAATGTTGTCTCGGATGATGAGTGGCAATGCCAATGAATGCGAAGCGTTCTGCTGTCTGTGGAGAACAGATAGTTTGTGCAACTAGTATCTGTTCGTTGATGACTTCTGTGGGAGAAATTTCTGAAAAATAGTTTTGGAGATAGTGGATTTAAAACTGAACTTACAACAGTTAAGCCCATCTCAAGAGAACATTGAGCGGATTGTTCTTCAGCTATCTCGTTAGGAATATGAACGAGGTTAAATTTGCGAAGGAATGCAATTGAATGCAGTGATTTGTAGGCCCGTATATTTGCAATTCATTTGTGATCTTGTGGAAGACAGACGAGCTTTCCTCACTTGCATCTTTCTGAATGGACTTTGGTATGGACAAAAGATTGGGAGGATGTTGTTTGCTTTCCTTGCCTTCATAACTACCTATACTCTCATAAGCATCTTCGTGACGAAGATTATGAGGTTCTTTCCCGTGCCATTGGTTGCTTATTTTGCTACAAAAGGGTCTGTCTTTCAAGGGATCAACCAAGTTCCATCATTGAAAGTATTACATTTTAAGAAAGATTATGGTGCTTGTATGTTGCAGATGATAAAGCTGACTGTATTGGAGTCAGCGAAGCGGGCTTGGAAGAATTCGCCAGAAGTTCAGGCTGTAAGAGAAGCTCACAATCCTTGGAGAAATCATGATACAGAAGCCAAAAAGAATTCATAGTGCCGCCATTGTCAGTTATTGCTGGTATGATTTTTTCTCGAATGTCCTCATTGCCCAACAATTGAACTTTCTGCAAACCATGCTCTTGATGAAGAAGTCTGATAAAAGAGAGTGGTGCTGCTATGACAAAATTGCTTGAGATTTGAAGTCATGAATCTAGAGAAAAAAGAAGAAATAGAATGAACATTCCTGTGCAAAGCAACAACTGTAGGAAACGATAATAGCAATTGTGGCGAGGGTTAAAGAAGGAATTGGTTCAGGTTTGTCTTGCAAAGAGTGAAAGAGATAACCACTTTCATTGAGGGAAACAGATGGTACAGAGGGCTTAATTTTTCTTTTTTTTGGTAAAGCAAAGAAGAAAGGTCAAAAACTTAATTTTTCTTTTATCTCTACATAAACTACAGAATTCTCAGCCTTACCAAAAAAAAAAAAAAAACCACAGAATTCTCAAGCATAAACTCATGAAAATGTGATTATAACACTATAGTTCACACCCAGTAATAACGAATCAACAACTTTCAGTATGCATTTTTTTTTTCATGGCAGAAAGACTTACCAGTAGTTGCTCAAGGAAGAAGAAGTAGCATGTTGTGCTTATTAAAACAAGCACCACAAAATCCTGTCAGGCACTGCATAAATTGGGTAATTAGTTTTACTCTTGAGTGCTTGACTAAGTTGTGCAAAGTTAAGGCATGATCTACTAAGAAAGCTCAGAGTTGCACCAGCTAGATGAGATGATGGAGACCGGTTAGACAGATAAGAAACAAGTTTTAAGAAGTGTCATTGAATTTTTAATCCAATCTCACTGTTGTAATTGCAAGCTCTGTTGATTTTGTTCTTGTCCATTAGCAAGCTGAGCTGAGGTTGCTGCTCAAAGCAAGGTCACGGGTAAATTTCAAACTTCTTGGCTGCAATCGTCACAGTTCTTGTTTCCTTCAATCCTAAACCATTTAATTGCACAATCTTCATATAAAAATCTAAGGGCATCTTTGCAGCTGCACTCCGTCTTCAATGTATATTCTTCCTGACAGTTCAAGACAAATCCTGCACACTGCTTCCTCTTCAGGAATCTCTTCATCATCGTCTTCCTCATGAGTAGGAGCAATTTGATCTAATTTACCAAGAAATAATGTTATATAGAGCCAAATCTGTCCATAAATGACAGACATAAAATACTTTTGGTTAACTTCCGTGAGTGTTCGCACTTTTAAGTTCGCCATGAACCGGTGAGGTGAAGACTATATTTCTAAACCACTAAACAAAATTTTAAATATCATTAGTCAATTTACTTATGTACATTTGGCTCGACTATAAATCTAATAACACAGAGAATAAATACGCTGCTATTTAACATCAGAAGAATCTGTTACAGGATGTTGCTTGTGGGTAGCAAAAGAAACAGATCTCATCTATCATATACATATTTCGTTCCGGAACCGACAGTGACCTAGATATGGTGGCATGAAGTGAACTTTTCTGTAAAAAGCATAATCAACCACTTTGGCATCCATTCTAATAGCTAAAACTTAACAAAAATGACCCAATAACTCAGCACTGTCAATTCTCGTCAAAACAAGGAAGAAAATGCCTCTTAGCATCAATAATCCAATTCTCGTGAAGATCCATAGAAGACAAACTCCAATCATAGAAGTACTCAAGGACTCTAAAAAACGATGTTCCAAGACATCAGTTGCCGAAAAGCAGCAGAACTAGAGAATACTACCATATAAAAAACTTAATGAAGAAAAAAGGAGCGGGGGGGACTCACTTGTGATTAATGCCTTTCACCGGGCATCCTTGCTGAAGCAGGTGTTGTTACAGCAGGGGACATGTTTGGATGCAGGCGTAACGGGAAGAGAGGTACATCTGTTCCAATGCAACACGGACATGGAAATTGGACACTGAAGGACTTACAGGAGGCGCGCCTTAGGGTCCGAGCTCAGGATGCAGCTTTTCTCGGCCTCAGGTGTGAGAACCTTCTTCTTGAAACTTGAAGCTTGCAGGAATTCCTCCTGAAGAAAGATCTACCTTTGCTGGAACCATGCGACCGGAGAAAACCCTTTACTGCTAGAGCTGCTACCAAAATGCTTACGAGGAATTTGAAGGGAAAAGATTAATGCGCCTTCCACCAGGTCCAGGACCTAAAGCCTACTCTGAGCTACTCGTGGTTTTATCAATGATCATCAAGCTGCATGTCACAGAAATGCCATGATTTTGCTTAAGCCTTTCATTTTAACAGTGAATTTGTGTCCATGCTCTCTATAGATGTACGCTAGAGGCCAAACCATGTAAATCTAGGCATTGAGTTTCCCTCATTATTTTAGATATACACCAGAAGCACATCGCGAGCGCCAAGTCACGTTCGTCTCGAATCTAATCGCACTCGGGTTTCTCTACTCTTTCCTTTTTGATAGTCTTCCTACTTTTCTCACTCAAGCTTAATCGAGATCTTAAACCATAGCTTAAGCAAATTTTTGGAGCGGCAGGAGCCATGGAAGTGGAAGACAAGGGCACAACATCAAGCTCAAAGAGTTTAAGTCAAGAACACGAGACAGAGAGAGAAGAGTTTTATGGTTATATCTGATGTAGCTAGCAAGGATCACCTAGAGGGGGGGTGAATAGGTGATCTTAAATAATTTTTTATAATTTATGTGGAAACAAAAGAACATAATTGATTCAGTTTCAAGATTGTTTATATAGACAGTGTTCTTGATGTGCAGAAGTAAAGTAAGAGTTAAGGGATAGAAAAACTGCACACAAGTTTATAGTGGTTCGACTTATAGCAAGCCTACGTCCACTCTCCCACGCTTACAGCCTACCGGCTGAATTTCACTATGTAATCAAGAGGAATTTACAGATTTTGAGTGATAGCACTCTCGTGTATGATAGATCTCTCTATTTCACATAATCACTCTTACAAAGTAACCCTCAAGATCTTAATCTTTGGCTCAGAACGACAAGAGAAATAATTGGAGAATGCTCAGATTTTGGACTTATTAATTCTTGATTCTGTACTCCTTCTGCTGCTCGATGATCTCCTTAAATACTCCTCTATATCCAAACCAGCTTCTTTCAGAGGATCATCTTCCAATCTTCACCTTGGACAGATTTGTATAATATGGATTGAGTAGCCATTGGATGACAGATTCTGAATCCCATTGATTCTGATCGCTTATACAATCAGAATCTTGGTTTCCATAAATAGAACTTTATTCGTTGTAATGCATACTTGTCGTAATGTTTGATTGTCAATCAATTTGATTTAGATTAAGATAATCAAAACTTTCCTTCTGTGAAATCCATATCAGATCACTAGCTGTTATGTTTCGTTCTGAATTCTGCATCTGAAGAATTTCTGCGTCTGCATCTGCTTCTGAAAAATTTCAGCTTCTGCGTCTGCTTCTAAAAAATTTCTTTGTCTGTGTCCGAATAATTTCAGCGACTGAATCTCAAAACTAAGATTATGTGGGTCTTCAATAAGGTATTTGACATATTGTAAAGTCTAAATAACTTCTACGTCTGAATCTTAGAACTTATTATTTTTCCAGCTTGTAAAGTCTGAAAAATTTCCTTCTGAGCTTTCAGAACATATATATATTCCTGGAATAAAATAGTTCAGAATAAGTATCAGATTTATAATTATCATGGAAGGTTTTGTCAACTTCAAAATCAGTAGAAGTTTTCCTCAAGAATCTCTCCCTTTTTAATGGTGTCAAAACTTTCCTGCAAATTGAATCAATTTGAAATTAATTGCAAGTAAATAAGCATATTTAACGCAAGAATCACAGATTGAAATTGAAAGAGCAAACTCTATTGATATTTGTGTTTTTGCTTCCTTTGTATATAATTTGCATATAATCCTGCATATTAAGGATAGTATATTAAATCTGCATATAATTTCTCCCCCTTTTTGTCAACAGTAAATAGAATGAATCATTGATATTAAGCAACCAAACAGTCTAACAGGCATTGTTAGAAATATTACAGACAAAAAAATATATGGTTTTGAAAAATAGGCTATCTTTTGGAAGGGGTTCGAATTAGTTGAAAATTTTCCAGAATGGAAACAGCTTCCGCGATTTTCAAATTGCATTCTCCCACAGCTTTGTCCATGTTGGTTGAACACAAAGCTATGGCCTCTTCAAGTTCTGCTTTATCTTTAGCTGCCTAAAGATGTTGAGTTTTGTTGTTTTCCTCAACAATTTTGTGTAGATTCTTCATGTCCTGTTCAAGTGCAGCTTGTTTGTCCTTGATCTCAAGCAAAAAAGAGAGAATGGTCTCATTATTTGAAGGCTGTTTCTGGACATTTTCTTGTTAAGACTGATTGAACCCTGTTGCTATTACTGCTTCTGGAATCTCCCCCTGAATAGGTGCTTGATCTTCATAAACATGTTCTGTAGGAATTGGTTCTGAAACCTTTGGAGTTGGTTCAGAAACATGTTCTGGAGTATCAGTATGTCATATACCAAGGTGCTCTGCTTCTGCTTCATCACTTTCATCATGCAGAAAAAATTTTATTTTCTTGCTATACACCTTTAGTGGGATTGGAGAGTCTGTCTGCTTGCTTGCTGATCTTGCCCCTTTTCTCTGCCCTGCCTTTTTGACACTTGTCTTTTCAGCAGATTTTGCTTTAGAAGATTGAGCATCCTTTCCTTTTGCTCTTTCCCTTAAATCATCAAATTGTTTCATTTTTTAAAACATTCTTTCTCCAATATACATACAGGGTACAAGGGTTTTGCTCATATCATTTGGAATTGATATCTTGAGGAACATAAAGATTCGTCAGATAAGAGCACCATATGGAAGTTATCCCTTGTCCTTCTGTAATGTTCTATACATATAGAAAATGATGATATGGGGAAGAGAAAAAGATTGACCTTTCAGGATTGCCCAAATAAGCTTAATTTTTTACTTGGATAAGTCAGTCTTGAATGCTGCTTTGGGCTTCAGACAGTTGATTATGATCTTGTGTAGAATCACGGATCTTCTAGACAGATCATAATATGAAAGATGCTTTTTGGAACCCTAAGCAAAATTTGCTTTCTCTGAGGCCACCCTGGATGCATCTTCGAGGCTTACTTCCAGTGGAGAAAATTTGGAATATTTAGCTCTAATTATTGATGCTAGTTCCGATGCTTTTAGATCAAACTTTTTGTCACCAACGATGAATTGAATCCAGTTAGGTGACAAAATAGAAAGATTGGAATAAAAATATGTAGTCAGTTTAGCATAGACATTTGCAGACTGCAAACAAAACTCATAAATGCCCAATTTTGCAAACAAGTGCTTCACTGAAATTCTAGCCTTTTCAAGGTAATCAAAATCTACGGTCCTATGATTCATGATCCCTCTAGCAAGCAACAACTTATAGAAGGTATTATGCTCATTGCTTCTAAATAAGCCTCCAGTTCCTAGCATACCAGATGCAATCCCAACTTTTATTTGAAAGCTATCAAAGAATTTACCATCATCATCAGGAATAACAATCTTGGTTGCGCTGGTGGTTTTAGGGATGATTTGAGCAGATTTTTTGTCAGAGGGTGTTGATGATTCTTTGACTTTTTCTTTACCCTTTTTGGTGTAGAGCTGGCCGGATCATTGTCAGTATCAACGTAGGCTTTATAGAAGTTTTGTGTAAGATGTTCTTTAGAGAAGAACCCATTGTCTCTCAGATAGTCACGCAAAGTAGATGCAAAGGCATTGTTTCTCTTCAACCTCTGATAAGCATTCCATACATGCTTGATGCCCTTAAAGCGAAAATCTATTTTATCAGAAGTTTTGGGTGGCGACGATCGATGAGATGGTGTCACTTCAACAGGGTCTTCATGATGGTCTGACTCTATATCTGAAATCTCCATATACTCCGCCGGTGCAGTAGATTTGGAGTCTTGGTTGAGAATGCGTGAAGATCTTCTTTTGAATGGCATTTTGATCACTTTTGGAGCAAAAAGTTTCGATCTTTGGAGGAAGAAGAGGAAAGACTCTGAATATTGGAAGGGTTTGAAGAGTAAAAGATCGTACTGATAGGGTTTTGAAAAGTGATGGACAGGTTTATAAACGAGAAGGACGGGTTTTGGAAACAAAAAACCATTTTTAGAAAATATGAAAAGTAAACCTAAACATGTAGAAAGGAAATATACTTTTTGAAGCATAAAAGATCATGATAATATCATGATAATATTTTGAGCACAATTAATCAGATAAATTAGAATACATACCTGATTTGCTTCCAAAGGTAACTATTATGAAAATGTCCTACCAAAAATGCCAAAAATATACCCGCCAAAATTTGAATAAAAGACGTACCGTTCTTTGTGAGTATGAAAAATGTTCAGACTGAGATCATTTGAGTTTGAAAAATTACTGTCTATCAAACACTTCAAGAAAATGGATAAGTGATGCACAGTTTGTTTCTAATGAACTCAAATGAAAATTTTTCAAGAGGTTTTGTGAATATATCAGCTAATTGATTCTTATAATCAATGAATTGAACATTCACATTACCATTTTGAACATGATCTCGAATAAAATGATGTTTGATTTCAATATGCTTAGCTTGAGAATGAAGAATAGGGTTCTTTGTCAAATTGATTGCACCTGTGTTGTCACACTTGATTGCAACACTTGATTCTTCAATAGCAAAATCTTGTAACTATTGCTTCATCCACAGAATATATGCACAGCAACTTCCCAAGACTACATATTCTTCTTCTGCTGTTAAAAGTGCAACTATATTTTGCTTCTTTAAGTACCAGGATACCAATATATTTCCAAGCAGTTGACATGTACCTGTAGTACTTTTCCTATCCACTTTACATCCAGCTAAGTCAGCATCTAAATAACCAGTAAGGGTAAAATCTGAATCTTTGGAATACCAAAGACCTAACATTGGATAGGTTCCAATGTATTTGATTATTCTCTTTACTGTAGAGAAATGAGATTCTCTTGGGTCTGATTGAAATCTCGCGCACATACAGATACTAAAAAGTATGTCAGGTCTAGATGCAGTAAAATATAATAAAGATCCTATCATGCTTCTATATACCTTCTGATCAACCTTTTTACTATTTTCATCTTTATCTAGCTTGGATAATTGAGACATTGGAATGTCTATCTTCTTGCAATTTTGCAATCCAAACTTCTTGACAATCTCCTTTGCATACTTTTCTTGGCAAATGAATGTACCATCTTTTGCTTGTTGTACTTGTAGATCAAGAAAGAATGTTAATTCTCCCATCATGCTCATCTCAAACTCGTTCTGCATATTCTTAGAGAATTCCTTGCAAAGTAATTCGTTAGAAGATCCAAAAATTATATCATCAACATAAATTTGAACAAGTAGAAAATCCTTACCCTTTCTCTTAACAAATAAAGTTGTATCAACCTTACCTTTGGTGAAATCATTTTGCAGAAGGAAGTTACTTAACCTTTCGTACCAAGCTCCGGGTGCTTGTTTCAGATCGTCAAGGGCCTTTTTGAGTCTGTAGACATAATCAGTCTTCCTTGGTTCTTCAAAACCAGGTGATTGTTCCACATATACTTCTTCTTTAATATATCCATTCAAGAATGCACTTTTCACGTCCATCTAAAACAATTTAAAGTTATGGAAACAAGCATAAGCTAATAGTAGCCGAATAGCTTCTAACTTTGCAACTGGTATATATATTTCATCATAATCTATGCCTTCTTGAGAATAGCCTTTTGCTACCAATCTTGCTTTGTTTCTTGTGACATTTCCTTTGTCATCCAGTTTGTTTCTAAATATCTATTTTGTTCCAATTACAGGATGATTTTTGGGTCTTGGTACAAGCTCTCATACTTTATTGATTCTAAACTACTAAAGTTCCTCCTGCATAGCTTCTATCTAGCTTTCATCTGATAATGCTTCACCAACATCTTTTGGTTCTATTTCTGATATCAACGCCAGATTGCTGATGTTCTCCTTGTGTTTGGATCTAGTCTTGATACCATCTTCTATTTCTCTAATGATGAGGTTCTTCATTCATATGACTGGATTTATGTTTCCAGTTTTTATCAAATCTTTCCTTCTAAATATCTATAGACTCTATAGGTTCAGGTTGAGTCTGTATTATATCTTCTTTTCCTTCTTCTATAGATTTTACGATCTTTGGAGATTCTTGACAAATGTTTGATGACTTTTGAATGTTGGGAGATGGTTCAGATTCATCTTTGTGAGTCTGAATATTTTCGTCAAACCTCACATTTATTGTTTCTTCTATAGTCTGTGAGTTCTTGTTGAAGACTCTGTATGCTTTACTTGTAATAGAATATCCAAGTAGGAATCCTTCATCTGCTTTCTCATCAAACTTACCAAAACGGTTATTTGGATTTTTTAGAATAAAACATTTACAACCAAACACTCAAAAATATGAGATGCTAGGCTTTCTACTTTTGTAAAGCTCATAGGGGGTTTTTTCAAGAATGGGTCTGAGAAAAACTCTGTTAATGATATAACATGTTGTAAAAACTGCATTTACCCATAAATGAAAAGGAATCCTGCTTTCAATCAACAGATTTCTTGCCATTTCTTACAAAGAATGATTTTTCCTCTCCACAACACTATTTTGTTCTGGTGTATAAAGAGTAGAAATTTTGTGTTAAAAGTCATTTTCCTCACAGAAATCTGAAAAATTTTGATTTTCAAATTCTCCCCCATGATCAGTTTTAATGCAGGAAATGGTATAGCCCTTTTCATTTTAAACTCTTTTTGTAAATTTTGAAAAATATGAGAATGCTTCATTTTTATGAACAAGAAAGAATTCCCAAATAAATCTTGTGAAGTCATCAACAATAACTAAATAATACTTCTTACCACTAATACTTTGAGTTCTGGTTGGTCCAAATAGATCCATATGAAGAAGCTGCAAAGCAAGATTAGTGGAAACATGATGTATAGGTTTAAAAGAACTTCTTACTTATTTTCCTAGAATGTAGGCATTGCATAATTCTGTTTTCTTGTATTTCAAATCTGGCATACCTCAAACCAGTTTCTTTTTTGAGATCTTTGAGATTTGTTTCATACTAATATGCCCCAATCTTCTGTGCCACAGATCTTCATCTTGTTTGATTGAAATCAAGCAATAAGTGGAGTTTGGATTGACATCTAAAAGATAGATATTGCCATGTCTTCTTCCTGTAAATGTTTGAGAAGAATTTTTGCTTGTTCCTGAGCATATATTTTCTTGAAAGTTGATTCTAAAACTTATATCACATAACTGGCTTATGCTTATCAAGTTGTAGTTCAGTTCTTTTACCAATGAAACATCATTGATTGTAAGCCCTCCAATTTCAACCGTTCCTTTGCCAACGATTTTTCCTTTGGTATTTCCTCCAAAAGAAACTTTTCCACCATTCAAACTGTGTAGATCAACAAATATGCTTGGATCTCCTATCATGTGTCTAGAGCATCCGCTGTCTAGGTACCACTTTCTTTTTCTCTTTGTGGTAACCTGCAATAATCACAAGATCTCAAATTTTCTTTGGTACCCAAATATGTTTGGGTCCTTAAGCATTAGTATAGACTGCCTTAACAAAATCTCTTCAAACAGGTCTCCAGATCTTAAGACATTCATTATTAAAATGTTGTGGATCTCCACATTTTGAGCACCTAAGTGCACTTCGGCCAACAAGTTTGACAAAATTCTTTTTGAAATGATTTTTATAAGCTTGTCGAGGAGGTCTTTGTCTTAATCTCTCATTGACCTTTGGAAAATCAATCAAGCTATCACTTTCCTTCACAAATCCGAGACCAGATTTGTTATAGTAAGGAATTTGGATAGAAAGGATATGCTTCAAGGTTTCTAAACCTTTTGAAAACTTGGAAGTAATTTCTAAAATTTCCTTTTTCAAAACAGCATTTTCTTTAGAAAGAAAATCTCGACTTTCCTTAATTTTATGAAATTCTTTTTGAAGGAAATCGATTTTTTCTTTTTGAGTAACATCCTGTTGCCTTAGTGATGAATTTTCCTTTTTCAAAGAAGAGATTTTTTTAAGGGCAATCTTAAATTCAAAGCATAATTCATCAATATAATTTGATACTTCAATAGGCATGTTAGAATACTTTACCTCAATTTCCACTTTAGGATTAGAATCTGAATCTGAATCTGAGTCTAACTTAGCCATCAGACAGAAATTTGAGATATCTTCGTCACTGTCTTGGCACTCTGTGTCACTCTAGGTTTCTGCTTTTAAGGCCTTCTTTGCTTTCTCAAATTTGATCTTCTTTTTCAGAAGTGGACAATTTGGCTTGATATGTCCACATTTCCTACAGTGAAAGTATATAATATCTTTTTATCTTTCTGATTCATCGAATGACTTCTTCTTCTCAAAAGGCTTCTTCCCTTTGAGGTTTCTTCCTTTGATTTTCATCTTCTTATACTTTTTAATGAAGAGAGCTAGTTCTTCGTCGTCAACATCTTCATCTTCAAAATTTGTATCAGAATCAATGTTAGTCTTTAATGCAATTAACTTATTACCTCTGGATTCATTTTCCTCATTCCGTTTCTCAATCTCATATGATTGAAGAGTTCCAATTAACTCATTTAATGATAGAGGCTTGATCCTTTGTGTCTCTCGAAGAGATGTTTTGATGTTATCCCACTAATCTGTCAGTCCTCTCAGAAGTTTATTAACTTTCATTGCATCTGGAACTAGTTGTCCTTGATAAGCAAGACCGTTTACCATGTCAGTAAACCTGTCATAAAAATCAGTGATTAATTCTCCAGGCTTCATTTTGAAGGATTCATATTGACCAAGCAAAAGATTGATTTGAGTTTCCTTGGCTCGATCTGTTCCATCATAAGTAATATGGAGAGTATCCCAGATTTCCTTAACTGATTCACAAGCAGCAATTTTTTTATATTCAATAGGAGATAAAGCATAATAGAGAGAATAAATTACTTTGAAATCTAAAGTTTCTCTTTTAGATATCTCAGTTTGAGATAATGGAGGATCTGCTGTCTTGCTTGCATCTGCCTTTTCTTTTGAATCTAAAGACTTTAGATTGACTCCTTTGATGATAACATCCCATTGCATATGATCAATTGACTTTATAAATGCCTTCATCTTATTCTTCCAGACACTATATTCCTTTCCATCGAAATATGGTGTTCTTCCAAACACTATATTCCTTTCACTATGTAATCAAGAGGAATTTACAGATTTTGAGTGATAGTACTCTCGTGTATGATAGGTCTCTCTATCTCACACAATTACTATTACAAAGTAACCCTCAAGATCTTAATCTT
The DNA here is from genome assembly GCA_031216285.1 of Syzygium syzygioides. Lineage (NCBI taxonomy): Eukaryota > Viridiplantae > Streptophyta > Magnoliopsida > Myrtales > Myrtaceae > Syzygium > Syzygium syzygioides. The sequence continues at coordinate 25,820,614 of CM062248.1, read as the reverse complement.
TGGCTCATAACGACAAGAGAAATGATTGGAGAATGCTCAGATTTTGGATTTGTTGATTATTGATTCTGTACTCCTTCTGCTACTCGATGATCTCCTTAAATACTCCTCCATATCAAACTAGCCGTTGGACAGCTTTCAGATGATCATCTCCCAATCTTCACCTTGGACAGATTTGTATAATAAGGATTGAGTAGCCATTGGATGACAAATTCTGAATCCCACTGATTCCGATCGCCCATACAATTAGAATCTTGGTTTCCATAAGTAGAACTTTATCCGTTATAATGCATACTTGTCATAATGTTTGATTGTTAATCAATTTGATTTAGATTGAGATAATCAAAACTTTCCTTCTGTGAAATCCATACCAGATCACTAGTTGTTATGTTTCATTCTGAATTCTGTGTTTGAAGAATTTCTACGTCTGCGTCTGCTTCTAAAAAATTTCTTCGTCTACGTCTAAATAATTTCAGCGACTGAATCTCAAAACTAAGATTATGTGGGTCTTCAATAAGGTATTTGACATCTTGTAAAGTTTGAATAACTTCTGCGTCTGAATCTCAGAACTTATTATTTTTACAGCTTGTAAAGTCTGAAAAATTTCCTTCTGAGCTTCCAGAACATATATATTCCTGAAATAAAATGATTCAGAATAAGTATCAGATTTACAATTATCATAGAAGGTTTTGTCAACTTCAAAATCAGTTGGAGTTTTCCTCAACAATATCGAGTGTTCAGGCTTGTGTAGTCTCGACAATGAAAAAGGCCTACTGATTATATCATCTTGTTAACAAATAATATCTGCACCCATTAAAACACAATAATGTAGTCTTGTCGAAATTGCCGAGACTCGTAATGATCAAATGTGGGCGAGAGTCAAAGTATGGGTTGTTGCATTAAAAGTGCCCCCTCATCGTTGTGCATCAACACCACTATATAAGCATGGGTGTTTTACCCGCAACCGAAGCTAATTCTTGTTAAACGTGCCACGTGTAAACGTTCCTTGGACTCGGTAATCCAACGTGGAAGCTGGTTTCGGGTACAAAAAAATTATCAGCTTTTTATTTTTGCATAAATTAAAAAAGATTTTCTCGAAAACATTTTCACGAAAAAGAGATATTTTCGAGGCATAACAACAGTAAAATCATACCTATACATGAGGTTTAATTTTGTTTTGGTCCTCTAAATTTCCTTATCATCAGATCAAGACGAAACTATTTCAAAAATTTTATGAGATGTATATCGGGTTGTGCTACAAATTCTGTCCAATCTTTACACTATAATTCGTACAGTCTATAGCACCACCTGATGATGAAACCTGCACCATATTCGCTTATGTTTTTCTCATATGAGTTCATCATTTCACAACTAGACCAAAATTTGCAAAAAATTCGTCCACTCAAATGTCTTTCTTAGTCAGGCAAAAAAAAGTGGTTTATGTCTTAGAACTTTAACACGCATTACGCTCATGTGCATGTCTATCCTTATTAGTTATGCGTAAACTATTCCTGCCTTGAGTAAGTATGATATTATCATTGTTGTAAAGAGTGTATTGGTATATCTAAAATGGGTATTGGACTTTTTAAGGATTGACATCAAATTTTAGTTTTGACTTGATATACATTAGACAATGACTAATTCTACTTTTATTTAGTTGTTTTAGGCCAACACCCCTTTTCTCGGTGTCAATTTTTTCGTTGGATTGTAATGGAAGTAATTTATATGATTTAATTCTTTTTTTATTCCAATCAAATGAGGTTGTTTTTTCTTTTTACGTTTGTTAATATAAATTTACTTTTACATGTTATTTAGAGATTTAGGTGGTTTTGCCTACCTGTTGTTTTACAAGATGATGCCTAACATAGCACATTGTTTCATGGGAAGAGGAAAAATATAGTATTATGCATTGTTATTTTTACACATTTGAGCAAATATTTTAATAGGGTAATATTATTTTTTTATTTAAAGTGTTCTTTATTTTCAAAAAAAATTATTCCTTTAATTAATTGTTGCAACGAGCATAACCATTTTACATGAAATACTAGTCACTTAAAAATTTACTTACAATATAGCTTGTCATATATTATGTTCAAAGGTTTTTTATTTTTTTGTTTTCAAGTATTTGAAGAGAGTAAGAAAGAAAAAAAAATCATAGAATAAATGTTAACAAACGGACAAACATGTTTTTAGAAACTTCAATGGAAAATTTGTGATGACGAACTTCTCTCGTTTAACCTCTTGATGCATTATTTTTCCCTTTTTTTCCCTCGTCTTATGTTATAATGAATTTTTATAATTTAAAGCACTGTCATTACTTATCTGATTTAAAAATTGAATTTTTATAATTTTAAGCAATATCTGTGCTTATCTAATTTAAATAGTCGTCACATCGTCGTTGATGGTGAAAAGAATCCATCAGACAAATCACCAGTTGCACAAATTGTGAAAACTTAGATTATTTAATCGACAAAATTAAAATGTTCGAGGGACCAATTTGACAATTTACAAAAGTTGAGAGGACCAAAAATCAGAATTTCACAAAGTTGTCAAATGCACTCGATGCCTATATAAGTAGATTTTCCCAGGCTCCTTTCCCCTTCCTTCTTTGCAACTTCAAACTTCAAGTCTCTTCAATCTCTCTACTTCCTCTCTCATTCTTGCTCGAAGAAACTGATGCGGATGCGAGGGGTGGGCAAGTGATGTTTTGAGTGATGTTGAAGGAATCAAGGATATATCAGAGTGTATGGGATGGATATCGATAGATGTATGAAAATGTATGATAGATTACGATCACCACCAAAGCATAAAAGATGCACCACCAGCCTAGGAAGAAGATCGAGATTAATGAAGTTCACCACCAAGGCTTAAAGGACAAACCACCCGCCAAGGATAAAGGGCTTCGGGATAGAGAAGCTCACCACCAAGGCCTAAAGGACGAACTACTAACCGAGGATAAAGAGCTTCTTGGCTCACCACCAAGGAGCATTCCACTCTCCAAGGATAAAGAAACCGGAATATGAGTTATCCACTCTCCAATAATATTCACTCAACAAAGGAAAATCTCATATATTCATGTAACAGCCCGAATTTCGATGTAATTCCGAGGTCAATAAAACTGATATTATTTCGCATTTCATTTTAGTAAGTCTTGCTCAGAACTGATCACTCTTTGGATACTAACCAATGGGGTATGGCTAACTAGGAAATGGTACGTGGACCGGGGACCCTATCGCGAAATGGACACCGATCACGAGAGACGCTGAGGAAATATTTTGGGCCAACGTGGGTCGATCTTAGGAAAGAGTAATGGATTGGATTTGGCCAAGGCCAACGATTTATAATAGGGATGCAGGTGATTTTGCAAGATCGAAAGTACACATGGCCAACCAGTCCTGAACTTGAACCGAACAATCGAGACCTCTAGGACTAGTGATAACTTCTCATTCTCTCAATGATCAGGACAGTCATGACTCGGATAACCTTAGGTCGATACGCGTAACCTCTAAACAGCCGTCCGTTAGTGAGAGACCCTGAAATTTGAAATCGAGTGAGTTAGGGTGCGCATGGAATACATTCCGGAATAAAAATTCTGTTCCGGAATGCATTCCGGAACAGAATGGCGTTTGTTAAAAAATTTCCGGAATGCATTCTGGAGCGATTTTTGCATTCTGGAATAAAAATGCGTTTGTTAAAAATACTTGATTCCAGAATGCATTCTTGATTCCAGAATGAGTTTTTGGCAAGAAAAAGAGAAGCTACTTTTTGTAGCTTCTTGATTCCGGAATGCATTCTCCCTATTTTCTCACAATTTTTTTTTTCAAAAAATGCATAAAAATTAAAAAATTCTAGAAAAATTCATAAAAATTTCCAGAAAATAAAAAAAAGTCAGATTTCGGGAAAATATGAAATTTGGTGATTTTTTATAAAAAAAATAATAAAAAATTCCAAAATTTCAAAATTTCACAAAATAGCTTAAAATACATGTGGCCATCCACTTTGAGTGAAATTTAAATTTTTTTAGGTGCCCAAAAAAAATAACAAATTTTAAAATTTCACAAAATGGCTTTAAATACCTGTGGCCACCTACTTTAAGTGAATTTAAATTTTTTGAGGTGCCCAAAAAAAAGAAAAATAGTAAAAAAATAAAAATTTTGAAAAATTCACAAAATGACTTAAAATACCCGTGGCCACCTAATTTGAGTAAAATTTAAATTTTTTGAGATGCAAAAAAAATAATAAAAAATAAAAATTTTCAAAACTTCACAAAATGGCTTAAAATACATGTGGTCACCCACTTTGAGTGAAATTAAAATTTTTTGAGGTGCCCAAAAAAATAAAAAATAATAAAAAATTTCAAAACTTCACAGAATGGCTTAGAATACTTGTAACCACCCACTTTGAGTAAAATTTAAATATTTTGAGGTGCCCAAAAAAATTAAAAAAAATAAAAAAATAAAAAAACTTCACAAAATGGCTTAGAATACTTGTGGCCACCCACTTTAAGTGAAATTTAAATTTTTTAGGTGTCCAAAAAAATTTAAAAAATAAAAAATTTCAAAACTTTACAGAATGGCTTATAATGCCTGTGGCCACCCACTTTGAGTAAAATTTAAATTTTTTTAGGTGCAAAAAAAATAAAAAAATCAAAACAGATTTCTATTCCAGAAATCAATTTCTTGAGCAGAATTAGTCATATTTTACCAAACAGATTTCTCTTCCAAAAATCAATTTTTGGCAGGAATTCCAGAAATCAATTTCTGGCAAGAATCTGATTTCTGGAATAGAATGGTTACCATTCGCACTCTTATGATCACGAAATTGGACCCAGATTTCGATGTCGATTTTTGACGGCTTAAGAAGCTGCTTTTGGAAATCTGACGTCATATTATGCTGGCCACGCATATTTTTAGTTAGTACGGTTAAAAATTGAAATTTCGGTCTAGGGGTGAAAAATTACGATTTTGCCCCTCGGGACACCGACTTGGATTTTGAGGTCGTATGAGGTTATTTTTCGAAATCGATATCATTTTGGGGTGGCCACGCACATTTAGAGGGGTTTCGGTAAAAAGAATTGGAATTTTGGCTCGGAAGTGAAAAATAATATTATTTTATTCTCAAAACTTGGCAGTCGATTTTTAAGGGCCTAAGAAGCTATGTTCGCGATTCCGACGCCATATTATGTTGGCCACACTCATTTGGGGTTAGTATAGCTAAAAATTGGCATTTTGCCCTAGGACCGGAAAAATGACCGTTTTGCCCCTAGGCTATTTTTGGGTTCCGAAATTTTGGGAAATTTTTGGGATAATTATTAAGGGTTTATCAGCTCAATTATTGGCCCAATTACCCTTTTACCCTTCAATTTTTGGATAAGGATAAATTAGAACCATTAGATTAGGGGCATTTTAGTCATTTTCGCGGATTAGCGACACTTAGCACCCTAGGCCCTATTTTTTTTTTACTAATTTAAACCTGTTTCTCTCTCCTCTCACCCTCATCTAGCCAGAACTCTCTCTCTCCTCCCGAAAATCTCTCTCTCTCTGGTTCTCTCTCGGCCAAGCCTTGCCAGAGCTCACCGCCAGCCGCCGAAGCGCCGCCGCCGGCCACCGTGCTTCGCCGTCGACCACCGTGCTTCGCCGTCGACCACCTCAGTCCCTAGCTTTAGCCTCACCCGACCCCTTTCTCTCTCCCTTTCTCTCTCTTTCTCTCCCTTTTTTCTCTCCCGAGTTAGCACCGCTGCCGCGCCGGAGCCTCACCGCCGCCGCACCGAAGCTCGATTGGTCCAGCTGCTGCCACTGTGAAGTTTTCCGACGTCCGTACGTCACTGTTCATCGCCATCCCCGTACAGTGACCATACGACATCCGTACGGTCCGTACACCGCCGGCCGTACGCCGTTACCGGGAACGTCGTCGCCGGTTCCACTGTTCACCAATGATCAGCCGCCGTTCCTCATCATCATGACCTTGGATTAAGTGAGTAAAATTCTTAAACCCGGATTAGGACTGATAGTGCATTTTTCTAGATTGGTTTAGGTATTATCGGTGCATTTTAGACCGGCTTAGGTAGTATTAGTGTATATTTCATACTGGGTTGAGAACCGATTGGTAGAAATTATTATCGAAAAAATGTAGTGGATCAATGAGAATTATTAGAGAGAATAATTGGACTAAATGGACAAGTGAGGAGCCCATTGGTGGAATTGCCGAATATGTCCGGATTGACTGAGTGTACGTAATTTGTGCTTAATTGTGATTGTTTGTGTACTACCATGTCGCATGTTATGTGGCTAACTAATGTGGGGTGTGATTGGCCAATGATTGGTTTGAAATTAATTGTTGAATTGTGAATCGCCCGTTAGGCCACACGGTATCAATTGGACTGATTCAGCACGTGTTATGACATTGAGTGTTTAAATTAAATTGATGCTCGTGGTGCATTGTATTACATAGCATGGTCACGCATTATGTATGCCGAGAATGAGGCATGTTGTGAAACTGTGCGAGAATGCGTGCCTGCCATGAGCATGTGATCACCTAAAATATCTTGAAGCGTGTTACGCGGGGTTCAGATAATAATTGGTTGTGTGATCACCTAGGGACCTTCGGGTTGTGACCTTTGGGTCGATACTGCCCTCATGCACTTTGAAGCAGGACGATGCCCGGTACGTCCAGAAGATAACCATCCTCATGCACTTTGAAGTAGGCTCTGGTTTGTAAAGAGATTAATGTTGCGCCTCATGCACTTTAAAGCAGGCTAGAGACACTGAGCCAAATCGGTGCTATGCCTCATGCACTTTGAAGCAGGCTAGACGCACCGGGCTGTGAATATTGTTGACTCGAATCGTAATAAATATTAATAAATTGGGCAATTGCCAGTGTGCCAGTGTGAGCCAGTGGGCCAAGAAATGCATATATCATATTGACGACATTTGCATGCATGGACTAGCGTGCGAGTGTGTGCGACTTGATGCACGAGCATGTGTTTGGCGTACATGTGAATACGTGTGTCATGTATGTGCCATGATTATTATACACTGAACTGTCTAACCTGCAGGGTCAGAAACTTATGTGATTATTGTTAGGTTATGCTTTTGAATGTTTATTTCCAGTCAAAAGATTGCATGCTAGCCTAGCCTAGGTTTAGGGGTTGAACTCACTGAGATTCGTCTCACGGTTGTATAACCCAAACATTTCAGACCCCCGACCCTGACTATGCCAAAGATACACACACTTTTTGGGATTCCGACGCAGATTCAGCAGTCAACTAGTGTTTTTCCTTCTGGCAATGGGGAGGCGTATGTACGGTATCGATCTGTGGTTTTCATTGATGTTAGGGAGTATTTCTATCAAACTTAGGAATATGTAACGTGGTGTCTTCGTGATGCGAATGGGAACATGGGTCGACCCCTGAAAACCTTCGATGCCCCACTAGATGCGAATGGCTTGATGGAGCCCATACATGCGGATGGTGAGATAATAAACCCGCAGGACGTTTATGAGGTTGATGGCGTTGACGAGCCCATGGATGGGGAGCCGCAGGAACCACAAGTGATAGCGGAAGACCCGGATCAAATTAATGACGAAGAAGACGAACTTGAGGATATGGATTTGGACTTTGATGAAGATCATGGAGAAGTCGCAGAGTTAGATTCGGATTAAGAAATAGGACCTGATGAAGAATTAGGATTGTACTTGGACCCAGAACTAGAGCCGGATTCTAAAAATGAATGGGCTAAAGCTCAAGACATGGACTCTAAAGAGTCTGAGTCATCTGGGAGTAGCGAGGGAGAGTCATCGGAGGGTTCGTCGGAATCGTCAGACCCTGACTGGGAGCCCTAGGATAGTCCTAGTCCTAATAGGGACGCTTGTTCCCTTTTATTAGTAACTTCCCTATAATTAACCTAACCTTCCCCTGGCCACTTACCTTTTTGATTTAGTGGCGGCTGACTACTAATGTTGTTTCCTTTTAGTTGTACAAGTGAATCTAGTAATCAAAGGCTTTTTATGGTTATGAAATATGTATATTCTTGTGGTTGGTTGTTTTATCTGTGGTCTCATGTGTTTATTTGTACGGGTGTATATATATATTTATATATGTGGTTTCCGCTTGTGTCTGATCTCTGATTGGAGTTGGGTCGGCGACGCATCCTGGGAGCGTTGCATCATAATCGACCAGAGGTGGGATGCTCGCGCTACGCGGGGTTCGGGGCGTGACAATTCATATTCTCAAAATCGATGATGTCTTACAATGAGATTACACCTCTATTTATAGAGATATTGCTACACAAAAGAAAAGACTCTTCGAATTCCCGAAAACCAAATAGATTCTTGGGGAATTCACCTAATTAAGACTCTTAAATCAACACCACAATTAAGACTCATAAAAAGCTATGAATAAAAAGACCTAAATGCATGTCACTAATTATTATATGCATAGGAAGTTGACAAGACTCTAAATTCGTGCATCAGCCTTGGAAGCCAAACAGTCACCATAGAAAGTCATCAAACAATAGTAGAAATCAACCAAAATAGTCTCCCATTAATAGGTTGTCGAATGGGAGTCTTGAAATCGACAATAAACTTGTAAATCAGCAACCAATTCACATAATCGGCAAGGTTCATCCTTGGACCCACATGATTAAGTTGTAGCATGAATTGGCTTTTGTTTTTATGAATAGCACATGGGCCGGTTCAATCAACAAAATATGAGTTGAGCTTGCGGGTAGATTAATAAACCCCGATGCTCTCGCATCAAACTCCCCGGGTTGTTTGAGATTTGTCCTCAAATCTAATAGTTCGTCATCTTCAATATAAGGAGAAAGGTCTCCCATATCGAAAGTTGCCGAGAATCCATAATCTCCAACGAAATCAATCTTGTATGCACTGTTACTGATTCTTTCGAGAACTTTAAAGGGACCATCAGCTCTAGGCATAAGCTTGTTCTTTCAACAAGCTGGAAATCTTTCCTTTCTCAAGTGTAACCATACAAGATCAGCCGGTTTAAATTAAGTCTTCTTCCAATGCTTGTTTACCTTCTATTTGTAAGACTCATTTGCCTTCTCAATCTTAGATTGAATTTGTTCATGAAGCCTTTTCATGACCTTAGCACTCTCTTCAGCATTGTAGTTGACTTGTGATTTGGATAGAATGGGTAACATGTTGATAGGTGTGATAGAATGGGTAACATGTTGATAGGTGTGAGAGGATTGATTCCATACACAACTTCAAATGGTGATTGACTAGTGATGCAACTTGGTGATCGATTATAAGCAAATTTAGCATGTGCAAGCTTTAAATCTCAATCCTTCAATGTTTTACTCACCATACTTCGAAGAAGAGTAGTGATGGTTCGATTAGTTACCTCAGTTTAACCATCGATTTGCAAATGACAAGTTGTGTTGAATAAGAGTTTAGTGTCAAGCTTTCCCCATAATGTCCTCCAAAAGTAACTTAGGTACTTTGAATCATGATCAGACACAATGGCCTTAGGGACTCCATGCAAATGACTAATCTCTTTAAAATATAAATTAGCAATGTGAGAAGCATTGTCCATTTTGTGACACAGAATAAATTGCGCCATCTTAGAGAATCGATCAACAACCACCATGATAACATCTTTGCCCCTTTGAGTTCTTGGGAGTGCCACAATAAAATCCATGCTTATGTCTTCCCAAGGTTGTGTTGATACTGGGAGTGGAGTATATGGCCCTTCATGGAAATGACTCTTTGCCTTTTGACACGTCGCACATCGGGCAATTAGTGCATGTACATCTCCATACATTTTCGACTAGTAAAAGTGTTCTTGAAGGACTTCAAGAGTTTGTTAATTCCGAAGTGGCCTGCTATTTCTCCGTCATGAGCTTCTCGAATCAATAGCTCTCTAAAGGAACCCTCTAGCATACAATCGATTTCCTTTAAAGAGAAATCCATCCTAAATCGAATAAGTGCCTTCAACTCCATGTTTATAGTTGTCGATGATGGGTGAGAAAGCAGGATCATCAACATAAAGTTCTTTCATCGATTGAAAACCAAGAATTCTGGAATCCAAGACAGCAAGCATCAAGTATCTTCTCGATAAGGCATTTGCTACAACATTAGTTTTCTCCGGTTTATATTTTGAGACAAAGGAAAAAGATTGAAGAAACTCTACCCATTAGCATGTCTCGAGTTAAGCTTGTGTTGGCCGCTTATATACTTCAGCGCCTCATGATCGGAATGGAGTACAAACTGTTTGGGCCTTAAATAATGACTTCAGTGATCAAGAGCCCCCACAATTGAATAAAATTCTTTATCAAAGGCATTGTGGGCAACCTTAGTCCATTCGAAGGTTCCCTTCTTCATGCATTCCGTAATAGGAGCCATAACGGTGCTGAAATTTTTCACAAACCGTTAATAGAAAGATGCAAGTCCATGGAAACTCCTCACATCAAAAATCTATTTTGGCTTGGGTCAAGTCTTTATTACCTCTACCTTGGATTGATCGATAGAGATTCCATCCTTGGACACCATGTATCCAAAGAATACAACGCTTGTCGAAAAGAATTGACATTTCTCCATCTTTGCATATAGTTGTTGCTGTCTCAAGGCTTCAAAGACCAGTTTTAAATGAAATACATGCTCTTTCTCTTTCTTGCTGTAAACAAGAATGTCATCAAAATTAACAACAAATCAACCAATAAAGGAACGAAGAACTTTGTTCATTAATCTCATGAAAGTGCCGGTAGCATTTAATAAACCAAATGGCATAGCTAGCCACTCATAAAGACCTTCATTCTTTTTGAAGATTATCTTCCATTCGTCACCTTCCTTCACGCGAATCTAATGGTAGCCACTTCTTAAATCGATCTTTGAGAACACCATTGATCCATGCAATTCATCGAGCATATCATCAAGCCTAGGTATGGGGTACATGTACTTGATTGTGATGTTGATGGCTCGATTATCGATGCACATCCTATATGAACCATCCTTTCTCGGCACAAGTAGGGATAGAATAGAATAAGAACTCATGTCTTCCTATACGTATCCTCTTGCGATAAGTTCATCGACTTATCGTTGCAACTCCTTTATTTCTTCCGGATTGCATCAATAAACAGCTTTGTTGGGTAAAGAAACTCTAGGAATCAAATCTATTTGATGCTCAATTCCTCTCAAGGGAGGTAATCTAGGTGGTAAATCCTCCAGAAATACATCTTTAAACTCATCGATCAGGGATTGCATTTTTGGGTGTAGGGGTCTCTCTAACTCACTCTTTTTCTCTACCATAAGCAAACCAAATATATTCTTTTCTTTGCTAATGGCTCTCTCAACCCATGTTTCATTTAAGAACATATTTTCTTTGCTAGTGTTTCCTTCCCTAGGTTGAATTTTGTGTATCATGGATGGGCTTAAAGGTGCAACAGTGATGAGGTTTGCTCTTTTTGGAAGGAGTAAGTGTTTTTCTGTCCATCATGGACAGCTTTTCTATCAAAGTGCCATGGCCTTCCCAATAACAAGTGACACGCATCCATGGGAATAGCATCACACAAAACCTGATCTTGATAGTTTTTCCCAATCGAAAACGAAATCAAGGCTTGTTTAGTTACCTAGAGATTGTTCCCTCTGTTTAGCCACTACAACTTATACGGTTGGGAGTGTTTGGAAGTGGGGAGATTCATATTGTCGATCAGAGTTGTAGACGCCACGTTGGTACAGCTTCCACCATCGATGATCAAATTACAAACCTTCCCATTAATGGTGCAACAAGATTGGAAAATATTCTCCCTTTGTTCAGCCGCCTTTGGATTAATTGTAGAGTGCAAAGCTCTTTGGATAATGAGCAATTCTCCTTCATCTGGTTGGGCTACTATTTCATCTTCCTCATTAGGTTTAGAGTCAATCGGATCGGCATCTTGCATAGCTTCTTGAAGCCCCATGTCAATTTTCTCGATTTCCTGAAGAGTTATAACCCTTCAATTAGGACATTCGGATTAAAAGTGTCCATACTCTTGGCACTTGAAACATTTACGAACACTTCCTCCGTCGGTTTTCTTATGGAGTTCTTTGACGGACTTCGTGGCTCTCTCCTTACCTTTGTTTTTCATCAACGTACTTTCAACCTTACTAGAAGAAGTACCCTTAAAGAAGGATGCTCCTCTTGTTGATGATTTGATCGAAAAAACCTTGCCACGCTTTAGTTGTTTTTCCACTTTAACGGCTAGCTTGCAAACATCTTTGAAAGATGAATATGATTAAAGTTCATCCAAATCGGTAATTTCTCTATTCAAACCGCCAAAGAAACAAACGATGGTATGCTCTGGCAATTCTGGTATATCACATCTCATAATGAGTTGTTCAAACTCCCTAATGTTCTTCAACGCTTATTTTGCGCTGCTGGAGGGAATTCATTTTGAGGAACAAGTCTTGCTTATAGATAATGGGCAAGAACCTCCTCTTCATGAGTTTCTTGAGTTTTTCCCGAGATTTGATTTGGCTCTTTCCTTCATGAACTCTCTAGTTCTTCAAGTTTTTCCCCCAAAGTGAAGCACATTTTTTAAACTTGAGAACAGCAATTTTGCAACATTTTTCGTCCGAGTACAAGTGAAAGTCAAATACTCGTTCAATACCATGAAGCCAATCAATAAAGTCGTATGGATTGAGGTTTCCCTCAAATTTCGGCGCCTCTACTTTAACATCACGGTCAATTTCCTCTTGTCTCCCTCTTCTCCTCCAAACTCGGTAATCCGAATCACTAGAGTTGCTACCAGTATTGCTGGATTCATCATTGGTGTTTTGACAAGGATATGGATGGTCACAGTGTGATCGATTGATAGGACGTATCGATGGGGGTTCCTGCCTTGGCTGACTCTCCAAAAGGTTGAGGACTCACTCCATTTTTTGTTGAAGATCCGTTATGGCACGATCACGCCTTTCATTATGTGCTTGTTCCAAAGTCAAGCCTCTTGGAACCGGTCCTTTCATTTTTTTTCTTATAAAGTATGGGATAATATGGGAGATGGGTAACGGAATGAATCACTCAAAAAGAGTTCAATCTTAAACTCTAATACCAAATCTGATGTGGATGCGAGGGCGGGCGAGTGATGTTTTCAGTGATGTTGAAGGAATCAAAAATATATCAAAGTGTATGGGATGGATGTCGATAGATGTATGGAAATGTAGGATAGATTATGATTACCACCAAGGCATAAAGGACGTACCACCAACCAAGGAAGAAGATCAGGATCAACAAAATTCACCACCAAGACTTAAAGGACGAACCACCCACCAAGGATAAAGGGTTTTGGGATAGAGAAGCTCACCACTAGGGCCTAAAGGACGAACCACCAGCCAAGGATAAAGGGCTTCTTGGCTCACCACCATGGCTAAAAGGACGAATCACCAGCCTAGGATAAAGGCTTTCGAGATAGAGTAGCTCGCCACCAAGGCCTAAAAGATGAACTACCAGCCGAGAATAAAGGGCTTCTTGGCTCACCACCAAGGAGCATTCCACTCTCCAAGGATAAAGAAACTGGAATAGGAGTTATCCACTCTCCAATGATATTCACTCAATAGAGGAAAATCTCATATATTTATATTCTCAAAATCGATGATGTCTTACAATGAGATTACACCTCTATTTATAGAGATATTGCTATACAAAAGAAAAGACTCTTCGAATTCCTGAAAACCAAATAGATTCTTGGGAATTAACCTAATTAAGACTCTTAAAGCAACACCACAATTAATGTGACATTTTGAAATCCGACGCACTTGGGATTTATGAAATGAATGGTTTGTGGACGTGCTTGTAGTCAAATCTCGCCCGGAATTGATCACTCTGGGAATACTAACAGTTAAGGAAAGGTTGATTAGAGATTTAAATTCACGCGACCAAAGAACTCGATCGTGAACTAACTTTCGACCATGAAAATTGTCGAGGTGACATTTTGAGCTAATGTAAGCCAATCCAAAGATAGTTAGGGATCAGTTCGCCATTGTCATACGAGTGGATCGCGGGTGATTCCGCTTGACCACGAAATGAATTAACGAATGACCCCAAACTTATACCAAACGATCGCGTCCATCGGAACTAGCAATCAATCCTCGCAATTAAGTGATAACCAAGGTCGTCACGATCCGAGTGAACTTGAATGTGGCTTGATTTAGTATCGGCCACGGGTCAAAAGTGCGAATTTTCCCAAAAGCCACCCATTAGTTTGAGATACACTCAAGTTACGTTATTTAGAACTTAGTCATTAATTAGAGATCAAGTTGGGCTTTGAAAATTTAGAAAGTCACGACAGATCATCTGGACGATGTTGTTATTAGCATGATCAACGTTAGAATTGTCCGAATCCTTTAGAAAAATCGAATTTCGGCGAGAAATGGAAAATGACCGATTTACCCCTGAGATTTTGTTAAGGTCAAGTATAATGGGGAAGGGCATTTTGGTCATTTCACTCTAGCTTTAGAAATAGAAATTTTTGGACAATTTTGCTCTTGGGAATATTGTGAAATTTCAATTTTGCCCCTGGATATTTTTGGCAAGGATTAATTCGGACCGTCGATATTAGGATAAGATCGAATCTTGACCGTTGATTGGAAATGTGAGAGAGGGGCATGATGGTCATTTGGGCTTGAGTTAGACACCAATTATTGGTGTTCTTCATTTCAATTTTCCAATTTCCTCTCTCTCTCTCTCCTCATTCTCTTACCTCTCTCGGCCTCACCCCCTCTCTCTCCCCCTCTCGATCGAACCAGCCTCACCTCACCGTGACTGTGGCTGTCCGGCCTAGCCAGCAGCCATCGCTACCCTCCCGTCCAGCCGGATCAGCCGCGCCAAAGCAGCTTGCCGCTCGCCAGGGCCGCTCACCTCACCCTGCCACTCACCCCACTGCCTCTCTCTCTTGTCCTACTCTCACCGAATCACTACCACCCTCACTCTATCCTGTTCAGCCGTGCAAGCCCAGCCACTGCTCGGCCAGTCACCGCCATCGCCGTCCGGCAATTCAACCGCTCGCCACCGCTTGGCCGCTGGTCTACCGCCCCTTGTCCCCTCAATCGAGCTAGCTTAGATTCCAAGTAAGTCACCCCCTAAACACTATTTAGGATGTCAAGTATCAATAGACATGATTAGGGGTTGAATCGGGTTTATTAGGGGCTGTTTTGGGGTTTAATTGGGATTGTTTAGGGCTGTTTGGCGTGGTTTAATTAGGGGATGATATTGGCTGACTTTGTAGTGAAATGGTGATGGTTTGGGACTGAATCGAGGCTGAATTAGATGCTGAAAATTGTAGCCCGTATTGATGAACATATGACTTAATTTGAGGACTAAATGGTATCGGGTTGGCGAGCCGTGTTGTGGCTGAATTGTGGTGGTAATTAGGGCTAGAAATGGACTTGGAAATGCTGAATTTTATGTAATGATTGTGGCTGTGTTTGTGGGCCCGATAGTGGCCTTGTATGTTTGTTGGATTGTGACTTGATTGATTGAAATATGAGCCGTTGTATGCACGCAGGGGCTGGATTGAATTGATTGTCAATTGGCCATATTTGGGTGTTTATTAAGCATGAGAAATGTGTGCGGTTGGTGCGTGTACGGGCCAAGTGCAATTGGCTAATACATTGGCATGTTGATGTCGAGCAAGTGGACAAGTGAAAAATTATGTGGTGGTGCTGTATGTGTGGTGACAAAAATCCCTAAGGCGGTACCATTACGCAGGCAAGATACATAGCCTGAGGCGATACCATTACGCGGGCCAAGAAGTGTTGTGATTATAAGTTGGTAGAAGTGAACTTGAGGCGGTATTATTACGCGAGTTACTGGCGAGTCGAGTGGAAAATATGATATGGTCGCAGTGAACTTGAGGCGGTACCATTACGCGAGTCACTGGCGAGTTGAGTAAAAATAGTGTGATGAGGCAGGATTAAGTACGTGAAATGTATTTGAAACGTGCATGTGGTTGGAAATTGTGCTATTGTGACTAACGTGCAGGTTGCACGCAGGAAAAGCCTAGGTAAGTGTAAATTGTGTGCCTATTATGTGGTAATTGAGTGTGTTTGTGTTTGAACTTATCTGGAGATACGTGATAGCCTAGGTGGGGTTTAGGGTAGTGCTTATTGAGATGTGATCTCATGATTGTTTCAACCAACAATTTCAGAACCCTGACCTGAGCCATAAACCTTCCACCATTGCTGCCGCAGCGTTTTGGGATTCCAATGCACACTGATCATGATGTTGTAGAATACCTGATAGTTAATAATATGATCCGGGTGAACCATACTACAATAGTATGGATAAACGTAGAATTACTTCTTTGGCAGGCCTATACCTATACAGCTTGGATGTTCAGGGATAGGTTAGATGAGTTTAGCCCCATCCGTGGCTTCGATGTCCCCTTTGATGGAGTTGGGGATTAGGACCCATCAGCCATAACCCCCTCTTGACGGAGAAATGACTAGTTTGGAGACTAGCCTAACGCAGTCGGGACATCAGGCCGCACCTGCAGCACCTGAACCTCCCGTGGCCAAGCCTGATCTGGAGCTAGAGGAGTCACAGGCAGGGTACGACCCTAGGGAGGTGGACCTCGAGGTAATACTAGAGGAGGAACTAGAAGACGAAGACCTTGAGGACGAACCTAAAGAGGCGTCGGAAGAAGAGCCGAAGAGGATCCAGAAATGGAACCAGAAGACACATCCGAGGGCGAGCCAAAAGGCGAGCCAAAAAAGGAGTTCGATGAGGAGGAGTGAGTTGAGGTTCCGGCAGAATCGGGTGATATAGACAACCTAATTGAGATCGAGGCTAATTAGAATCCTCAAAGGATCAGGCAGCTCAGGGGAATTCAGACTCAGGCCCTGAGGAGTCGTACTCGGAGTGGACACCATCTAGAGGGCGTAGGGGCTAGTGTAGGGGTTAAGTGTAGGTCTTTTTAAGGTGTCCCATTTTTGGCAGATAGGGTATCTAGGCTATCGATCTTTTTGATATCGGTGGTGTGCAGTTCTGATAGTAAGGTGTGCATGTGTATGATATGGATTGCATACACTGAACATTGTATAAAGTTGGATAAGTAATGGATGTTTATTCTCCTTTGTACCCCTAGCGAATTATTGTCCGAGTTTTTGTGGCTTTCGCTAATTGATTTAAATCTCTGATAAGTTTAATTGGGTAGGCGATTTTCTTGGACGTCGCGACATTCGATAAAAGAGGTGTGTCGCGTGCTCAATGAGGTTTGGGGCGTGACAATTAAGACTCATAAAAAGCTACAAATAAAGAGATCTAAATGCATGCCACTAATTATTAGATGCATAGGAAGCTGATGAGACTCTCTAAATTCGTGCATCAGCTTTGGAAGCCAAACAGTCACCATAGAAAGTCATCAAACAGTAGAAGAAATTGACCAAAATAGCCTCCCATCAATAGGTTGTCGAATGGGAGTCTTGAAATCGGCAATAAACTTGTAAATCAACAACCAATTTGCATAATCGGCAGGGGTCATCCTTGGACCCACATGATTAAGTTTGAGCATGAATTGGCTTTTGTTTTTACGAATAGCATATGGGCCGGTTCAATCAACGAAATATGAGTTGAGCTTGTGGGTTGATCGATGGACCCCAATGCTCTCACATCAGAAACCCAGAAAAAACCCACTCTCTCTCACTCCAAGAAAACCCAGAAAAACCCAAGAAAGCTCTCTTTCAAAAAATCAAGATTCCTGCGAGTCATTAAACCCGCACGCTCTGTCTCTCTCAGAGTTAAAGATCCATCGTTAATGGGTAAGCACTTGCAAATAGAAATCACCTAGATCACTAATCCGGTGGCACGGCTCGTGACGTAGTCAAAAAGGTGTAAGGGTCACTTCAAGAAGGGCTCCAAGCTCTCCCGCCTCTGCGGCGCTCGTGCCGCCATCATTGTCCTCTCCCTAACCGGTAAGCCTTGTTCATTTGACAACCCCTCCACATAAGAGGTAATCTCGAAGTACATTTGTGGCGATGGCAACATGGCGCCGCTGATGGGTCTGACCAAGTGGGAGGACTGGATTGAGGCCGAGTGGGATTCTAGCATGATGTGAAGTCCTTGATCGTGAAGTATGATGGTGTTCGTGATTTTGTGCACAAAAAGTTGGAAGATCTGGAGAAGAATTCATCTATCATGATTGGTACTGGTATCGATTTTGGAGCTGGGCTTGGTTGTAATTCCGAAAATTTGAGCAATCAAGAAATAGATTTGATTTTGGAGGGTTTTAAAGCTTGTTGCTCAGCTCTCTTTGAGGATTGCCTCTATGACGGTGATGGCGACGCTTTCTTGACTTCGCTGGAGAAGTCTAACGCCGTCGGTGGAAGTTTGGGAGTGGACTCCACCCCCACGCGCTCTGATCTTGAGGGGTGCAAATTTAATCCCGACAACTTTCTTAATCTGTTTGGGGACTGCGTTGGTGACAGTGACCATGATAGTTTCTTGACTTTGTTGGAGAACTTGGCCATCGGTGGTGGAATCTTGGGAAAGGAGTCAGTGCTCTGCGACCTTGAGAGGTGTGGATTTGATATTGATAACTTTCTTAGTCTCTTCAAGATTGTGGCAATGACAGTGGCAATGACAATTTCCTAACTTTTCCAAAGAACTCGACCATCAATGGTGGAAGCTCGGGAGAGGAGACAATGCTTTGCGACCTTGAGGAATGTGGAATTAATCTTGACGAATTTCTTTACCTTGAAGAGGACTTCATCAGTGACCGCAACCGTGACAATTTCTTGGCTTTACCAGAAAAATCAGCCATCGGTGGTGGAAGCTAAGGAGAGGAGTTGATGCTTTCATATCTTGATGGCTGGATATGATCCGACCCCTTTCTCACACTTAAGATATGGATGTTCCTCTATGATGTAAATGTGAATATATGTGCCTTTTCGCTTTTTCTTGTAAAATTGCATTGTACAGAATACAATCTCTTTTTCCAGTTCACTGATTTAACAACAATGGCTCTCTCTATTTTTTGCTTTTTCACTTCCTTGATCAATATAATTCATTCATTTTTTTCTAATTATTAAGGGTAGAGTTTAAAAACTACATAAAGACATTATCTCAATCAAGCAAAAACCATATATATAGTTATACCAACAAGATGACCGGATACATGGTGCATTATGGATTATAAACATTGAATATACTAATTGAAGATCAAATGTCAACTCAAAAAAGTTTGTATGGAAGCGAAGCTGTTCGAGCAATAATCCACGGAAGTATGGCCACGATTCTCAGGCCATGTTGCTAAGACTAAAACCGGATCATGTGCTGGTGCGGCTTCAGAAGCATATGTGATTCCTTCATTTCTTTTTTCCCTGTAATGGATTTGGCCATGGATTTTGAGACTCATCATTTGCCTATCTATAAGGAAATTCTTCAATTGCGGCTAACTCTGATCAAATTTTGAATGGTGTAGTGGGAGGAAAGGAAAGAAAGTGAAGACTTGGTCCTTGTCAAAGTAGGCCGAAAATCCACGAGTCTAGAGGAAGATTCAGAGTGCTTGTGGAACTTGAAAAATGACAAAATACGAATGGCCTATCACTTGACGTGGAATTTTGAAAAGTGACATGTGCAAATGACACGTGCCATGTGATGTGGAAAAGAGTACCATTTGTGAAAAGAGCATGCCAAGTAGGGGTGATTGGTTTTTAGACGGTCTGATCCCCACTTGAAAACTAGAACCAAACATGTGGTTCTTCAGTGATAAATAGAACTGGATTCACCGACAGAACCGGGAACGGAATCGAAATTCACCAATTCCAATTTAATAGAATCAGGAATCGGACCGGTGACCTCGGGAACCACCTAAACCCTATCAATTCGATTTGGTCCGGATGGTTCCCTTTTCTCGGCCCTAATGTCAAGTGACTGTAATTTTGAAGGCCTATTAAGGGACCTCATGTGAGGCACGCCATGCCATGAGGAGTCCTTACAAGTAGAAAAGGGTAGGGTTTAACAAAGAAACGTTTCTCATTCTCACCTCCATTGGGTCTCTCCCCTCCTATATGACCTTTAAGTCCCCCCCCACACCCACACCCCCAACCACAATCCCCCCCACCCCCCATTGTTTTCATCAGTAGATCAAGTAACAGAGAGTCCTCCCGAGGTAAAACTCAGGAACTTTCATTGCTTGCGGAGTCAGATGTGGCTAAATAAAGATAACACTGGAATTGAAGGCCAAATACTATCCGGTCCCTTTTGTTTTGCCACAAAATTGCCTAACATTGTTCAATCAAAACCGTTAGTTACAGGTTGTTCCATGAACGAGAAAGGGACATATACATTGGAAGTCCTAAGAGTTGTCACGAAAATATAATTGAGTCTTAAACTTGCAAAAAGTGCAATCAACTCATAAAACTTGTCAAATTGGTACAATAGCGTTCTTTTGTTAACATTGTCTAACTCGGCTAACAGAAAATATTGACGTATCTTTTTTTAATATTGTATTTCTCATACGTAGAGATGACGTGGCTAAAACACGAAACATAATGCTAAAATGATGTTGTTTTGTCCAAATCTTATTTTTAATACAAACTCTTTTTAAATTAAATTAACAAAATAAGCTAAAATTAAAAAAAAAAAAAAGGGAAAAAAAGAGAGTTAGACCAAGTGGTGAGGCTGGGAGTGCCAATCCTTGCCATCGCTGCTGCCCATCACCCTCGCCATCTGGTTCTAACTTTTTTTAAAAAATTTCAGCTTATTTTGTAATTTAATTTAAATAAAATGTATTAAAAATTATATTTTGATCAAAAAGATGACATTTTAGTTATGTCATTGCCACGTATGATAGATAAAATAATAATAAAAAAAAGCTCGTTGGCATTTTCCATCAACCAAGTTGGACGAAACTTACAGAAGCACTCGATCGCACTCATTTGATAAGTTTTAGGATTTGATTGTACTTTTTTGTAAGTTTTAGAACTTAATTGTACTTCCATGATAAATTTTAGGACTTCCAGTGAACAAAACAAAGTATGCCAATTGCAGATTCGACATTGTGATTCGGAGTGGCCGCAAAAGTATCCAAGTCGAACCACACGGCCCACCGACGAGCTTGAGCCGACTTTGGGCCTCTACTACTCGGCCATCTCACAGCCCGAAATCACACCTCGCAAGCCCAATTGAGAGGCCGAGACCGACCCGACCCGAGCCCATCTGGCACGGCTCGCGTTGGCGTAAATCGTAATTTCGCGAGAGATTTTTCCCCTTTGCTCGGGTCGGCCACAAAGCAGAAAATCCCAAATCTCAAGTTCAGACCAGGGAAGCTCTGCGCGTGCGACTTGCGAAGAAGGTTTCTCCGAGATCCGATCCGGCCACCGACGATGTCATCGACGTTCAGCGGCGACGAGACGGCGCCCTTCTTCGGCTTCCTGGGGGCCGCGGCCGCTCTCGTCTTCTCCTGTACGCAACCCTTCCTCCCTTCCCTCCTTCCTTCCCGAAACCCTAGCCTTGGTTTCGCTTCTCCCCTTTCGATTGCGTTGCGGCCTTTTTTTTCCCTTCTTGCGTTCTCAATCCGATTGTTTCGTGCCGGTTTCGCCGTTCGTGGATGCGGTGGTTGTCGAGATCTTGGCTTCTTTTTCGATGAATTGATTGGTGGAACTGGAATTGACGGAGTTATGTGTCGTCTGCTTGGCGCGGGTTGGTTGAAATAGAGGACGCCGGGTCGGAATTTTACGTCTTTAGGGGATTTTTCTTTATTCTTTTTTGTGGGTAGTAGATCTGTGTCGTGAAATGGGATTGATCGTGCTTGGCCTAGAAGGCTGGTATGAAGAAAGCGATTGTTTGCTGAAGAGTTTTGACATGATGTTAAAGAATTGGCTTTCGGGAGTTTTAACATGGCGATTCTGGGTAGCTTTTATTTGCGGAAGAAATTAGATGTGGCGGGTTGTGATCTGAAAATATTTTCGGTGGCGAAACACAATGGGAATTGTTCCCCCACCTAATGGTATCGATGAGAAAGAGCGACCTAGTTCGATAGATGTTTGCTCGTGGTTCCTGATATGCTAGTGACTAAGGCAAAAGCAGTTTAAAGTGTTGTGGGAACGTTTTTTTTTTTTTTTGATAACCGAAGTGTCCGCGCGGCCGGCGAGCTTGCGCTCAAACCAGCGGTAAAGCCCGACTAGTCCTCGGGGGCTAGCGCAGCATCCCACCGCCACGACCCTCCACTTAAATCACCGGTACCTACGAGTTTTGAATCCAGGACCTCTCGTGAAAGGAACTGAACGCAAACCATCGCGGCCACCGATGGGTGGGTGTGTTGTGGGAACGTTTGTCTTTTAGAAACTCAGTAATTATAGTCGGGTAAGCATGGCCATTCGCGCACGTGGATTGTAATATATTGAGGCCATAAAATTCTTTTGAAACTTGCTCCGGACAAATTCTAAACATTTGAGGGCTCTACCGCTTCTTTTTGTTTGGTTTCTTGGTCTGGATAATTGACGTTTGAAAGCTATGTATTTTGGTATTTTAGATGCTCACTGAGTATTTTGGATGCACAGGTATGGGAGCAGCATATGGAACGGCTAAAAGTGGTGTGGGTGTGGCATCAATGGGAGTCATGAGGCCCGAGCTGGTTATGAAGTCAATTGTCCCTGTTGTCATGGCTGGAGTGTTGGGTATTTACGGGCTTATTATCGCTGTTATTATAAGCACAGGGATTAATCCAAAGGCCAAGTCATATTACCTCTTCGATGGGTATGCACATCTTTCATCTGGTCTGGCTTGTGGTCTTGCCGGACTTTCAGCTGGTATGGCAATTGGAATTGTTGGTGATGCGGGTGTCAGGTATGTATTCTTCACATGGTTTGTCTTATGTGAACTCATAGTGTATCGTGGTCCTTTGTTTAAGTGAGATTTGATAAGTAACCCTGAGCATCAACCTTTTCCCAGCCATTGCACTGTGCTGTAATAGCAATCTAAATAGGATTCTTCTCCTTCTCAATTAGTGCTGACTTACGAGTAATCACTAATTCGAGGAGCAATGTTGAAAGACGAAAGAACTTTACAGTTTAAATTACATCTTTGTCTGTTATGTATTGGATTACACGTTTGCAAATCCTACATGAATCAACAAATTCACTATTGTCATCACCCAAGTCTGTTTTTTTGGTTGGTCAACTTATTTAAATTTCTTAGAGCTGGGACTGGTAGTTGAATTATTATCAGTCAAAGTCATGTTTTGGGGCCTATTGTTTAGATGTCGTCTTTAATCCCTTGAGTAAATAGCATTCCTTCTGCATTTGAGGGACTGCTTTCTTCCGGTTGATGTATGGCAAACCTTGTGTTGTGGAAAAAATTTATTAACATCGATGTGGGTCCATGGAGATACTTAAAAAGGAAAATTGAAATGGTGGGTACATGTCATTGTCACATGAGATTGTCTTAACGTTTGTGACATTCTTTTCCCAGATGCAAGGGCTGTGCCTAGCATTGAAGTTCACCTATTTCACATGGCTTTTTGACAAACTTTTGGTTAACTTAAGATGATAGCTTGAAACTTAACTGATTCATTTCACAAATTTACATGCTTTCTTATATGCTTACTTTTGGAAGGAGTTTTAGACAGGTGAATGATGCTTTATTTCTCTTATGAAATATGTCTCCTGAGGAAAGATAATATGATCTTGTCCAGAGCTAAGTTGCAGTAGCCAAAATTTTTTGTTGGAATGATCCTCATCCTCATTTAATTTGATCTTGTCCAGAGCTAACGCGCAGCAGCCGAAACTTTTTGTTGGAATGATCCTCATCCTCATTTTTGCTGAAGCTTTGGCCCTTTACGGTCTTATCGTGGGCATCATCTTGTCTTCTCGGGCAGGCCAGTCCAGAGCGGAGTAAGGAGGGAACTGCTGAACCAGGTTAGGATTTGTCAGTGTCTCTCGTGGGAAAAAAATCTCTCCTGTTTGCCGGTTTGAGATGGTAGGATAGCCCTCGAAGTGCCCTTTGAAGTTTCGTTTATAGATGTGATTATTCTGCCAGTCCTGTGGGAGGTGCTCTCAGTTAATTTACTGCGTAAGTGTTAAGTTTCTCCGAAGAATAAAGGCTATTGAACCTTGGTCTTGTGTCATCTATTGGTGTTATTGTTACTGTTGAAAGTAGTATTTGACTGGTGCAGGTCATCTTGTTTCAACTGTTTATTTTACATTGCGTCTTGCGTTGTGTATTACATGTTGATCCTCAAATGTTCTTTTCTTTCTGTTGTCAAAGAAGCGGAAGTGGACGTTGGACAGTTATGCATGGTGGGTGGTACGATAAATGTTTTGCTTGGCGGACTGAGCTGAAGTGAAATTAGTCACGTAGATAGCTCAAACAACTGTTTAACATGTCCAGCGACAGCTGTCGAGCAGCTGTTTGCTTCATGCAGGGAAATCTTCTTCCGGGCGAATAGGTGTCGGTCGGGAATTAGTGCGCAGCCTCGAGAGCTGATGAAATTCATGATTTCAAGAATCCATCGAGATTGTTTCGTCTATAGAGAGAGAGGTCCAATGAAAGGAGCTGGTCTTACCAGAAGAAATTGGCGTGCAAACGTTTAGGCCAGATATCATGAGATTATGTCCACTGCAAGTGCAAGGCAAAAAATAGGGGTGGCGAAAACCCGGAAGCCCAAAAACCCAAAATGACCTGAAATTTTTGGGCCCAATTTGGACCATGTCAGTCTCAGGGCCTGAGATGCTCAGGATTGATTTAACCCAGACCACCCAAAACAATAATTTTTAAATACAACATATTAACTAATTAAAAAATAAGAAAAAAAAGTTTCTTGGTTATAATCCACCAACGACAGCTGTAGAAATGTTAAATCAATGATCCAGCATGAAATGCTGCCAAAAATAATATGGTGTTGGGGATCGAAAGTAGCTCAAAACCGAGGTAAAAAATGACGTAACACTTCCTGCTCTTCGCACTATAGTGTCCACCTTCGAATGAGTTTTAGACATTGTACTTACACGGGCGCCTTCATCCTGCTCGAATCAAAAGTAAAGTGCCGTTAAAGTTGAAATGAGCAGATTCCATTTTTTAACTTGACTTAATATTTTAATCTAATTTTATGTTGATTAATTTTATTGTGTTGTCTTCTGAGAATTCCTAACCAACCATTCTTATTATTGGCAAGTTAAACAAATGTAAAAAAGTTGGAGTTCAGCCCGGACTGGCTTGGATCAAATCGAATTATTTTGGTCCGGTCCATTTTCTATTGTTTTGGGTCAGCCTATAAGCCTCAGACCCGGTCTCTTTAGACAGCACCAGAGAATCGCTCGCTCCGTTTGGTCCGTTTGCACCCAATGCTCGGTAGGCCGAAAACACACTTAGCTAGAAGTTTGGGAGTGTAGTTTCTGCTTGCAAAGTCCTAGCTTCTGGTTTTATCGTCAAAGGGTTTACGGTTGGAAAGGTTTGATCATAACCTGTTCATGGACACTTGCTCCGCATCGTAGCATTAAAAAGATGACACTGGAACCTAATTTTCCATCTTGGAAAAAAAAAATTTTTTTTTACGTTTTTGGGGAGGGTCTAGAAGTTGAAGGTCGAAGCACCATTGTTGGGGTGGATCGGTTCCTGGTTTGGTTTGGTCCCACCCAGGAAACCGAGATTGGAGGGACAAGTTCCCGGTTTTCGAAACTAGGGACAAGACTTGACCAATCAGTCCAGTCCTGTTCCCGAGCAATCCAATGGAACCGGTCATTTTAAGTACTTCATTTTGTAGTGAAATTTCGTGCTTGAAGTAAACAAGCCTGTCTAGAACATAATCACCATATTCTCATCTCACTGTAAACATTACAAAATCTCACATTATCCAAATAAATTTCCCTCATAAACGAGTACCTTGCATGTATCACTTGTATTCTAATCAATAAACTTACTCTAATTGAATGCATAATTTGATCAAACCTGCCCTAATGTGAGTTCAGCTAAAAAGGAGGCATGAGCGTTGTGGGCGAAATCTAAAAAACTGAAAGAGGATAGCAATAGGAGGCATCCGTGAGGGATTTCAGATTATTTAGTTTGCATTTGAAAAATAAATAAATAATCAGTCCATTCCTAATTCCGGGATCCAGGAACCAAGAACCGAATTGCTTGGACATTGGTTCTACTTTTAGGAATCGAGAATTGAACCAGCACCTTTGAGAACTAGACCAAATTGGCCAATTCGGTCTGGTCCGAGCGATTCCTAGTTCGGTCTGTCCGTCTTGCTCACCCCTACCCATTGCCCAACCCAAGTGCTTATATCTTACCCACCACTCGCCTTCACTATGGTTCCGATGGATTCCCTTAACCATCAAACCTCGTCTATGAGTCACCAGCTCATTCTTCAACAAGCGCTCGGTCTGAGCCCTAATAGTCTCCTCCACATTGCTTAGGGTTCTTACGATTTCATATTCTACTTCACTTCCCAAACTAGTGTATTCTTCGTTCTTCCCCCACAGTATGATAGAATATTTAAATATTAAAACCACGCCTTAGTTGGTAGTGGTCAAAATCTTACATGGTATTAGAGTAACAGATCCTCAGTTTGAATCTTTATAAGCCTCTATATGCTTCCACAATTATAAATTTCCATGTTTTTCTCTAACAGTTTAAACACTGATACCATGTAAGATTTTGTGATATTACCGCTAACAATTTTAAAAACTTGAGCTATTAGATAAATGCACGATTTTAATATTCTATCACGGTACTTCTTCAGTCGGCCACCTAGGAGTATTTAGCCGATTTAATATCCCCGAAAGAACCCACCATGCTCGCCCAATTCACAAGTTATGTAGAATAAAGTACATGGATCCATAAAACTGATAAATTTTTTTATACCATGCAGTTGATGAAAAGATTGGAGATGATGCCACGCTTTTGTAGCCCCTTTCTTTTTGCATTTCCTCTTCTCCTTTGTGAACAACGTGCGACCTTTTCACATCCATTGGGCAAACCAACGCTTCCAAACGTTGGCACGAGCCATGAGGATTGTGAATTCCGGTGCTGAGGCTGACACATTCTGGTCATCCACGTTTTATTGCATTAAAACTTAGCCAATCCATGGTCCCCGCCTCAACCCCTTGGCTACTCTTTGGGGACCTCAAAAGGGTCTCCTTCAATAATTGCTGTGCACGTCTTTCCATGATATGCCCCTTTGCGCGTGTCTTGTGCAAGATATGGTGCGGATCTGCATAATCAAAGCATATAAAGGAAGATAAGATTTTGTATGTTTGAAGGGAAAGAACAAGAGGACAAGACTAATGTGAGGATCGGCCTCTTGATCGACACCATGAGGGGTTTTATGAATCATTATCATTTGCCCGACTTATCTCGATTTGGTGTCATGCTGGATGACGAGAAGAAATTTAGGTCATACTCTTAAAAATAGGACCGGCTCGGGGTGCAATCTGGGAACCCTTTTGCATCCCCACTTCGCTTTTTGTTTTCTTTTGCATTATGTATTCTGATTCATGAATGTTTGAATGGCTTGAATCCTCTTCTTTTTGCTTGTGCCATGTAGTTTTTCCAAGCAATTTAATTGCCGAAGCTGAGGGCTTGTGATAAGTATAAATTAGTCTATCAAATTGCTGATGCGACGTTGGTGAATGGATTTTAGCCGACATGCGATGCCAACGTAGCATAGAGCGCCAAGTAAGCGTCTTAGCAACAAAACTTAAAAAACCTAAAATAGGTTGAGGAGAGAGAGAGATCCCTCGCTCTCCTTGTGTTGCTGATGTGGCACCTGTTCGCACCTCGAGCAATCAATCATGACTAGCGATTATTTTTCGTGTCAATAGATGTTATTACTGACGAGTGAAGAAGAATTTCATTATGGAGAAGTTGAAGGGCCAAACGTCCATTTAACCAAACTTAAAAGGCGAACTTACATAAATAATCAAAGTTAGAGGACCAAAGGGATATGTACATTAGAAGTGTCATAATTTTTGCACGGTGCTCACTTGAGTACCACATCAGTATAAAATCGATCACTTGAATATCATTTCCAGCAAATTATCCTTGTTCTTAATTTTTCATTCCAACGTGGAACATGGAATTTTTTGTCGAGCATGGCAAGAGTATACCAAGCATCGTCGTTTCTTTCTGTTTTTTAAATCTTCCCCAATTAGACGATACTATTTTCAAACTCTCTCTCTTCCTCAAGCGATGCCGTTTTCAAACTCTCTCTTCCAATCACTTAAGTATTCACTTTTAAAAAATTGATGAACCTAAATGTTTACTTCTAAAAAATTATGGCACTAAAGCAATCTTTTATGAAATTATTAGAACTTATGTTGTCCTTCAATCAAACACTCAAACAACATTGTTTGCCTTCTCAAGTGCTTACTTCAGCTTTCCTACACGCCACATCGGATAATGTATTATAAATTAATGCCACGTTGGCTTTTCGGCTAGTCAAATCACCAATGGCACTCAAGTGGTCATTTTTTCAAATTTGTGATATTCAAGTGAGCGAAAAAAAAATTATGATGCTCAGGTGAGCACTGTATGAAAATTATGGTGTTTCCAGTGTTCTTATCCCGAGGACCAAGTATTAACTTAGTCCTATTTCAGTGTAATTCTTTTGCAGATGCCTAGGCTACCAACTTTCCTAGTAGTGATTGTCCTCCTTGTACCCTCTTCTCCCTTCTGGCAGCTTGATTGCAATGAAAGATGATTTTATTGGAGTCAAAGAGCACAAATTGAAGCTTATACAAGAAAAAATTGTCAGTGTAATCAAGAAAGTGTTCGCAAATTTCTTTTTTGAAACGAGAATATCAATTCAAGAAATTCGTAATACTCGACATCAAGTGATTGAGTGGGTGTCTAGAAATTTAATGTACTTCGAAAGCATCTTAAAGTTTCTCTATTCATGAGGCTCAAGTTTTCAAGATAATGGACCAACGACACAATCGAGTAGAATCTGACAGATGTCGATTCACATGAACTTCAATTTATCCAATGTCGATCCACATGAATTTCACATGATCCGCTGTACCAGTTAGTCATGACCGATCTTGCTTCTTCCTTTCTAGATATGCCCTGTTAGAGGTACGCACATGGCTTACTTGCTCCAGATTCAAATAGAGAGTCTACTAGAATTGTCCATATTGCACTTACACACGGGTTCAAGAGTCTACCAGAATTGTCCATATTGCACTTACACACGGGTTCAAGAGAGTGACATCTTGGAATTCGACAGGCCAATTTGCAAAAGTAGAAACAAAGTTCCATTGAAATTCATACCTTTTCGTTCACATCAAGAAACATCCAACTCTTTTTGGGACCAAAAAAGTCGTGAAGGGACATAGAATACATCAACCTCGTTTAAATACTTCATCTTTATTCCTAGTGGGCTTTGTAGCCGGATTCCTGGCAAATCCTTTGGGGATTAGAATCTTTTAGAAAAGCTTGTCCTATTATTTATTTTATAATTTTTCCTAAATCAAACCTAACTTCAGGATTAATAAGATATTGATAAAGCGTAGACATTCTAAGTCTGGTCATCGACATTAACTTGTAGACGCCGAGTGAGTGTTGTTTGGACCGTTGTTCAATTTGAAGGGCATTGACCATAAGTTGGGTGTTTTATTTTGAGCAAAATATAGGGCGTGTTTGTTGAGGCACCTTATAAATGAAATAAATTCATCTAGAGTTATGTAAGGGATCTGCTTCAAACTTGGAATCTCGAACTTTGAAGATGGTACATATTTGCTTTGAAACCTTTTTAATTATGACAAGACAATCCTTGAATTTTGATTTTGTTGCAGTACTAATCAACTTTTTTTAAGCCAAAAAAGATCAACTTTTTAAAACGATAAAGGAATTAAATTCATTCAGAGTTATGTAAAAGACCTGCTTCAAATTTGGAATCTCAAACTTTGAAGATAGTACATGTTTGCTTTCAAACTTTTTCTAATCATTACATGACAAATCCTTGAATTTTGATTTTATTGTAGTACTAATAATTTTTTTAAGCAAAAAAAAATCAATTTTTTTAATTTAAAAACGTATATTTTTCTCATTGAAATATATCTCTTTGCTTCGGTTGCACTAGAATCATTTATGAGTCAGAAATTCACTATAAAAAAATGAGAAAATCTATTATAAAATAGCTAAAGGCTAAATGATAAAGCAAAAAATATGATCTTTTTAAATTTTTTCTTTCAAATCTTAGCAAATTTATAGTAAACAAACTAAAAGCTAAGTGATGAATAATAACCTGTCGTCGAGTTTTTATTTTATTTTTTTTCCAAATCAGATCGACCCCTTTCAAGAAAATCTAAACTTTTATAAATTAGTTGTATTTTACTTTTAAGCTTCCTTATTTCCCTTGTCAAAGTTTTTAAAATTCTTTCTTTTTTCAAAGATACACCAACTGTGGTTAGGGTGATTAATTAAGGATAAACAGGCCCTTAGGTGATCCACTTTGGATTAGTCTTTTAGAGATGCTTTTTTCCAAATAAAATTATATTGAATTTGTTGCCACCACCCTCAGAAAAGAAAGTATGCATCAAAATGTTCGAGAGGGTTTGCCAAATTTTTTCTCAGTACAGTACCACATTTTTCACGCTCTTGTGTTAAAAGGAGAAACAAAAGCTTTGTTCAGATGATGTATTTCTAAACCATGATATCTCTAGTTCGTTGACATCTTTGACATGATTATGTGCTTGAATTTGGATAATGTGTGTTCATCTCATTTTCAGTCGTACCAATAAAAACTCCAAGAGCAATACCAAAATTCAAATTTAAGACATCTAAAGTGACAATGTGTTTTCCCCCTTAAAATAGAGAGTTCTACAAGGAGTCATAAATTATGTATATGGAATGTAATTGAAACCTAAACTTTTTAATTTGTTCAATTAAGTCATAAAACTTCTTCAAAAAGGGAACTTTCAACATATATAGGACTCAAGTGTACTTTTTTATAAAGGTTTAGGACTTGCTTGAATCAATAAAAAAATTTAGAACTCGGTTGCATTTCGTACATAAGATTTAGGACCTTTGGTCGGAGCATCAATGCATTTTACAAGAAGTCAACCTAAAACAACAAGATGGCCAAAGTTTGGAAAATCACCAAAACAGTCCTAAATCTGTTGCAATTGTGCCAATTTAGTCCTAAACTTTTTTTTTTTGCATTTTCAGTCATGAACCATTTGCATTTATGCCATTCAGTCCGTCCGACCAATTTTGGCCAACTAGCACTGACGTTTACATTGACCACGCTGGACATCCAATTGATGCTGATGTGGAAAATTTTTTTATTTTTTTTTTGAATTTTTTTTTATTTTTCATTTCATTTATTTCCCTTTTTTTTCCTTTCCTTTTTCCCTTGGCCGGTGATCGAATAAGCCATACCTCGCTGGCCACTGGTGAGGCTCGCCCTCGCCAACACTAACGAGGGCAAGGCCATCGCGGGCAAGGTCGAGCCTTGCCCGACCATGGCGAGGCTTGACCTTGCCGTTGCTAGGCGAGGTGAGGCTAGCCCGGCCATGGTGAGGCTAGCCCTTGCCCAATTATGGTGAGGGCAAGCTCTCTCGCCCAAACATGGCGAGGCTCAACCTCACCAAATTTGGGCGAGCCCGCCCTTGCCATGGCCGGGCGAGCTCGACTTAGCAAGCGACAACCTCACCAATGACCAACGAGGTATGGGCGATCCAACCACCGGCCCAGGGAAAAAGGAAAGGAAAAAAAAATGGAGAAAGAGAAAGGGAAAAAAAGGAATTAAATATTTAAAAAAATCCAAAAAAAAATTAAAAAATTGTTGCATTAGTGTTAGTCAGACGTCCAATGCTGGTTGGCATCCACATCAGTGCTAACCAGCCAAAATTAATGAGATGGATTGTATTAGCACAAATGTAAAAAATTTAGGATTGAATTAACAAAAAAAAAATTAGGACTCAATTGGTACAATTGGAATAGGCTTAGAATTGTTTTGGTAATTTTTCCCAAAGTTTATTTAGTAAACATAGAAAACTGAGCAAAATGGTCTTATAGGTCAGACAATTTTGATTGTATCATCGACAAATTTGAATTCATCTGAGTATCCAAAGAAACGAGGGTCTGGTTGGTCAATGCTTTATTAATCACGCAAATTAGGAACTAATATTCAATTATGCACTGTGAAGTTTTGTGATTTTCATGCAGCTAGTTCACTTCACATGTTTGAAACACAGCGTGCAGTAAATTTAATGGCCGGCGCACAGTAAGTGCTGAAACTCTTTTCGGAGTTGCCATTAAGTTCTAATTTCTCATTTTAAAGGTTGTAAGAAGATCTATCAAAGAGGTGGGTCGGGTCAAAAATGGTCTATTTAACCCATTTTGACCCATTTCTATATAATACAAATCTAATGACTAATACTCGACCTGACCCATATTACTAAAACACTTCTATATTTAACCTAATTTAGGAAAACTCATATCCAAATTGATGTGAGAGTATGGATTGAGTGAGAGCAACATTGCGTGAGGGCTAAAGAGAGTGAAAGAGAATCATAGATGTGGGTTGAGTCTAAATAAGTTGTGAACTCAATTAGTACACATATTATTTTAGCTTTACCATTCCAAACCCATTTATGACTCATTTTCTAAATATAATTAACCCATACAATAACTCAGCTCATCAAATATGGATTAAGAAATGTGCAAAAAAAAAAACCTTTTAATCATTACATGACAATCCTTGAATTTTGATTTTTTCTGTAGTACTAATCAACTCTTTTTAAACAAAAAGAATATTGGTTTAATGTAAAAAAGTACTTTTTTCACAGTAAAATATCTCTCTCTTTTTCGGTTGCACTAGAATCTTTATAAATCACAAATTAAAAATAGAAAAAAGAGAAAATTTATAATAAAATAGTTAAAGGCTAAGTGACAAAACAAAAAATATGATCTTTGTAATTTTTTTTTCAAATCTTAGCAAATTTATAATAAACAAACTAAAAGTTAAGTGATAAATAATAACCTGTTGTCGTGTTTTATATTTTATTTGTTTCCAAATCCGATCGACCCTTTTCAAGAAAATCTAAACTTTTTTTTGGTCGAAAAGAAAATCTAAACTTAATAAATTAGTTTTATTTTACTTTTTAGCTTACTTATTTCCCTTCTCAAATTTTTAAAAATTATTTTTTTTAAAGATACACCAACTGTGGTTAGGGTGATTAATTAATTCCCTTAGGTGATGCACATTGGATTAGTCTTTTAGACATGCTTTTTCCAAATAAAATCATGTTGAATTCGTTGCCACCACCCTTAGAAAAGAAAGTATGATTCAAAATATTCGAGAGAGTTCATAATTTTTTACTAAATACAGTCCCACATTTTTCATGCCCTTGTGTTGATTAGGATAAATCAAAACTTCGGTCAGATGATGTCTTTCTAAACCATGACATGTCTAGTTAGTTGACATCTTTGACACGATTATGTGCTTGAATATGGATATTGTGTTTATCATATTTTCAGTCGTACGAATAAAAACTCCAAGAGCAATACCAAAATTCAAAGTTAAGACATCTAGAAGTGACAATGTGTTTTTCCCTTAAAATAGAGAAAGTTCCATGGGAAGTCCTAAATCCTGTGTATGGAATGCAATTGAAATCTAAACATTTTAATTTGTTTAATTAAGTCCTTGACCTTCTTCAAAAAGCGCACTTTCAACGTAATTTTAGAACTTAATTGCATTTTTGAATATAGGTTGATGATTTAATTAAACTACTTGAAATATTTAGGACTCAAGTGTACTTTTTAAATAAATTTGATTGAATCATTCAAAAAATTCAGAATTCAGTAACATTCGGTGCATAAGATTTAGGACGTGTGATTGGAGCATTAAGCACTTAACAAGAAGTCAACCTAAAATATCAGGATGCCGATGGAATGCATAGCAAACATATAAATCTGAGCAAAATGGTCCATGTCAGTCGGACAATGTTTGATTGTATCGTCGACGAATTTGAATTTATCTGAGTATCAATGGAAAAGATGTTCCAATGGTCAATGCTTGATTAATCACGCAAATTAGGAACTGATATTCAATTACTGACTCTGATTTTCATGCAGCTATTTCACTCCCACGTTTGAAACACAGCGTGCAGTAAAATCAAGTTCCCATCGTTCGATATTGACTGCAAAGACACCTGATTAGCGGTTTCATGAAGGAGAGACTCCGACCTAACTTGCAATTCAAGTACAAAACTAGAGATGGTTCTTACTACATCCGATAATGCCAGATTTTACTAACATCAGACGAAACAAGTACAAATTTCTGATTTTCTAGTAAGTTTGATCCTCACCTTCACATGTTAATACGAGTGCCTCAGCAGTTGATTTCAAATCAGGAAAAAAAAGAAAGAATAGAAAAACTCGAAATCTTCGAGACTCTGAAACTTGATCCGGCAGATATGTGATGAGCGTAGACGAAGTCGACGGGCCTTCAAAGCTTGATACGACATAACTTCCTTGTTTTTTGAGGTCTTGAAGCTGGGACATAACGACTCTTCTAATCAAAAGTCGAGAGTTTTCGTATATGCTTAGATAGCTCTTCCACCTAGAATACAATGAGGGGCGTTGAAGAAGAAAATCGTATGTTTGAATATTAATTAAAGCGAAAAGTCACAAAAAAAAACTCCAAATTATGTCTATTGTAACACATTTAACCAGAACTCTTTTTTTATAACATCAAAAACTTCAAATTATGCCAACTGTGACAAATTTACTTTAAAATTTTTCTTGTGACATAAAAAACCCTAAACTTGTACCTATGTGACACCTTTAGCATATGTCAAGGTTCAATTAGATAAATTTATAGTCAAAACAACACCGTTTTTAAAGTCATGTGGGTGCCACGTTAACATCAAAAATCCCAAATTATGTCCATTGTGACACATTTATTCTAAATTTTTTCTTATGACATAACACCAAACTTGTACCTAATGACACGTTTACCCTCTGTCAATGTTCCGTTATATGATTTTTCAACCAAAACAATGTCATTTTTTTGTTCACTTAAGCCACATGGGTGCCATGTCAACTTTGTTTATTTTCCGACGTCCATGTAGGTAGATTTTTTAAGTTTTCTCATGGATAGGACTTTGACGGAGGGTAAATGTCACACAGGTACAAGTTTATGATTTTTGCTATCACAAGAAAAATTTAAAATAAATGTATCACAGGAGATATAGTTTACAATTTTTGGTAGTTTTTGCCAGTATTTTTACGGTCAAATCAACAAAAGAGCCAAAGACTAATATATAGACACAATTAGAGCGAGGGGGGTTGTGGCAGTGCTGCCACTAACCAATCATCGGGGAGGATCCAACCACTCTTGCCCGGTAGAGTCGAGGTCCGATGACTCTCATCATACCTAGGAAAGGTTGCAATCCTTGCTTATGAAGAACGAGAAAGAGAATTTTAGACTCAATGAAGATAGAGAGAGTTGCTCTATCTCTTACAACCACCATTGAAGTGGCGGCATAAATTTGAGTGGCGCGATAAACTCTTTGTTATGAGCATGGAGGTAGCAAAAATTGGATTCACGGTTCATTTTTTAACTCATATTTATTAGGTCACGTGGAAATGGGTTACTTCAACTTTTTACTAAACAAGTCAAAATTGGACTTTAAATGATAAAACTCCTTCGAATATGCACCTTAGTGGGTTTAAATAAAACCCATTATTAACCCATTTAAATTAAAACAAACAATAGAAATTCAAAGAAAGTGAATGCCTTTAAGCTTGGTCCAGCCGCCTTTGCCTCAGCCTCCGACTCCAATTCTTGGTCGGTCACCATCCTCTAAAAGGGCAACGATGGCCGCCATGGTGTTTTTTTTTTTTGATAACCCAAGGAACCCCCGCACGGCCGACAGCCGGAGAGTAAATTATGGGGGCGACACGTGCTAGCCACCACACACGTGCCATCGGTTAAGTCACCCTGCGGTGCCCGGGATTCGAATACTCAACCTTTTGCGAAAGGAAGAGTGCGCGCTCCAACAGAGCCACCCAAGTGGGTGATCACGGTGTTACATGTGCAAATCTACAACAAAGCAAATTTTGCCATATTGTAGTTTCGATTCAATTTTCTATGGTTGCGTTTGTTTTAGAAAATTCAAGATTTGGAAAACTTTCAAAAAAAAATAATCGCTTGTATCGCTTACAAAAATAAATGAATAAAAAAAAATTTCATCATCTGCAAAAATAATTAGGTATAAATTGTTGTCGATAATGAAAATATTTTCTGTCGACTAATTTTTCTAAGCGATGTAATCAATCATTTTTTGGAAAATGTTTTCCAAATCTTGAATTTTCCATGAAATAAATGCTTCCTCAAATTTAAATAGTATAAAATTTGTCATTTCCTTTATAATTTTCTAATTTTCTAGATCTAGTTATATTTTTAACTTTAATTTGCCAACTTTTTTCATCGGGTGGTGAAGACGAGGATGCGTTACCGATTGAGTGGTGGCGATGTTGACGAAGTGGTGAGAACAACGGCTGAGTTTTTACATTCAAAAGGGGACTTATTTGTATGGGTATAGGTTATGATAAGATCGGGTTGAGTATGAGTTATAACAAATGTATTACATGAAAAATGGTTTGATTCAATTTAAATGGGTCATTTTAATCTAAATCCACATTCGATGCATCTATATCCAACTCAATCATCCTACTTGTCAATCTCTATCTGAGCGAGCGTTTGTCAACCTTGCATAAGATTTTTGTGTTCCCGTGTCCATTGCTAGCAACAAAAGCCACAATAGAGGTTGGTAGCAATGAGCAGCATAGGTGTGAAGAAAGATTATTAGTTGCACCCGAGGCATATAGCTGACCTGTTGGATCATGTGGACCTCATGTAAGATTCACATGATCCAGAGGTCCACATGAGCCAGAAGGCAATAATGTGAAGTGATTACATGAGAGTTGGCTTTCTTTGAATTTTTCATCCTTTTTTTTTATCCTTCTAGTCCCAAAAGTTTGATGTTTGCCCACATGATTATCTAATATTAGCGAATATTATCAGGAGACTGGTTAAACCTACTAAATATATAAAAACGGTTCAATTTCGAAAGAATTGATTACACAAAACACGAGGATTGTCATTGTATTAAAAAAAAACACCAATTTTCTATTTAATTGCTTAACTACTATTCCAAAAACTTAGTTAAGTATACACACTCGGTCGACAGAGAATTCTCGGCTACTTCCATTGTTAATTTACAAACGTGTCCCCCTGAAAAATTTTATGCCTCGCATCCCCCACCAATAATGATTTGTGCACTTGGCATGACATTGGCAATTGTGTGTGTGGGGTTTATTCCAATTTGGTGTCCCCCTCATGTGTCCAGAAATTCTGGGTCTGACCTCTGAACCTGTCATGCGATTGCTTCTCGAATAGACTAATAATAGCACCGATGATCAAGAAAAGCAAGATCTCGTGTTGGGCATGTTCGTGTCCATCTTCCCTGTTCTGTTTTGGATCATCTGGGGAAGTAATTTACTGGAGAGCCTCTCGATCCTTTTCGTTTTTATAATTTTCAATCATTGACGAAATTGTCATTCTGCAGGGTAAAATTTGCTGATAAGGGGAAGTCAAGCCACACATAGTTGAAAGGTTCTTGAATTTTTAGGAAACACCCATGAAATTCCAAGCAGAAAAGAGTCGCCACCAGGAGAGAGGGATGGAAAACTTACTTTTTTTCTAAAAATTTGTCCTTGATTTTAGTTATCCTATCTTTGTTATGGTCCGACATGTGAAGAAAGAGACTGATATATATAATGTGTTGTTGGATTATTTTTATTTCTTATAGTTATCGGTTTGTGGTGGTGGCAGTTGGAAAAGCACATAGATGCTGCCAGGTGGCGGCATCACATTTGTGGACTGAACCCAATAAGTTGTATGACTCGAGTTTGTCATATTTACATATAGACCAATTCTCTCCTGATTTACATGGGACTTGAGATTCGGAATCGCATTGGTCACATAATGTTGTTGTCAATGCTCGCCTGCCTAGAGCATACTAGTCAGATGGATATCGAGTTCTCACACTTTCGGTAGGTGCATTGTCCTGCTACTATCTGTAACGATTCAAACCAATTCACGTTGTCCGAGCCTCTCGATGGACGCAGCGGTACCTACGTGGGGACGAGTTGCACTTTATACATATTGCCAAAAATTTCCTGGACGAATCACTGAATCGGATGGATCTTGCATTGATTTCACTAAATTGATTTGGTCTGATCTTGTCTAGTGCTTAGGGACAAGGGGGAAAAAGTTGTTGAACACTTGTCTAAGACACAATTTGTTTGGTTATGCTGATAATGAGACCGCTGGTACACTACACTGCACATAGAATAATTGATGTTAATGTCGAAGGATTCATTCGTGCATTATGAACACCCACAATTGCAGCAGATAAATCACATCATCAAGATGGACAAACCATATGAACCCTGCCTTGTTCAAGGGAAGATCACGGGTCACACCGGCCGCGCATCCGGCGTAGGATTCCAGCACGGGAGGCAAAAACCAAAAAGGAATGCTACTCCATGTGACATTGCCACAACCAAACAAAGACGAAAGATGCAAGGCAAAAACATGTCTGAAATGGCCCATTCCTACTAGTCAAACAGTCAATATGCACACACACACACACACACACTCGCAAGTTGCGGGTAAAAGAAGACTTTGTCTTCCTCGGCAACTCAAGGAGTCCATCTGCTGCACATGCATCACCAAAGTCCAAGCTGGTCTCCCACTTTTGTGTGCTCGAAAGATCTCTCTTGCTTTGGCAAGCAAAATTTTCCACGGCGAGCCCACCAAGCGATTGTGTCGCTTTGTGGAAAGTTTCTTGGATAGGCTCCATCCTTTTGTGTACGTTTCGATTTGAGAGTTTATAACGTGGACCGGTTGGACTCGGTGGTGGTCTTTAAAGAATGGTCCCACGCAGGGGGGTAGTCTTTGACGGTGGTGAAGGCCGAATTGGATTCCAACGCATGGATTCGCGCGTTAAGAAGAAAAGGATAACCCGGTCTTTTTTAAATTTGAGGAGGCCGGCACTCGCTTTGGTGCCATAATTTTTCAATCGATCTTTCAAGCGGCATGGCTTTTTTAACCAGCTATGAAAGTACCTTGACTTTAAAAGGCGTTCAATACAATGGCTATGAGTTTTAATGCCATGTCAGATTTCTAGTTAGGGAAATCGATGACATCAGACAAGTGAAAGTTTTTTCAAATTATAGCACTTTAGTGACTGATTGATATCGAAGCCAACCACGTTGAATAAAGCTCATATCTAGTTAGATTTTAGCGAGGTCACTGTAATAGGCTGGCTCATCTTAAAAAGACCTCTTAACAAGGAATGGAGTCTTGAAAATTATGCCCACGAGAGGCGGCATCGTTAGTCATCTCTTCTCACCCCCTTTGAATTGAAAAAAAAAACGGAGAGATCAATTCTTGACACGCAACTTGAGAACTTGACTCGGTGCAATAAAAACTTATGGAAAATCAAACCGAACCGCTCAAAACCGGCATAACTTAACAAATAAAAAACAAAAGAGTAAGGAGAAGAAAAGAAAAGAAAATTATGAAGAAAACTATCAAAAAATCAAAATATTATTAAAAATGTCGGACAATTGACGTCTATGTCAGTGATTTCCAGTCAAAATTAGCCGGACAGACTTAATTGGCACAAATCCAAAATGTTTAGAACTTAATCAGTACTGATGAATGAGTTCACGACATGTTTTGGTACTTTCCCGGGGTATCTTGTAGTAATTAAACTAAATAGTTGGAGCATGACACATCACCGTGTGAAAATAAAAACTGG
Source organism: Syzygium syzygioides (assembly GCA_031216285.1). Classification (NCBI taxonomy): domain Eukaryota; kingdom Viridiplantae; phylum Streptophyta; class Magnoliopsida; order Myrtales; family Myrtaceae; genus Syzygium; species Syzygium syzygioides. The sequence continues at coordinate 25,780,840 of CM062248.1, read as the reverse complement.
CTTTTGAATCTAAGACATTACAAGTTTCGTACGTTGAATTCTCCTTGAGAGACAATAAATGTTGGGTGACACACCCAAATTGCTAACGTGCCAACCTTACATTGTCTGTCGTCTTGCCGGGTACACCTCCCCCTTGACGATAAACAGTAAAGCTACCCAACTGAAGTCCCCTGTTTTTCCAAATTTGACATGAATAAAACTCTACCAAAAGACGGCATCTACCCTTCTAAAGAAAAAGGGATTTATTAGCACAATAATCTTTGAGTCAATACGAAAATAACATTATGTTGTGAACTATAAATTCTTGAAAGAGTGGACCCCATAATAATTTATAATAATTTATTATTTATTTTTTTGTGATCCAGAATAGATTGTTCTTTTCACGATATATTAAAGACCGTCATCTAATCATTTCTCGAAGAAGAAAATTCATTTTGTATGCAAGGCCTAACGTGCGTTTCATCGCTTCTTTTTGGTCGTTTTGATACGTAAGCGATGGCGTCGTCGCCTAAACTACTTTTCCCGCAGTGCCGTTTTCCGCCGAATAAAGCTCGCCTAAGGTATTGACATCCTGGATGTTCACTGTCTTTATCATTAATTAAGTCCACGGAATTGCTTCTTTTTTTAAAGTCCAAATTAGTAATTATTATGCAATAAGTAATAAACAACCTGGTCAGGAAGTTGACCCTTTTTTCTAGTCCATCAAAGCTTGTTTAGTCCCCCCACCAAAAGTGTGATTAGACATAATTAAGCTTTGAAATTTTGTGGGAGATTCACTATTTTTGTACTTGTATATTTAGAGGAAATGACACAAATTATCCGTAAACTTTCGCTCAATGTGCAATGTAAATCCTGAATTTTTAATTTATTTAGTGTGGTCTATAAACTTTAGTCCAATTTGCAATGTCATCCCTAAACTTTAAATTTGTTTCACGTAATATCTGAAATTTTAGTGCATGTTCAATTTGATGTAGCTAGCAAGAATTGCCTAGAGGGGGTAAATAGATGATCTATAACTTTTTGACCAATTTTTTAAGTCGAAAACAGATGATCAATATTAAAGTCTGAAAAACAATTGGATTCTGATCAAACTTAGTGACAAATGTGCTAGTGTGCAATATATATATATATATATATATATATATATATATATAATAAGAGTTTAGGAATAGATAAATTGCACATAGAAGATTATAATGGTTCGGCTTAGATCAAGCTTACATCCACCATTTTACGCCGACAGTCTATTAGCTGGATTTTACTATATGATCAAAAAGGACAAGTTCTGAGTGATATCACTTGGTGAACGATAAAACTCTCTATCTCCCTCAATCACTCTTACAAAATTTTCCTCAAGATCTCAGTATTTTCAATTAGGAAAGACAAGCAGTAGAATCAAAGTATGCTCAGACTTTGAACTTGTTGATTTTTAACTTCATTCTATAACTTCTGCTCCTCGTTAATCTTCTTTTATACTCCTCCACTTCCAAACTAGCCGTTATCAAAACTTTATTTCCATAAGTAGAGCTTTATCCATTGTGATATATACTTGCATTAATGTTTGATTGTCAATCAATTATAGCCTTTTAAGATTGAGTAAATCAAAACTTTCCTTCTGTGAAATTCAAGTCAGATCACTAGCCGTTATGTTCGTTCTAAGTAGTTTCAGAGTCTGGATAACTCCTAGTCTTTCTTCACATTTAGAACGTAAGTTAATGTGGATCTTCAGTAAGGTTTGAACCTTTTAGAAGTAGAATCTGAAGTACTCTATAGAGTTTGAATGACTTTATCAGTAAAGTTTGAAGTTCTTCATCTGCTTAATATAAAGTCTGAGTAACTTTTTCAGTAAAGTCTAAACTTCTCGTTCTGAATCCTGTAAAGTCTGAAGTCTTCCTTCTGGTCCTCGTAAGTCTAAGCATCCAGAAAGTTTAGTTCTCTCGAAATATTGGAATGGCAATTTTCAAAATATATCTACATGGATCAAAATACTTCAAAGTATATATCAGACTTACAGAATTCACATGGATAGTTTTGTCAACTTCAAAATTTATTAGAAGGTTTCCTTAACACAATTTAGCCCGTACACTATATGAAAATGTTTAATTTTATTTTTTTTGTTGATTCAAGTTCAGATACAACATTGAACATTTTCTTAGAGTGTAGAGACTAGATTGAACATAAACTAACAATTTATGAATCACATTGAACAAATTAAAAATTAAATGACAACTTTACACATTGAAATAAAGTTCAGAGACCACATTGAATAAATTAAAAATTCTGATGACGATACATATTAGGTCAAAATTCAGAGACCATTTGTGTCCGTATTGAAGAAACGTTTCCATTTAACGCACAAATTCGTCTGAAAATTTTCTAATTTAATACAAATGGTCTTTCCTCTTCTGTTTCGTGAATGATAATATCAAAGTTCTTTCATTTTGTGTATTTAATAACTAAAACTTGTGGTCCTCCTCGTTAGTCCTTCCGTTATACTGAACTGAAAAGTCTGATATAACTTTATTTTTATCAGTTTTTTGGTTTGTTTGGTTGTTAATAAGGCGACCGAACTCATTAAATCAGAAACGGGCATTGTTTACACAAAACGATGTCGTTTTATGTTATAAATAAATTGAAAATTAAAGAAAAAAACGAAAATAAGAAATTCTGAAAATTATTGTTAGTAAAAAGGGAGGAGGGGAAGGGGAGGGGATAAGAGGGAGAGGGCAAGGACAGGGGCGGCTACATATAGATTTTGTGTGTATGAAAAATTGCGGAGTTTAGCAAAAGGACTAACGCGAGGACTAGTGACAAGTTTCAAAATTCAAATATAGGGTTAATATTACGAAAAATTTCAAATCGGTATACTTTTGACAAACTTATCCCGAACTAATTTTTTAACCACCAAAAATCCCAAATTGGTACATCTATGACAAATTTACCCTAAACTAAATTTTTGACCACTAAAAACCTTAAATTGGTACACTTGCGATAAATTTACCTTTGGTTAAATTAAATTAATACCACGAAAAATCACAAATTAGTAAATCTATGACAAACGGAGGGGTAAAACTCCAAATTAATGCACCCGTCAACTGTCTTTTTTTTTTTTTTAATAACCCAGGGAACCCCCGCGCGGCCGACAGCCGGGGAGTAAACCCTGGGGGCGACACGTGCTAGCCACCACACACGTGCCACCGGTTAAGTCACCCTACGGCGCCCGGGATTCGAACACTCAACATTTTGCGAGAGGAAGAGCGCGCGCTCCAGCAGCGCCACCCAGGTGGGTGGTGTGCACCCGTCAACTGTCACGTGTCATCAAACTAAACAATTTTACAGTAAAATTAAATAGAAACTAACAGAGGGTAAATTTATCACAAGTATACTAGTTTGGGGTTTTTGATGGTTAAAAAATTACTTTGGGGTAACATTATCACAAGTGTATCGATTTGAAACTTTTCATGGTATTAATCCTTAAATATACAATTTGAAAGTTTTAGGACTTAAGTGCCAGATCCACATAATTTTTAGTACTATTGTTGTAATTGTGCCTCTACTTTTAAACTAAATGGACTTCCTTAAATTTACTTTAATAAGTTGCTTTGTGTTAATTTAATCTTGGTTTTAGTTTTCGGTTATCGACTACTCTGTGTAATTTAAAATAAACTATATAAAGCAAGAGGTATACCAAGTCGTCACTTAAATAAATATGATTAGTTAAAATCACAATAAAAATTTTCATTTTTTTTGGGTTAGTAATTAATATGCAAAATAGTAGACAACATTTAAAAATTCATTCGAAATAGTATATTTCTGTTTCGATATTTCTTAAATTAAGAAATATGATTACATAAAAATAGGCAAGTTTTATACAAAATACAATATCTCTTTTTCTTTTTTTGGCCTCGAGTGAATTATTAAGATAAATTTTACTGGATGAAATAATGTTATATTTACAAAGTTAAACAGATACTTGTTTATAAGTTGGATCATTATTCTGTTCAATTTTTTGTTTAACTTACAAAGTTAACAAATAATTATCCATAAGCTAAAACTTACTCATTAAATACGTGTCATGTGGCTATTAATAATCGATTTAAGAAATAAAATGTATTTTTTTAAAATGAATTTAAATTTACAATTCTCTATTTCTCCACTTATTTAGATATATAGGATATTATATATACTACAGTAAGTTATTTTCAAAGGACATATATTTTTTTTCATTTTTCAGTTATTAACTCTTCAAATTTAGTGAATCTTGTGAATAGAAATTTCACTTAATGAAATAGCTCTACAAGTAAAATAATAAAAATCGATTTACGAATAAAATATTGTAGACACCACATTTTCACCAACAATTTTCAAATTTTTAACTAGCTTTGAGCCAATTTCAAACTTCTATGTTCGATCTGTTGGTATAATCGCAAAGTATATACTAAAGCTTTTCAAAGATAGTGTTTACACCAAAAACAACCAACTTTTGATTATTTTCAATAAGTGATAGATTCAATTGATGAGAGCAGAGTTTGTTATTTATTAACAGAATTATCGGTAACTTGAAGAGAATCGACAACTCTCCAATAAAGCCATCGACCACACACAATGTGAAAGTTACTGACGAGAACTTAGAAGTTGATCAATGAAATCATCATTATCAATAACAAGCAATCGACACAAAGATAACCGATGGTTGATTATTTCTATTGCCACTATTTTAGGATTGGTTTAGATAAATGTTGCTTAGTGGATAATGTAAATCCTCGTAACCGCCGTTAGGGAGTTAGTTCTTTTTCGGAACCGTTTGTAACCTACATTTGTAATTGTCGATTATAGGCTTTAAAGAGCTAGTCGTACACTTTGTAAAGCCCCTCCCCCCAAACACATAAAACTTGTTATCTTTAAATTTTTATCGGTTCGTGTGCGTTAGCTATAGTTTCCAAATATTTCATCGTTGATTATATTCCGGTGTGTATTTTAGTTGTAGCTTTTGGATCTTCATCATCCATTAAATTCCGGCATTGTATCTTTATATTATCGTACTTTGTCATTGATTAATTTCCAACAAAGTTTCATATACTTTGACATTGATTAGATTCTGTTGAAGTACATCTATATGTTGCCTTGTGCTCCATCGATACAATTCATATTTGGAATCCCCCACAGAACCTCTTCCTCTCATAAAAAACTGAAGAACGAATTTCAGTGAAAGCCATTTCATTTCATGGTCGATTAAATTCCCAAGAGTACTCATTACACCACTAAAATAGAAACAGGGTCTCACAATAAACTGTTTCCCCCAAAAAATTCCCGAAATGGATTTGAAGACTCCCCAATAAAGGCCAAACTCGAGATTGGCAAGTATGAAGAACAAGTAATCTTGCATTAGCGATTGATTTACAGTTTAGAATGGAACATAAACTAAGTTTGCGGGTGATCTGGAGCTAAAAAGCCCACAGAACAAGCTCAAATTAAAATCACGAAAGCGAAAATTCGGAAAAATGAAAGCAAGTAAATGTTGTGATTTGGTTGAGTGTGCGTGTCCTCCTTCTCTCCCGAAAAGTCTCTTCTGGAATCCTGAACTTTTAGGATCTCACTTCCACATTTTAAGACCTGCTCTCCACGTCTCGGAGGTTTTACCCAAGTTTTGGACATGGGCTCCACAAGCCGGCATCGGTTTGTAGTAACAGGTTTAAAATTCATGCTAATCGCTTCTCCTCGTAAGCCAATTCGTTTCTGCCATGTCTCTAGCCTTGATCACCATCACTCCTGTATTTTAGGGATGACATTTGAGCAGGAAATTACTTACTTTGTTTGCACTTTTTTTTTGAACTTTAATTGATTTAGCATCATGCCAACCGTTTCTCCACGTATGCCGATTTGGTTCTGCCATTTTGATAATAACAAACTCAATCAAAGTATTTAATGAGTTTATTTAAGTGTGTAGAGGCTCATATCTAAATCATGCAAAACACAGGATTCGACTCTACTGGTACATTAGTGAAATATTTTAAGTGTAAAAACTATAGAAGAAATTGGTGTAGAACTAATTTTTGGTCCTACAAAACAATCAAACCATTGAGCGCTTTCCAAATATGTATTCGACGATTGTTGAAGGTTTTAAATTGAATGCATAGCTTATAACAGTAAAGTATGATATTCCAATTTTATTTATGTCAAAAATCACAGACTAATTAGCTCAAGAAGTTGGTAAGATGACATGATCAAAACATGCATCAGTTGAATATAACTAACCACGAATAGAAAATATGATTGACAAGCCAGATTGAGTAAGGTTCCATACGTATTTTTCAAGTAATTTTACCTAGATTTTTTTACAAAGCATTAGATGGACATAACAGATACATGATCTAAGAGCAACCTTCAAATTTGGAACTCTATAAATTGGATAAAGTTTGACCAAAAGATAGAGAGTCGCGAAGGAAAAAAAAAGAAGAAAATTTGGGCATTCTTTTGAGGTTTTTTAGTCCGTCTCTTTTGTGAGGTTTTTTATTCCGTCTCTTTTGTAAACTTGTAACATTCATTTGAGTGTTAAGAGTTAGTGAGAGCGACAAGCGTATGATAAATACACAAGAGAAGTAATTATACTTACGAGTGAAAAAACTTGTTTAGGTGAGAGACAAATTATGCTATGAACTCTTTACCAAAAAAAAAATTATGCTATGAACTCTTTGTAAACACTGATAGGATCTACTATGTTGCGTGTACAAGGTGTGGGAACAGCTATCAGGGGGTCCAATAGTTACCTAGTCTACAATGGGATGGCTGTAAAAGGAAGTCATATTCTACATTACAGCAAATTCCACAATTGTAAGACGGGATTTGTACTCTTGGCATAATTAGTGGAATTAACCTTATTTGGACTATTAGAGCTAAAAGAGAGGAATAGGCACACCAAAGTTGAATCATTGTAAATCTTGTTTGCAATTTCTCTTTTCATAAACTCGTTAATTTCTGATGCTTCTATGTTAGTTTACTCAGCACATAGAATTGATATTTTTAGAGGGGATGTTTAACCAGGAAATAATCATTTCCATACTTCTCTCGGGTAGCGATTGGTTTTGCGTCACGCTAATTGCTTCTGCCACTTCTGCCATGTGTATCCCATCTACTTCTACCGCATGTATTCTAGTCACCCGTGCCAAGTGTCCTGTCACGATCGCCATGACAAACCTTATGCTATCCAGATTTATGCCAATCACAAGTGATTGTCTTAATTAATTTCCATAGCATCGTATAATTATAGAGTCAATATTGTTGGAGTTGGCGAATACTTCGGGGACCCTTGTTTCTCACACCGGGTACGCCCACGTAAACTTAGAGAAACTGAAGTGTTGTCTAACGACATGTGACCCATGCGTGCGAAATGCAGGGGTTCGGGGGCAGCGCCCCCGACACGGGTGCCCCGTTGCCCGGTCGGCGGGCGGGGGTTTGGGGTAGCGCCCCCCGATGGGGGTTCCGCTGACCGGTCAGCGGACGGCTGTCCCGCTCGCCGGTGAGCGGGCGGGGGCTCGGGGGCAGCGCCCCCGAAACTTCAACGGGTTTGGGCTGGCCCGTATGGTGCGAATTTAAGAGATTTTATATAGGTTTAGGTTTTTGGGCCCGTTTGAGGCATATATATATTTTGCTCGTTTCTCTTGTCTTTGTAATGAGTTGAGCAACTGTAAACCGAAAAATATAATGAAGTCTCTTTGCAGGACGTAGCTCTATTCGAGGGTGAACCTGGGTAAATTCGTGCATCGTCTATTTTCTCTGTTTTTGCGTGATCGTTCTGTTTCGGTTCTCAATACATCCCTTCAGATATCTTGCTCAATATGGTCGGTGCCTCACAAAGTTAATGTTTCTCCCAAAATGGCAAATACCTATTTCAACCAATTTTAGGTGTCATCATGAACAAATCTTATTTTTTTTTTTTGGTAATGTCATCATGAACAAATCATTGTCATGTTAAGAAATGAAAACAAAAGGGTTGTATTGAATTAATTATACTTAATACAATATTTTGAATGCTTTGACAATTGTAAACTTTTCTTAGGTAATTATTGAACAGATGCTCCCAAAAACATGTGAATAAAATCTAGAAAAAAAAGAAGGGTTAATATCACAAAAATCACAAACTACTACATTTGTGACAAATTTACCCTAAACTAATTTTTTAATCATAAAAAATCCTAAATTGGTACACTTGTGATAAATTTTCCTCAAATTAATTTTTTGAACTCAAAAAATCTCAAGTTGATATATTTGTAATAAATTTACCTTCCATTAAATTGGATTAATATCGCAAAAAAACATCAAATGATTATTTAGTGATCGACAGAGAATAAAATCCCAAATTGGTACATCCGTCAACTATCACCTGTCGTCTAATTTAGAAATTTGATAGTAAAATTTAATGAAAACTAACAGAGGGTAAAATTATCACCAGTGTACTAGTTTAAGATTTAGTTTGTGATGAATTTATCATAAATATATCAGTTTAGAATTTTTCGTGGTATTAATCTAAAAAAGAATGCTTAGGTAGCAATTACGGAGAAAAAAGATGGTATGAAGACAGAATGGGCCTGTGGGGACGACGTGTTTCCTTCCTGTGGGACGCGTGAAAAGAAATTATCAAAAAAATAATTAAAAAAACAAAAATAAAAATAAAGAAACAATCTCATCTTTACTCATGATCCATGGATGAAACATGAAAGGAGCCAAAAAGTCCCCGCCACTTGAAATCCACGTGCCATCCCTTGACTGATCTTTTCCGAAACAGGAGGCCGAGCGAGCACGTGTAGCGGCAATCGGAGTGGCATCGTTCCTCGAGCAACGTGTTATTGCACGGACCGGATTTTAAAAAAATTGGATAAAATTTCGCATATGATTTACTCAATTTTAATGGAATTTATAATCAAATCACTCCATATAATAAATTTCCTTTCTTGTTTTTTTTGCAATTATGGGAAAAATATAAATAATTAAATGATAAATTGTTGACATGAAGTGACGTGATAACGGTTAAAATAATTAAATATTAAATAACATCTTTACCTAACAGTTTAATCTTTCATGATAATTGATAGTGACCTCGTAAAATCTCACAATAACAACATAGCATCTTGAAAGTTAGGCGCCTTTTCACCGTATCAATAATTCATCGAAATCTTCAGACCAAATAAAAAAAACAATTCATCAAAATCCGACAAAAACAAAATAATTCATCGAAATAACGGAATAAAAAGTTTAATGCATTCGATGGTTAAAATCGAAATTTCAGGATTTGGCTTACGAATTTCTCTAAAATTAAGGGTCCACCAATGCAATTTGCCCTCTAAATTCGGTGCCTCTATAAAATGTTATTTATTCTTTTTATTCAATTTCAAATCTTGTGACTATGAAACATAATATGTTGATACAAAAAAAAACCATTCAAATATTTTAATATATATATTCCGATATGTATTGTCACCAAAACAAACCCCATGTAAAATTATTCATATAAGATTTCAAAATTAAAATAATTTGAACTAGTATAAGGGTTAAAAGATAGGTAGCATAGTTGAGCATAATTGAAAAGGATAATGACACAAATGGTTCATAAACTTTGACTTAATGTACAACATGATTCTTTAACTTTTAATTTGTTCAATATGATCTTTGAACTTTACTCTAGTGTATAATGTGGTTCTTAAACTTTTATTGCATGTTCAATTTGGTCCCTAAGCTATATTAAAAATATTCGATTTTATCCTTTCATTAATTCAAATTTAGGGACAATATTAAACATTTTCATTTAGTCTGGAAACTAAATTGAACATATTTCAAGAGTTCAAAAATCACATTGAATAATTTAAAATCTTAACGGCGACATTACACATTAGGTTAAATTTCAAACATTAAATTTCAAACACATCGTACATTCGATTGAAATTTAGGGACCGTTTGTATCATTTTCTCTAATTGAAACTTGTAGGGTCTCGTCAACAGAGCTGATACCATCGGACATTACTACCTTGCATGACATGAACATGACAAAAGTAAAGTATGCCAAATTGATGAAAAAAATCTGAATAAAATACAACATGACACGTTCAGTTAATAGTCATATACATTGATATCAATCAATACAAATTAAGACGGGTTCATCATGCGATTTGATTATTCGAAACACGTTCATAATCATATATGAATTGCGAAGGACGACCGTCTATCATGTGCCGCATTAGATTAGGCCAATTCGATCCATTCAATTTAGGGGGTGGATGGTTTCCACGAACCCTCGCGTTCGTCTAGGGCTCGGGAGGAGGATGGGGTTTCCTATCGCCGACGTGGCGCGATCCTGTCCGTTCGAGGAGACACGCAATCCTTGGCGCGATCCTGTCCGTCGGGGGAGACACGGAATTCCCGCAAGAAGCTTCGCGCTGGCTTCGTTCCCTTCCTCCTCTCCCCCACGAGACGAGACGATACGATACGGACCCCTTCGATATTATCGCGAGATGTCCCGCGACGAGCGTTGATACCGAACGACTCGCCGCACGAAGGAGGCCGCGCGAGCGGATGGACGGAGGGATGGCCGGAAGTGTGGATATGCTCGTGGGTGGGGCCCGCCACACGCGGCGATTCGGTGCCGTTTATGGTGATGTTTTTCTTTTTTCTTTCTCTGTCTCTATTTTGGGGCTCGGGAGGGAATCTCGGACGGTACGAGTCCCAACCCCAACGTAACGAAAACATTGGTCTCTTGGGATAAGGTGGGATATTTTTCCACTTTCATAAATTTCCATTTTTTTTATCAAAAAAAAAAGACTATGGCTAATGTATTTAGAGTGTGTTTGGTTCAACTTTGGGAAGAAACTTTCGGCTAATATATTTCAAGTGCGTTTAGTTCAGCTTTGGGAAGGGGTTTTCGGTCTCGAAAACTTCTTTCCAAAATGCTAAATCATTTGGTTCAACTTTCAACCTAGCATTGGCCAAATGCTAGCATTTGAAATACCAAAAGCTCAAAGTTGATCCAGATCAGTTTTGTGCTTTCGACATTTTACGAATGCTGAACCTAAATTTTTTGTCTCTAAACTACCCTCACTTATTTTGGCTTATTCCGGTTTTGCCCCTCTTGTTATTGTTCATCTTCTTCATGAGGCGGCCAGTGAGGGAGGTTGGCGAGGGCGACAGACACCACATCGGGCTGGCAAGAGGCCGGCAAGGTCGCACGAACCATGCGATGGCCGCCTAAGGTCACGCAATCGCCCAAGTCCCGCCTACCTGGGTTGCGCGAGGCCGTCAGCTGCCTGGCCTTGGGCGACGGCTGCTAGTGCTAGATCTAGCTCGACAGTGGTCGTAAACCTTTGCCGGTCGCCGGCTCCGGCGAAGGGTAGGGTAGGGTTTTTTGTTTTTTAATAAAAAAATAATTCCCAAAGCCCTTTTGCAAAAAAATTTTACCAAACATTATTTGGCTCAAAGTAGCTTTACAAATGATGTTTTACAAAATGCCACTTGCATTTTCCTAAATGGCTTTAACCTAAAGGTATTTGCATTCTTCCAAGTAACATTTTAAAAGTTGAATCAAACGCACTCTAAAGACCTTTAGCCTAAGGCAGGTTTGAAGATACTTTGACAAGCTGAACTTTTGAAATGTAAGATTACTGTTCATCGTAGCACTTTTCTTCTCCAAGCAGCAAGTCCGGCGACCGCCAGCTGAGGGGTCGCGCAGCTTCGACCCAGGCGTGGCTGGCCGGCGACCAGACTTGGTGGTTGGCCGATGACCTCCGATGGTCGGTGACTGAGCTCCACCTCAAATGTTTTTTTTTAATTATTAGCAAAAGTCCTTTACAAAATATAGTTTTTACCAAATGGTATTTAGGCCAAAGCTACTTTTAAATATGATTTTAAAATACACTTACCAAACATTATTTGCATTTCGAAAAACCCCTTTAGCACAAAGGTTTTTGCATTTTGCCAAAGGCATTCCCCTAAAATCGAACCAAACGGGCTCTTAGGGCTGAACCCGAAATCTCTCATGTTAGAATGGGTTCCTAATTTTCGGAACCGGGTATGTTTTTTAGGTCCCGTTCTAGATCTACTTGAGAATTTATTTTTTTTTTGGTTTCATTTTTTGTAGAAACACGACACGCGCAACAAAACGGTTCAAAGTTAAAAGATGCACGAGGGCGAGCGAGCAGAGGCAAGTTGGGAACGAATGAGGGTTGCGAGGCTCGAACAAAGCAAGGGCGAGTGACAAGTGATCGTAGTGAAATATTTGAGTGAGGTTGGAGATAATAGAGAAAAAGAAAGGGATAGAGAAAAAGATGCTAAGAGAAAAATCAGAATTTTAGACTTTACGAAACCAGTTCCAAATTCGGTCTGGTCGGTCCAGTCTCCGAGTGATTATTCACTTGGAATCAGGAATCGGAGCGACTTTTAGGGTAGTCCAACTTGGCTCCAGAGAAAAATCAGTCCAAATGCGCGGCCTTAATGGGATTAGTTTGAAAAATTAGTCAATTGAATAATGTGCTAAATTATAAATAAGCTTCTAAATATACTCATTTTTTTTATCTCTAAATAGTGTATGTCGTGTTCTCTTATATAATAATTTGTAAATCGATCGTGCTATACTTAACACTATTTAAAGAATTATTTGAATTTTTAGTTTATTATGTAATTAGGTATTTTTTTAAATAAGAATGGCAAGTTGAAAAGATGTTTGGCGGGGGTTATAAAAAGTCGAGCAGTGATTTTTTTTTTGACTTTTTAAAATTTAAATATAGAAAACTTTCTTTAAATTTGAGAGAAAATGAAAAAAAAAATTTGCGCATGATATCCAATAACTTTAATTGTCATTTTCTATATATTTTTATAAGAATTTGTGGTGTCCAACAGTTAACCTCGATCATCAAGGGTAAAAACATGCAAAAGAAATTAGAATAAATTTTATTCGAACCACACGTTAAATGAAAATATTGAACATCTTTCGGAAAAAAAAGCATTTCGAGGGATAAAATGAGATGAATTTTAGGGAAAAAAGATGCATTATTTGGAAAGTAAGCTCATAAGGAATATATTGTCTGGCCAGGCCAGTAGCATGTTATTCCAATTTTGTTATTTTCATGCAAAATATATAGGAAGTAAATAACGGTGGAAATCATTATTATCAATAAATATGAATTGGTTGAGTAACTTGAGTTATCGTCATGCATGTTGGATTGGTTTCAACTTTTTCCCGTCACTACAAAATCAAGGCACACTACTTGTCATGTGTTTTGTAACAAATAAAAGGTTCCGTTCGTTTTGTAAAAAATAAATAATTTGAAAAATATTTTTTTGAAAATAATTGCTTATGCTGTACGCAAAAATGAAAGAGCAAAGAATATTTTCATTATCCATAAAAATGTTTAGACCGAAATTGTTATCGATAATGAAAACATTTTACATTAACTAATTATTTCAAGCGATACAAGTAATCATTTTTAGGAAAATACTTTCTAAATCATTCATTTTTTACAAAATAAACGAACTCTAGTAGTTTCAAGCTTCTTTTTTAAGATAGGCGATAGTTTTTTATTTAAAGTAAAAGCAACGGTGGATTTTCTGTTTCGGTGGTTTTACAAATTTTATCCTTTGAAGAAAAATTTATTTTTAGAAGAAATAGAAGATTTATTTCCAACTGAGAATAAATGGAGAATCAATAGAAAATGTTGAAATTGCAAAAAGTATTTAAATATAATGCCAGAAAACTGAAAATAGGAAGCATATAATAAGCATTTTTCCAAAGAAAAAAAAATAGGCAAGGGTAGTTGGACCATAATCATGCATTAAATGAAAAACAAATCTCCTAAGGAATCCTTCTCATGGCAAGCAGAGATTCACGGAAGACAAGCTTTGTCATTATCATCATCTACCAAACATAGGAAGTAGATGAGCACAAAATCAATCGGATACTCATTTTTTTTTTAAATATAGGAAGTGATTAAGAGCTTATCTTTCATGGGGTTAAGTAATTGGATTAGCTTCAAATTCTTACATTTTATAGTGCATAAACATCTAAGCGTGTATGGCTAAACATGGTCCATCATTGAAAATATCGTCCTTTAACCTATTTATAATTGACGAACTTAATTCACATCCCGATGGCTTTTAAGGGAAAGAAAAATCGAAGGTTAATAATCAATCTTCTAGAAAGGAAGAAGCCGGACCGGTGAAATTAACAACGACGGATCAGGATCGGATATCTTAAAACTCATCCTCCACCTGAATATTGGTCCCGTACGACACATAATCGATGCCATCCGTACGGGAAAAAGGTGAAAAAGATGTTGTCGTCGTCGGAATATATGACTTTCGGTAAAATAAGCGAATGGCGCGAACTGCAAGTCGAATCCTCAACAAGGGGCAAGCATGATAGTAAATATGCTGACAAATCAAATATAGCGAACTGATCTTGAGCAACACCTAATTTAATCGCGGCCGATTCACGAAATTCGCTGGTCCTACGTACGACTCCAAACGTTGGCCGAGAAGGAAGAGGAACCTTCCCGCGATAAGTTGAGAAAAGATATTTCTCTCCTTCTTCTCCTCTTTGGCTTTTTGTTTTTTTTTCGTTGGTTGGCGTTTTTACTGCCCACAAACGGATGGGGGGCCCACGAGGACCTCGGCTTCCCCCCCCCGCCTGCTCCGCTATAAAAGGCACCTCCTCCGCTCATGCAATTCTCGCCCGTTCTTCCTTCGCATCACGTCTTTTCTCTGGCCGAAGCAAGGATAGCCTCTCCTTCCCCCCCCCAACCCTCCCCCCACCTCCCCTCAAACCTAGCCGTTATCATCATCACCACTTTCCCTCCTCTTTCCCTCACTTTCCCGGAAAATCCCCCGCGCCCTCGCCCTCTCTCTCTCTCTCGCCGTCTCGCGATTTTTCCTCGCCTCGATCCTCCTGCCCCCTGACCTCACACATTCAAGATCCGCCCGCGACCAAACCTCTCCCCCTCTCCCTCTTCGCGCTCAGCGCCTCTCAGATCCGCGCATGGTGAGATCTTGCTCCGGCGCGTGAAACCTCCGAACCGCCGCCGCCGTCGCACGGTCGGCCGTGTCCCGGCGAGCCGGAGATTTTGCCGCCCCGCCCCGTCCCCCTCCCTCCTCCCCCTTCCCTGCTGAGCCTCCGCCGTAGTTATTACGGATCTGCTGAGGCGCGAGAGTGTTTCGCTGTGCTCTAGGGTTACGATCTCTTACTGCTTCGTTTGAGGGGGTAGCCGGGGCCTCGGCCTCGGCGGGTTTTAAAGCCCCCACCTACACAAATCTATCGAACAACAACGACTGTAGCAACGACGGCGGCAACAATTGCTCGTCTAAGCTCCTGATCCTTTACCTGTTCCTTCCTCCGCGGAAAAGAAGAGACCGCCGTAATGCCTGCCCTCGCTTGCTGCGTGGACCCCGCCGCCGCGCCTCCCGGCTACGCCCTCGCCGTGGACGGCTCCCTCCACCCGCTGGCGGCGGCGGCGGCGGTCCCGCCTTTCTCCGGCGCTCCTCTCTCGACGACGACGACCGCCGCCGACGCCGCCGCCGCCGTTGAGGACGGGTCCTTCTGGTCGCCCTCGCTGTCGGCGTCCCTCTACCGGATCCCCGGGTGGGGGGCCCCGTACTTCGCGGTGAACGGGTCCGGGAACATCTCGGTCCGCCCGCACGGCGCGGAGACCCTCGGCCACCAGGAGATTGATCTGCTCAAGATCGTCAAGAAGGCCTCGGATCCGAAGTCCGTCGGCGGGCTCGGGCTGCAGCTGCCCCTCGTCGTGCGGTTCCCCGACGTGCTGAAGAACCGCCTCCAGTCCCTGCAGTCGGCTTTCGATTTCGCAGTTCGGTCGCTCGACTACCAGGCTCATTACCAGGGCGTTTATCCCGTCAAGTGCAATCAGGACCGCTTCGTTGTGGAGGATATTGTCAAGTTCGGGTCCCCATTCAGGTTCGGTCTCGAGGCCGGGTCGAAACCGGAGCTCCTTCTTGCAATGAGCTGCTTGTGCAAGGGAAACCCGGAGGCTTTGCTGGTATGTAACGGGTTTAAGGATTCCGAGTATATCTCTCTCGCTTTGGTCGCTAGAAAGCTTGCAATTAATACTGTGATTGTGCTTGAGCAAGAAGAAGAGATCGATTTGGTCATTAATTTGAGCAAGACGTTCTCTGTGAGGCCTGTAATTGGTGTTAGGGCTAAGCTTAGAACCAAACATTCCGGTCATTTTGGGTCAACTTCGGGTGAGAAGGGTAAGTTTGGGTTAACCACGACTCAGATTTTGCGAGTTGTGAGGAAGCTCGACCAAGCTGGGATGCTCGATTGCCTGCAATTGCTGCATTTCCATATTGGGTCTCAGATTCCTTCGACAATCCTGCTTGCTGATGGGGTCGGAGAGGCAGCACAGATCTACTGTGAGCTTGTCCGTCTCGGTGCCCAAATGAAAGTTATCGACATTGGAGGCGGTCTTGGCATCGATTATGATGGATCCAAATCCAGTGATTCTGATATCTCTGTTGGATATGACCTGCAAGAGTATGCTTCAGCTGTTGTCCGGGCTGTTCGCTTTGTATGTGACCGCAAATCCGTGAAGCATCCCATAATCTGCAGCGAAAGTGGCCGTGCAATTGTCTCTCATCACTCGGTTCTGATCTTCGAGGCTGTTTCTGCCAGTGCTTATGAAGCCCCTGCCTTATATTCTCCTGGATTGCAACAATTCATGGAGAGTCTGACGGAGGATGCTCGTGCAGATTGCAGCAACTTATATTCTGCAGCCATGAGAGGTGAGTATGAAACTTGCTTGCTCCATGCTGATCAATTGAAGCAGAGATGCATTGAGCAGTTCAAAGAAGGAATTCTGGGCATCGAACAGCTTGCCGCGGTCGATGGCCTGTGTG
This sequence comes from Syzygium syzygioides, assembly GCA_031216285.1. Lineage (NCBI taxonomy): Eukaryota > Viridiplantae > Streptophyta > Magnoliopsida > Myrtales > Myrtaceae > Syzygium > Syzygium syzygioides. The sequence continues at coordinate 25,763,953 of CM062248.1, read as the reverse complement.
ATATGGTTTCCAATGCATTGGGTGCATCAGACCCAGTGCGTACTTACCATGTGAATCTCTCCATATTCACTTCGATTCCCGATTTCTGGGGTATCGGGCAGCTCTTCCCTATTGTTCCTATTCATCGACTGGAACAAAGGCCTGGAATGAGGGGGATTCTTTCTGATTTAACTTGTGACAGCGATGGGAAGATCGATAAGTTCATTGGGGGTGAGTCAAGCTTGCCTTTACATGAGTTAGAAGGTGAACGCAGCATCTCTGGTAGCGGTGGTAGGTACTATTTGGGGATGTTCTTGGGTGGGGCTTATGAGGAGGCGATCGGAGGACTTCATAACCTTTTTGGTGGACCTAGTGTTGTGCGGGTTTCTCAGAGCGATGGTCCACATGGCTTTGCAGTGACTCTCGCTATGCCGGGACGGTCCTGTGGGGATGTCCTCCGGGTGATGCAGCACGAGCCCGAGCTCATGTTTGAGACACTCAGGCACCGAGCAGAGGAGTACGGCAGTGGACAGTACAACGATCCCATGGGCAATGATGCTTTAGCTAGCCGCCTTGCTCAATCTTTCCACAACATGCCTTATCTCGTGGCCACTTCCTCGTGTGCCCTTAATGCTATCAACAACAATGGCTTCTACTATTGCAACGAAGATGATTATAATGCTGCTGTTGCTGATGCTGCCTCTGGAGAGGATGAGCAGTGGTCTTACTGCTGTGCCTGAAGTCTCGAGTTACTTAGCATTCCCAATAAGTCACCCTTGGTGGCGGTGAGCGGTTGTCCTCAAGGTTGTCGTCTGCTGTTTTTCTTTTTCCTTTTTTCCCAATTTTTTAAGTAATTTTAATTTCAAGAGACGCAAATGGATGTTAGGCGAAAGCAGTGTCCTTAGCCTTTTGTCGAAAGGGGCGGACATGAGAACCAAAACTCATCCTCTACAAGTTTTGGTTTCTTTGTTCCCTCCGTTCATGTCCTCTTTGTGAGATTCTTGAAATTTATCATTAGTTTCTTTAATGATGGCTATGGCTTCGTCTCTTTCTGCTTCTTTCAAGTTGCTACTAGTGAAGAGCTGAGGCTATGTTTTAATGTCATTTGTGGCCTTTCTCAATCGCTGGCGATCTGTCCCAAGGGAAATTCTAATGGGGAAGCCAGATCTTGGTAGGGCCAAAATGAGGGAAAGTTGGTTATTTATGCAAGTAGGAAACGGAGAGGTTGGCCTTATCCTTTGAACGGAAAAGTCAGGAATCATGATTGAGAGATCATGTGTTGTGGGGTCCGATTGAAATGCTATACAAAGTTTGACCATACCGTTGGCTTGTGTCGTGACCAGGAGTGGTTAAATTTGACCAGACAAAAGGACAAACTTCTTAATTACTTTTAACTATCCCGGTATGTTTGTAGATTAAAGAGCTATTTTCCCAGGATATCAAGTATGTGTCTCCTGAGAAGAAGGGAGAGGTAGGGAGTCTATTGGCCACAAGTTCTCTGGGTGTCAATGCATAGCCTGGAGAGCTCTTGTGGCCAAGATTCGATTGGGTTCTATAAGGCAACAACAGATGAAGATGCGAAGACTGTTGGTCTAACTCACGAGACACACTAGTTCATTCATTTTATTATTCATTCAGATTTGATTGGGTTGGGTCTAGAAGGGGATGCCCTGCATAGATGATGCTTGAATCTAGAGTCAGGTCATGGGTTCGAGGCTGGCTAGTGGCTTTTAGCAGAACATCAATCAGGACAAGAAGATTTTTGTCTTTCTTGCTAGCAACGCATGAATAAAGTCTTTGGAAATTCAGTGCAGGGAATGTTGCTGTTGGTTGGGATACCACTAGAGATTCCTGTTCATTGTGTTTGCTTTGGAATGAAAGAGTCTCCCATCTTTCGGTTTGTACTTTGTGGTATGTTTATCATGATTCTCTCTTATCGAAACACGAATGTGAAGTCGAATCTTAAATGGGAAAATGTCGCAAATTAATCTCTGAACTTTGATCAAATGTGCAATGTAGTCCTTGGTCCTTCAATTTGTTTAATGTAGTTCTTGAACTTAAACCCAGCGTGCAATATAGTTTCCAAATTTTAACCCAATATGCAATATGATCACTGAACTTTTTATTTGTTCAATGTGGTGGTTCCTAGACTTTTGATAAATGTTCAACTTAGTCCTAGAATTATATGAAAATATTCATTATTCTTGTATTAATTTAAGTTTAGGGACAACATCGAATATTTTCATATAATTCAAGCACAACTAAAAGTCCAAGTATCGCATTGAACAAATTAAAAGTTCATGAATCACATTGTATATTGGGCTAAAGTTCATGGACCACATTGAACAAATTAGGGATAATGACACAAACAGTCCATGAACTTTGGTCTAATGTTCAATGTGGTCCCTAAACTTTTAATTTGTTTAATATAGTCTTTGAACTTTAGCTTAATGTTCAATGTGATCTTTGAATTTTTGGTACATATTCAATGTATTCTCTAAATTATATGAAAATGTTCAATGTAGTCCATAAATTTTTTGTACATGTTTAATGGAAAGATTACATTCAATATTTTTATATTGTTCAGGGACTAAATTGAATATGTACCAAAAGTTCAGGGATCATAGTAAACAAATTAAAAATTCAGGGACCACATTGCATGTTGAATTGAAACTACATTGAACAAATTAAAAGTTTAGAGACCACATTGCACATTAGACCAAAGTTCAAGAATCATTTGTGTCATTATCCCATCTTAAATTTATGATCTAGGAATCAAGAGCCGCATCATAAGCCTCGACGAAAAGCTAAAGTCAAAAGTTATTTTCCTAATATACACATAGATAAAATGCGTGACTCGTGTCCTGAAATGTTTTGAATAAGATCCATCATTCAAGCAAAAATATCTCTATTTGGATTACATACAGCGGTTTCATGTTCTGCACGTTATTTTTTCGAACAAGTATTGCGGTTTAAACTTAAAGACGGAAGTTCTGACCAAAAAAGCCTTAAAGACGGAAGGTTTATGGGCAAAATATTTCTAATTTATAAAAGAATTAGTTTTTAAAAAATTTTTAGGTACTACATAGTGTATACAAGTTAATGTTCAAGCGCAAAAGAAAACGAAGAAAAGCAAGACTAAAATCAAAAGGCTTTCCAAACAGTCCCGTCAAAATTAGGGCTTCATTTCTTTCGTGGAGAATAAAAGATTTGTAACTTAAAAATGATCATCAATATCCCTTGAAATAATCAGCCAATAAAAAATATGCTCATCATCAATTACAATTTTTGTTTAGATATGTTCATGGACGATGACAAGAATTTTTATTCATTTATTATTGTGAGCAATATAAACGATAAAATTTAAGAAAATATTTTTCAAATGGGAAAATCCGAAAAGAATGCTGAGAAGTGGCCAAGAATTTGTTGAAAAAAAAGAGAGAGGAGAAAAGAGCCGTTTGCGAACAATGCAGATCCTCCTCGGGTCAGCTTTTGTGGGCCCGTACTCTCAATTAGGAGCTCCGGAATAAACAACCGCTCGGGCCAGCCGACCTATCGCGTCCCGCCACGTCAGACCGCATCAAACGAACCCCACTTCCCCCCACTGAATTTCTGTTTTCCCTTCTCGCGCGATCTCTCTCTCTCTCTCTCTCTCCCCTCCCCCGTGACTCCATCATCGGCGAAAGGACCGAAATGACCCCCCTCGTCCCGGTGCATCGGGCACTTGTGCCGCTCCTGAGCGGTCCACGTGGCGGCGGGAGCGGGGTCGTCCACATCCTTCGGCATCGTCAACTGGTCCACACGGATGCTAATCGATGAACTGAACGCACGCGCTCTCTCTCTCCTTCACATGCACCGGTTGGGACCAATTGAAATCACCGGAGATGGGCTAGTCGCAACAACGTGTGATTGCATGGAATGGCTACGGCTTAAAGCGGTCATCCATAAATTAATTATAAATAAATAATATATATTATATATTGATATGATCTGTCCTAAGGACACGTAATTGTCATGATGAATCAGAAGTTTTGTACGTAATGATCATTGTGGACTAGAACTTGGCTTCCTAAGTTGCAACTTTCTTCTAATGTCAACGCGATTACAAATTTTTTTATTATCCAAGACTAGAGTCATGTCAGCAATTGTCACTCCACCTTCGTGTTTTCCGACCTAAAAGGTTTAGACTTCCTTAAGGGTCACTTGATCAGATAAAAGAAATCCACTATTATAGCACAATAGCACGAATTGTTATTATGATAAAAGGTCTTCAGGACACGACTTACTACTGAGTTATGACCGATTTGACGGTTCTTATAGATAGGTGATAATTCTGCATCTAGCGATCTGTTGAATATGTTAAAGCCCCAAGGCACAAATGTAGTTGGCTCTGGACAAGCTCTTCGGTTCTTGGGCCCGTTCTTCTTAACCGCACTTGTGCTTGCCCGTGCTCAAACAGTTTTGCTTAAAAAGAGATTTACACAATTTCATCTCGAGCTGACTTGGGCAGAAGGTTTTTCAAACTCAATGCAAGCTCATCCATACTAGTCATGGTCACGATTCGGAACCGGCGGTTCCGGTTCATGACCAAGTATGAACTGGAACCGACCGGTTCAGAATTTTCTTTTCTGTTTTTTTTTCTTCCTCCGCCGGCCATAGCCGGGGCCGGCGGAGGTCTCTGGCCTCAGGCGAGGCCGCCCTCGCCGGCGTCAGGCGAGGGCCGCCCTCGCCTGGGCTGGGCGAGGTCGGCCTCGCCAGATCGGGCGAGGGCTCGACCTCGCCGGCGTTGGGCGAAGCCGACCTCGCCTGCAATTGGCGAGGCCGGCCTCGCCCGACGCTGGCGAGGTCGAACCCTCGCCAGATCTGGCGAGGCTCGACCTCGCCGGCGTCGGGCGAGGCCGGCCTCGCCAGTTGCCGGCGAGGTCGAGGCTGTTGGCCGCCTGCTGCAGCTTTCTTCTTCTTTTTTTTTTTTGTGGAACCGGAACCGGGCCCGTAGGCCACGGGCCGGTTCCGGTTCGGAACCACGGGCCCGGTCAACGGGTCGGTCCCAGGTTTGACCGAGCCAGTTCTGGGTTTGATCGGGCCGGTTCCGGGCCAAAATCGACCCGTGGCCACCTCTAATCCATACTTTAATCGGATTTTTTTTTTAAATTGGTTATCATCTACTTTAATGGTACCATGGTTGCTTAGGACTTGTTTGGTAAAGTTTTTGTTTTTTTATTCTTTTATTCCCCATAATAGAAAAAAAAACAGAAATCCGTTTGATAATGTTAGTTGATTTTCTATTTCTCCGAATAGAAAAGTGACTAGGGAATAGATTTGAAACAGAAATAAAAAGTAAAAGAATATACTTTTTTGTTCACTGGAACAAAAGGAGAAACAAAATCAGCTCTCTCTTTCGTAAGATATTCCCATGATAATCCCAAAACCCCAAAATCCTAAAAATCTAAAAAACCCAATACCCTAAACCCCAGTACCCAAACCCTAAAACCATGAACACTAAAACACTAAACCTTAAACCCTAAACTCTAAACTCCAAAACTTTAACCTAAAAACCATAAACCCCTAAATCCAAACCTAAAACCCCAAACCCCAAACCCCAAACACTAAATCCTAAACCCTAAATCCCAAAACCTCAAAACCCGAACCCTTTGCCTAAACACTAAAACCATAAACCCAAAACCTAAAACCCAAAACCCCAAAACCATAAAACCCAAACCCTAAAGCTCTAAACCCCAAACTTGAAACCCTAAACCCGAAACCCTAAAAACCCAAAATCAGAATCCCTAAAACCCTAAACCCCAAAGCCCTAACCCTAAATACGAAACCCTAAAATTCCAAACCCCAAACCCCAAACCCCATACCCTAAACCCCAAATCCTAAATCTTGAACACCTAAACCCTAAATTGCAATTTCCTTGTTCACCCTCGTCATTTGTTTTGTCTATAAGGAGTAATTTTCTTTATGATTTTATAAAAGTCATCCAATTCTATATCATAATATATTTTGATTATCTTTTCAATCCATTTTTATTTAAACATGAATTGTTAAGTCTCCATTGATATTTTTATAATTATATGAAAAAATTGGGAGTATAAATTTTTAGGATCGTACCAAATAATTTTTGTTCTTTTTCTATTTTAAAAATAGAAATTTTGTGTAGTTACCATACATATTCATCTCCTCATAAATTCGTCAAGGAAATAAAAATAGAAAAAATTATTTTTTAATGAAAATTATTTTTAGGAGCAGACACGTTACCAAACAGATCCTTACTAAGTAAATGGTTAGGTAGATAGGATGTGAACCCTTTACCCCACACAACGCTCTTTTTGGTGTTGCGACAAATTTCTCGATCATTCTTTTAGCCACGCAAATGAAGTATTCACCAACGATTGTGCTTTGCACGAAGTACTGTTCCCAAATCGGCGGGCCGCTGTCCATGGAGATCAGCCGAAAGTCAGGAACAAAAAAACACACAATCATAAATCCAACGGCTTTGGTCGTTTTAAGAATCTTCATGAGTCCGAAAAGCACAAATCTTAAGTTAATGGGTAGCCAATGATTGGATGTTTTAAAAAAAAGGCAAATAAAGAAAGAAAGAAAGGCAAATAATAGCAGGAATCGACGTCGACATGCCGACTCATTTTCAATTTTAGAAAAGAGAGAGAGAGAGCGCATGTGAAGACGCTATTGCAATTCTTATGATGATCACAATTACAAGTCAACAAGTCAACAAGTCAACAAAAGTGTCAGCGTGGGGTTGCGGGTAAACAAGGAGGAGGATGCTACTTAGTCCATGCACATGCCAAGGCCAAATATGCTAGTGGGTCTCTTTCGTTTGTCTTTATGTATGTACGTTCCTATGCTTTTTGTTGACTTTCGAGGCTCCATCGTTTGAATTTGTCAAGGACACGTTTGAGATTGGATACAAGGTTGGAGATGGGGCATCTTGCTTGGAAAATCCTACAGTCATAGGTTATGACTCACGGGACACCTTGGAATTTTCTACGTTAGATAGTACTTTGTTTATGTGACAACGACCTTCATCATTGCATTACAAGACACAATTTGAAGTGAACCTTATCTCAACTCTGGATTTAACCTGTCTTCGAGCACATTTTGCATTCTTCTTGTCTTTTCCATGTGATTCGAGTCGGTCTTCTGCGGTGCAATTTTCATCCGTTTTATGCAAGTTCTTTCGACATGGTCATAAGTGAGTTTACAAGACTTTTTGTTGAGGAACTTTGAAATATTTAAGTCCTCCGTTTATGAAGTTTTTTCCCCGGAGAGAGAAAATAGTGAAATATCTTTAACGAAAGGTCATCCGTTCATTTCTTATTAACTGGATGCAAAATAATTGCTTTAGATTATAGTCAAAGGCATGAATTTAATCGGCTCACGAGGCTTTTGAGAGTGTTCCATGGGCCTTCAAATAGCTGAACTTCTATGCTAGGATTTCTAGGTTATGAGGAAAAAGTGAAAACAAGGGGCCCAAAGGATCATAACCAGTCATAGAGCGTGACAACTGCAGTTTTTAGGAAGCTAGTTAAGTGTCGCACTACTCGGATATTCAAAATATTAAAGGAAAGGCAAAAGGAAACCCTTTATTAGAAAGTTCCTTTGAAAGTGGGCTCAAATTTGCTAGAGGATGTCACCCCTCATCGGCCTCGGATATGTACGAGACCCCAAGACATTTCTTTAATGCGCAATGTGCATTGCGTAAAGAAGGACAGAGGATGTTCTGGTAGTAGCTTTGCCTTAAAACCAGAGACGCAAGCCGCTGTGGATCGTTCCGCGACCGAATGGAGCCGTCCCAGGTAACCACCACCAAGCGGTGTGAACATACAGGAATAGAAATGATCGCAATGCATGCACATGAACATTGATGGAGATAGACGTAATCCAATGCATGTCTAGATGACGACGGGGGCCCGTTCTAACAGTCCAAAATCTGAAGTGGCAAACTTAAAAGACGACGCTTTGCCCCGTTTGTTCCGTGAAATATGAATAATTTGGAGAATATTTTTTTAGAATCGATCGCTTATATCGATTGAAACGATTGGTCAATGAAATATATTTTCATTATCGTTTAAACATTTTCGTGAACGATAAAAGTATTTCTTGTTCATTCATTTTTGTAAGTGATACAAACAATTATTTTTAGGGAAAATATTTTCCAAGTCATTCGCTTTCTGCGAAACAAACACATTCTTAAATGAGACTTTGTAATAATATATTTGTATTGATATAGATAGCTTCCCGCTATATATACACTTAATTAAATAGTTGCTCGATTCTTTTTTTTTTGATAAAAAATGATTTCTCAACATTAGTGCTACTTTAAGTTAGCTTCTCTGGCCAATTATTATAGATTAATTGCAGCCTTGAGTTAGGCCATCTTTCTCATGGGGTCCAAATTGATCATTATTGATGGAGTAACAAATTGACAAAAATGGTGCTATTGCTATGCTATTATCCTTCAAGATAAACTTTTCTTTTTGTCAATTGTTCAAATTAGGTCAACTTTCGGGCACTAGACTTTGCCATCTATTACGTCCGGTCTAGATTAATCGTACATGATAAAATTTAGGAATTAACAAAGACCATGTCCATATTTCTTTTTGGTTGAGTCAAGATTGTAAAGCGTTGTTCCTTCATAGCATGACTTATTAATCATACCGAAGAGAAATCAGACTCGAAACCGGTTTGCTTCTTGGGTCCCACAATTAATTTCGCACTCGGATCCGTTTATATTCACAAAAAATAAATAATTTGACGGATGTCTTTTGAAAAAATCATTATTTTCATCATCTTGAACAAATTAATCAGGGGAAGACTTTTCATTATTAACGATAATTTATGTCCCAAAATTTATGCTGATAATGAAGTTTTTCGTCCTCCATTCATTTACGATATAAACAATTATTTCTTGAAAAATGTTCTTTAAATCGTGATTTTTTTTTGGGGGGGAATAAACGGATCCGTAGATGAATAAGATGGTAATGAAAGCGAGGCTAATGGCCCAGTGTACCACGGAGCACTTTCGTTCTTTCTTTTTCTGAATCATTCGCGTTCATCGTTATGTGGGTGTTTACGTGTATGAGGCGCGTTGAGGAAAAGACCCGTATCCGGTCAGGCGTCCACGTCTCCACGGGCATAATATTCGCTTCATTTCCGGGACAAAAGTCCGAAGCCAAATCAAAAATCTAAGCGTTTGCGGATCCTTTTGGGGATAAAGATGAGCTAAGGAACGCAGGTCACCCCTCCAAAATCTCCATTACTCTCTCTCTCTCTCTCTCTCTCACATTTTCTCGCGATAAATTGGAGCTCTCATGACCCTTTTCTATTTTGGCAATCAATGTAGTGAAATTTTGTGACACCACTGTCAACTATTCTAAAAACTTAAGCTTAAGCTCTTAGATAACCATGGTCTAACTGTTCTAAAAACTTAGCTTAAACTGTCAGATAAATGTGTGGTTTATTATTTAAATATTTTGATATTTCCTCTTACGCATAGGCTGAATTTTGGCCTAAGCGTAAAGCATGGAAATATGCAATTGGGGAGGCCAATAGAGGCCTAAAAAGATTTGAACTCAGAACTTTTTACTTTAATACCATGTGAGATTTGTTGGGACCACTGTCAACTATTTTAAAAACTTAAACTTAAGTTGTTGGATAAATGTGTGGTTTATTATTTAAATATTTTAACAAACGTAAAAGATGATCAATGGTCGCTAGTCCCATGACCAGGTTGACATGAACCTGTGTTTGGACGGCTTAGCCTTTACATAAAAGGGCCAACTACTTATATTATTACGTCAAAACATGATTTTGTCTCACTTCCGCCCTTAACTGCCCTTGCATAAGATAGTAAGAAAGCATTAATAAGGAAGTTAGATACCCCAATAAGTTTGTCCTCTATAGTTTTCCTTTATGCCACTTCCTCCTCTCATGTAGTAATAGCCTTAACTTCTCCTTTTGTTGTTGTTATAGTAGTTTACTTAATTTTTTTTTCATATTTATTCAGTGTTGCACACTAGCAATGTGCAAAAGAACCGATAAACCTCCCGGACCGCCCAAGTTGGACCAAATCGGCCCAGATCGGCGGTTCCCATGGGAACCGATACGGTTACAAATGGTTCTGGTGAGCACCAGTTTGGTTCTCGATTTCAGGTTAGAACCAATCACCCGAACCACTGAGACCGGACTGGTACATATAAATAATTGAATCTCTCACTCAGCTCACTCTTACTTCTCAGTCCCTATCCACCTCCTCAGTCCACATGCACACGACATGCTCTTCTCGAAGAAAGAAAGAAACCATAGTGGCCGTGGTCTTTTTGATGGAGCAAATCTCCCATGATGGAGCAATCTTCCACAATTTGTGCAAATCCCGTTGATAGAGTCAATCTTCTACAATTTGTGCCAATTCCGTTAATAGAGCAAATCTTCACAATCTGTAATAATATTGTAGATTCTTACCTTTTGTAAAATCTTTTCCATTATGATTTTCTTGCTCAAGTACATACTATAAATATAATACAAATCTCCGTACCGATGTGTGTGTGATCAAATTCAGATTCATACTCTTACATGGTATTAAAGCTTCTAATTTTTTTTTTCATCTTATTTCTTGTAACAGTCCGGATTTTGGCCCATTTTTGGGAATTATAAAACGTGTAATTCGTCAGTGCGCTTATAATAGAATTTCGTTCGGGAACTGATCACTCTCGGGTTCTTATTTTTAAAAATAGAAATTTTGCTAGAATCGCACTCGATCGAATTTGGCCGTTATTTATACCCTGAACTTGGCAGTCGATTTCCGGGAGTTTCGGGATGAAATAAATTGGACGGTGTCGATATTATTGTGGCCAGCATCGAGATTGTTAGAAATAATGAGAAAGTGTATTTTTGAACCGGGTGCAAATTTGGACTGGTAGACTTCCCTCGTAGCGTGATTTGAGGTATTTTATTTTGGCCGTGTGCCCTACAATATTGTTGGGATTTTTCAGGGACCGTTAGGTCTTTTTCCGGATTTAAATCGGGACTGTTAGGTCAGTTTTTAGTTTGGACCGTGTCCGTTGGATCGAGATTGAGTTTAAAATTTAAACCCCTTCTCTCTCTCTTTCTCTCTCCTCTCTCTCTCTCCGCCGGTCCCCTTCCCCGCGCGCACGTTACCCCCCTTCTCTCTCTCCTACTTTTTCTCTCTCTCTCTCTCTCTCTCTCTCTCCCTTTCCCCTCTGCGCCCGTCCCCTCCCCCGCGCCCTCCCCATGCACGTCCCCTCCCCCCCTTCATGCTGCCCTGCTGACCTGACCTGTCTCTCTCTTCTCTCTCCTCTCTCCTCCCTTCTTCCTCTTCTCCTTCGTTTCTTCTTCTTCTTCCTCGGCTTCTCTGGTCCTGCTTCGCCCGCCCTGCTCGCCCAGCCAACGCCACACCACCACCCTCCGCCTGACTGCTGAGCTCCGCCACCGTCGCGCGTCGCCGCCGCCAGCCCGACCGCCGCTCCGCGCCGCCCGGCCAGCCCCAGCTCCGCGCGTTGCCCGCCCCGGTCGCCCTTCCTCCTCTCTCTCGCGCGCACGACAGCGAGTTGCTCACCGCGCCCGGAGCCGGCCCAGCCCGCCGGCGTGTCGCCAGGCCGCCGCCTCCTCCCCGTTGCCGTTGTCACCGCCGCCGCTCTCTACAGCGGCCACCACCTCCCCCCTTGCCCCTCTCTTTTCCCCCGGCCTCCTCCCCGTCTGACTCAGCCCGAGCCAAGCCAGCGAGCTCGCCGCCCGCCGGTTGGCTCGTCCTGTCGTCGCGTCGCCGTCGCCGCGCCGGCGAGCGCCCTCTGTCCGCCAGCCCTCAGCCCTCCCTCTCCCTTCCTCTCTCTCCCCCTCACCCCCCTCGGCCAGCTCTTCCCGCCCCTGTTCAGCCGTCCGCCGGTCGCCGCCGCCGCCGCCGCCGCCGAGGTCACCGCCGGTCGCCGTCGCCGCCGCCGCGGCCGCCCCGGTCGCCGCCGCCGCCGCCGCGGTCGCCGCCGCCGCCGCCGCGGTCGCCGCCGGTCGCCGTCGCCGCCGGCCAGCCCAGCCCGGCCGGCCAGCCCAGCCCGGCCGGCCAGCCAGCCGGCCAGCAGCTCGGGCCACTTGCCCAGCCGTGCCCGGGCTTGCCTAGGCCGTGGCCGGTCCGTGGCCCGCGCGCACAAGCCGCGCGCCCGTCGCCCGTGGTCGTGCCCGTCGCCCGTGCCCCGTTGCCCAGGCGCGTAGCCCATCCGCGCGCCCGAGCGCCCCGGGCACGCCGCGCGTTCGCTGCGCCCGCGCACTAGGCACGCCGATCGGCCATTGTGCCCAATTTGGCCGGTCAGCGCGCCCGTGTGGCCCGCGCCCGCGCCCGGTCAGAACTTCTCACCCGGGCAATTTTGAGCCCGAGCCGACTTTTCCCGGGCCAAATTTTGGTAAGCGACTTCCTAGACCCTACTTAGTATTTTGGGTATTTCATTGACCAGTTTCGGGCTAGAACGGCTAGGGCGTGTATTTAATTTAATTATTTCATGATTAAATTAGATTATGTGGTGTTCTTATTTGGTTAAATTAGACTGGATTAAGTAGAGTGCTTGAGTGGGTGTTTGTGCGTGACCGACTTGAATGTCGGGTCTGTGAATTGGAGTGGCGAAGTGTGAATTGGACTGAGTTGTGCATGTGAGTGGTTTGGTGTGAATTTAATTGAATCGAGTGGCGTGTGCCTGCTTGTGAGAGATTAAGCCCGGATCGATCGGAGGGCTACGGACTTGGGACGTGTTGACGGCGGTCCGTGTGAAGGCAGGAATGGCCGATGGGCCGATTGGAATGCGGGCTTGAGACGTGTTGACGGTGGCCCGTTAACGGTGTGATTGGACCGGGACGTGTTTACGTCGGTCGTTGGAAATTATTCGAATATCGTGGCTTGGGACGTGTTGACGGCGGCCACTGGAAATAAATTGAATGATATGGCTTGGGACGTGTTGACGGCGGCCATGAGAATTGATTGAAATGTGAGGCTTGTGAGAGCCTGTGAGATTGAATTTGAGGTGCAGTGGCGCGAGTTGTGAGAAAGATGTTCGGACACGCATGTGATTTGAGTGTGATTGAAATGGCTGGTTGAGTGTGACTGGATTGGCTGGTTGAGCGTGTGACTGGATTGGCTGGTTGAGCGTGTGACTGACTGATTGGCTGGTTGAGCATGTGACTGGATTGGCTGGTTAAGCGTGTGGATGTTGATCAAACTGACTGATGGTGCGTGTGGATGATTGGTTGGATGGGTTGGGTGCTTGTTTGGATTAACTGATTTCGAGTGGAAGTGTGTGTGCTGGTGATTGTGATGTGGCGGTGATTTGTACTTGCATTATCATGTTTGGACTAATATGCAGGGTTGGCACGTGGTTCGAGGCGAGGTAAGCCTTTCATGTGCAATTGACTGTTTCGACTGGTAGTTTGCATGTTAGACTGGTCTGGGTACGCATGAGCCTAGGTTAGGTTTAGGTTGTTGCTTATTGAGACTCTGTCTCACGGTTATTACATAACCACTTTCAGATCCGCGACCGTGATGGATTCGGAGAGACCGCCGGAGTACCACAGGGATTGAAGGATAGATCAATTACCCTGTATTTTGAGTACCTTTTTGTAGAGAAGATAGGCTTGTTAACCACCGCCCCCTTTTGAAAATTGTGGTTGATTTTGGAAGCCGGGTTGCCAGTTTGTAATATTGAAGGCTTTATAATGTTGGGTGTTTATTAAATTTCGATGTCTATTCCTTGGTCATGTATTTCATTGTCTGGGTTGTGTTATTTGTTTCCGCGCGTATCAATCTCTGATGTTTGGGTTGGGTCGGCGACGTATCTGGGACGTCGCATTTAATGATCGACCATCGAGGGATGTCGCGAGCTCGGCGGGGTCCGGGGCGTGACATTTCTCTTCTTCATTACAATGTCTTCTTCCGTATCCTCCAACACCAGTGCCACCGCCATCGCTGTTAACTCTCCATCCTTGTTGGGCCCCTCTCAGCCACCCTTTCCTCTTGGCAATGTATCTCATGTTCTTTAAATCAATCTAGATTGCAGCAACTACCTTCTATGGCGTGCACAGTTTCTTCCTTTATTTCGTCTTCATGGGCATCTTTGGTTTGTGGATGGCTCGTATCCTTGTCCAGCACCCACTATCACTAGTGCTGATAGTACTGTGACTGATAACCTGTATTATACTTCATGGCATTATTAAGATCAGCTCTTCCTCTGCTGCATCCTCTCCACTATCACTAAATTAGTTTTCTCACACATGTCGGTCTTGAGACTTCTCATGACTTCAAGACTTCGTTTGAGAAGCTTTATGCTCCTCAATCTCAAGCTTGCATAATGCAATGAGAGTATCACTTTGATCTCTAAAGAATGGCTCTCTTTCCATGGAAGCCTTTGTTAAAAAAGTCAAGAACATTGCAAATCATCTTTCTACAGATACTCATGCCATCTCTGATTTCCAATTAGTTCTTGACATCCTTGGTGGACTAGGTTCGGAGTATGATGCATTCGTTACCTCAATTACATCTCGCCTTGATCCACTACCTCTTGATGGCTTCCTCGGCCTTCTTTACAATCAAGAAGTTATTCTTCAAAGCCACACTACTAAACTTTGATAGAGTCTTCTTCAATTGTGAATGCTGTAGTCAAACCATCTGATGCCCTGAATACTTCCTCCAATGGCCGAGGATGGGGCCGAGGACGAGGAAGTGGCCGAGGTCGTGCTCGCAATTTTGGAGCTTACTCTCATTCTCAAATCATTTGTCAGGTGTGTGGTCATACAGGTCACTCAGCTCTCCAATGTTACGAGCGATTTAATCCTGGCTATAAAGCCAATACTTACACTCCATCTGCAATGCATGCCTCTTCAACTCGTGAGTCATTTGACCCATACTGGTACCCAAACTCTGGTGCCACTCATCATCTTATGGTTGACATGGCAGATTTGAACATTCGGACCGACTATTCTAGCACCGATCAAATCCACATTACAAATGGGTTAGGTTTGCAAATATCACATATTGGTTCTTCCATCTTACATTCTCCTATTTGATCTTTTAATTTGCAAATTATTTATCATGTTCCATCTCTCAGGAAGAATCTATTATATGTTTCTCAATTTGCCAAGGACAATGATGTGGTGTTTGAGTTTCATCATACTTTCTGTTGTGTCAATGATCGATCCTTGAGGAACCTCCTGCATAAAGGCCAAAGTAAGAATGAACTCTATTGTCTTAATAATGTAAGTACCACTAGTAAGGATCCTTTGCAATCCAATAAATCATTGCTAACTCCATCTTGGTTCATTGGTGAACAAGTTTATGCTTCTATTTGGTATGAGCACTTGGGTCATTTGACTACCCGCATTATTTCCTTAGTTATTTCAAAGCGTGGCCTGTCGATATTTGCTTCTTCCTCATCTAGTTTCTGCGAATCATGTCACTTGGGCAAGTCATATCGTCTTTCTTTTACTAGATCATTAACCACTTGTAATGCTCCTTTGGAAACACTTCATTCTAATCTATGGGGACCATCTCCCACTACGTTAGTGAATGGTTTTCGTTATTTTATCATTTTTATTGATGCTTACAATGGATACACATAGCTTTTTCCACTTACTATGAAATCTGATGCTCTTTATACTTTTGTGTAATTTAATTCCCAAGTGGAAAAATATTTCATTTGTAATATCAAGGCCCTTCAAACCGATGGAGGTGGTGAGTATAAGAAATTTGATCCTTATCTCCATCTTCATGGCATCCTACACTATCTCTCATGTCCACACATGCCAAAACAAAATGGTTGAATTGAGCGCAAACACCGTCACGTTGTAGAAATTGGAATCACATTGCTTAACCGAGCTTCTGTACCTCGTCTATATTGGACTGATGCTTTTCTCGCTACGGTCTTTCTAATTAATCGCATGCTTACAATGGTGTTGGGTGGATTGTCTCCATATCATAAATTGTTTGGCCATAAACCCGAATATCTACAGTTGGGTGTTTTTGGATGTGCTTGCTACCCTTGGCTGTGCCCTTATACTCGCCATAAACACTACAAAAAAACATGCTTTTTTCAACGAATTTTGGGACAAAAAATTTGCAAAAATCCGTCGCAAATCGAATTTGCGATGAACTTAGTGACGTAAAAAATTCCGCCGCTATTAGGTCGCCGCAAAATTTTGCGCTAGAAAAATATTCGTCGCAAATAATTCGTCGTAAATTAATCACGAATACTATTCATCGCAAAGTTCGTCGCAAAATTTTGTCGCAAAATTCGTTGCAAATTTACCATGAACACTATCCATCGCAAAATTCGTCGCAAATAATTCATTGCAAATAATTCGTCGCAAAATTTATTGCAAATTAGCCACGAACTTTATTCGTGGCAAAATTCGTCGCAAAATTCCTTGAAAAATTCGTGGGAAAATTCGTCGCAAATTAGCCACAAACTATATTCGTCACAAAATCCGTCGCAAAATTAGCCATGAACTTTATTTGTCACAAAATTTGTCGCAAAATGTATTGTACGGAAATTAGGCATGAACTTGATTTGTTGCTACTTATTCGTCGCAAATTAGCAACGAACTGTAATGGTCGCAAAATTCGTCTCTAAATATTCGTCGCAAATTTTACAGCATTTCGGCCATCAAATCTTTGTCCATATCAATAGCTACGCATTAATGAACATCATGTAATACGTTGAAAACAATCAAAGGACACGAGAAAATCATAGATTCCGCTTCAGAAACAAAAAGCGAACAAACCAGACATTATGCCATATAATTGAAAAATGTAATTGAAGGAAAGATGCTAGTCTGCAAAAAATAATAATATATGTAAAGTTACAAAGTCTGACACGATGATATTTGATATCCAATCTTATAATACATTCAAAACATTCATAGGAGGCGGGACAACCATAGATTCTGCTTAGAAAACGAAAAATCGACAAATTGATACAAAATTGGGTAGCTGTGGTACTCGGCATGACACTAAAAGCAGTCACTTTTGTCGATATATGATGAAATATGGATACATAAATAAAGATATTTAATCAGTCCATAAAATAAAAGAAGTGTTTATGCATGTATGTGGAACTAGGTATAAAAAAATAAATAAGAGGGTTAACAAAAAAACGTTTCAGGACGAACATCAATGTTCTTACATATGAATATGAATCAACTTTGACATCCGCTGTAGTTTTTTCACCTTTGTAAACTGTATTTCTGTCGCCTAGAAAAAATTAGATCCTTGAACCTAGTTGTAAGAAAGTTGTGCACAAAAAGTAATTGTAAGGCATGAATAAATTGGGTGAAACTGTACTTATATCATAAAAGATTGTGAAGCAAGCTTATCCTAGATTTTGGCAATTTTAATTAGAAAGGATCGAGAAAATCATCAACATCATCATCAATGTCAGCATCATTGTGTCACCCATCATTGTGCCCATCACCTATTGGATTGGCAGGAGGTATAGGAGGAACCTCACCGCGATTGATGTTGAGGTGTCGCATAATGATTTGCATTTGCTGTTTCAAGTCATTTATTTCTTCGTCCCTCTATACAATTATATTTTTCAGTTTATTGACTTCTTGGGTCAATTGCTCGTCATGTCGTGTCTTCCTTCGACTAGTCGCATTGGATGATGAAGTTCCAGCATGATTCAGCATGAACATCCTCAACAAGGATTCTATCCCCAATATTTTTCCTTTTTTCATCCCACCCGTTGCCTCTACTCATAATGCCATACTGTCAATTGATGGCTCAGACGCAGCACAACCATCACTACCACTAGCATTGGCCATTAAAAGTTCATATTTTTCCTACATTAACAATATATATGAAAATAAAATAACTTCATATATATATATATATATACCATAAATATTAAAAGCATTCACGGTTTTCATTTTAGTTTTCATAAAGCCCAAAGTATAACTTTACATACCTTAATAGATTTTGCTCAGTCGCCAATCCATGTCTTATCTTTCTTTTGAAATGTGTGTTCAAATGTAGCTGCAAATGTCGGTTCTGTCCCCAATTCTTTTGTCTACAAAATGTAAATATGAGTAATTGAATTAAATTAACTTATAACTTATTTAATAGACTTACCAGTCATTTGCGATGCTCCCCAATGTTGATACGGCCACTAGCATATGTGGCAGACCCTTTACTAGAACTAGAAGATCAATTCTTTTTATTCTGCTCACTGATTTGCTGACTTTTTTCAATTTCCCAAATTCTCTTAATTTTCACCCAATTCTCAGCTGTAATGAAAGCCGACTTCACTTTCTTGCACTTTCTTGATCTTCACTTTATTCATCACATTTCGAATGTGATCATTGACTTTCTTCTGAAAAATTCTTCTCACTTCATTCTCTTGCTGATCATCCCACCTGAATTTCCGTTGCAATTAATACAAGAAAAACTGAAAGTTATTATGATGGTCACATATCCATTACCATACACCAGACAATTTGGCGCTAGACTTTGTTACGTTCATCTCGGGAAAAATATCTGGTCCCTTTAGTATCGAAACTAAAGCGTTGTTCTGGTCCCTTTACATCATTCTTAACCATCAATATACTATACCGAACTTAGTTGGTGAGAAAATAGAATATCTAAAACTTACCTTGAACTCATTCCACCACAAATCTTTCACCTCTTGTGGAATACTTTTGTAATTAACATACTGTCTCATCCAATAGTTTTTGACCATTTTATTCAGTTCCTTCACAACAAATGGAGCATTCGTGAATCTGCAAACATTTGGATACTGTGCAACATTGACAATTCAGTTGATATCCATATCCAAAGCCATAAATATTACATATACTAAAAAAAAAGGGAAGTACTTACGAATCTCCAAATGGGCATATCAGGAATCGGTTATCTTCTTCACATTCATTTCCGTCATTATGTGAATGTTGCGCTCAATAATAAGGTGGAAGGGAAGCAAAGGGAGCCAAAGGAGATGGAACCGGAGGAGATTCAGTTGGCATGTGGCCAAGTCCCATAATATGTTCTTGAGCGTTGGAGGAAGGACTAATGTGTTCATATTGTCCATTAGCATATTATGGTTGAGGGTTAGATGCAAGGACAGGAGACGAGGAAAGGGACGGGGACGAGGATGTTGAAGAGGCTGGTATTTTATGCATGTGACCTCCACGTTTATACCGATAAGTAGGAAGGTTAGACAAGTATGTAAAAAAATATGAACACGTATTATGGACACATAATGACGTACATGACGAAGCTTGCCATTTTGGTTCAGAAGAAGAAAATGTTCCCTCTTAATTAGCCAATGCCGAGTGTTTATGAAGTGCAATTTCCTACGAATAAATATACTATGAATCGCACTCATTTTGATATCAAATATTAATATATGAGCACGATATGCTATGCTAAGCCGACATTAGCCATAACTAACCACGCGATCCACTTTCAAACCACACGATAATTTATCAAGTACAAGAACAACTATGAAACATCAACTTCAGCCATATGATCTTCGTTCTCGGTCACACAATCATCAATCAAAGTGGCTGGCTACAGGCATCATAAGCCGTTAATTTTTGTGGGCATCTAAAAAAATTTAAATTTCACTCAAAGTGGGTGGACACATGTATTATAAGCCATTCTGTGAAGTTTTCAAAATTTTGATTTTTTAAATATTTTTTTGAGCACTTAGAAAAATTTAAATTTCACTCAAAGTGGGTGACCACAAGTATTTTAAGCCATTCTGTGAAATTTTGTAATAAAATTAATTTTATTATTTTTTCAATTTTTTGAGAACCTAAAAAAATTTAAATTTCACTAAAAGTGGGTGGCCACGGGTATTATAAGTCATTCTGTGAAGTTTTCAAAATTTTTAAATATTTAATTTTTTTCCCTAAGCCATTCTGTGAAGTTTTGAAATTTTGTTATTTTATTATTTTTTTTACATTTTTTGTGCACCTAAAAAATTTATAATTTCTCTCAAAATGGGTGGCCACAGGTATTTTCAGCCATTTTATAAAAATTTGAAAAATTTGAAAATTTTATTATTATTTTTTTGGGCACCTAAAAAAAATTAAATGTCACTGAAAGTGGATGGCCATAGTAATTTTTTGTCATTTTGTGATATTTTGAAATTTTGATTTTTTTAATTTAAATTTTTTTTTTCACCAAATATAATATTTTCCAAAATATGAATTTTTTTAATTTTTACGAAAATTCTCTGAATTTTTCTAGAATTGTTCAATTTTAATGTATTTTCTGAATAAATGCTTAATCAACCATCTGATCATTATTAAACGCTTAATCGGCGATATAATGGACAAATTAACTAGTCGAATATCGATTAAAGCCACATGCAATCATGAAATCGATCCCTAACTTAGCTAACCGATAAGAAACTAAATAATCCCTAAACAAGTACGATTAATACTCATTATAGTAGGTAGGGTTTAAGGAGTTGTTTACTTGGTTCAAGGCTAAGAAAAACCAAATTATAAGTATATTTTGGTTGGTCGGCTAGTGGTAGGCTCGATGCGGGCGTGGGCCTAAGAGGTGGTTAGTCGGCCAGGCGCTCGGCCATGGCAGGGAGAACAATGGTGGAGCTGGGCAGCGACAGCGTCGGGCGGCAGCGGAGTCAGGCGGCGGCTGGGCGGCGTGGCGATGGCCGGGCGGCGTTCGGCGGTGGTTGGGCGGCGTGGCGACGGCTGGGAGGCTGCTGGTTGGCGACGGCGAGGCCGGGTGGCTGCTCTGCAGCAACTGTTGGGCGGCAGTTGGGTGATGGCTTTAGGTAGCTGCGAGGTAGGCCCGCGAGGCGTGCCGGTGTGTAAGGCGACGGCGAGCTTGGCCAGTGAGCGGCGACGGCGACGGGGGCGACGGCGACTGTAAGGCGGCTATGAGGTGGGCTAGCGAGGCACGCAGGTGAGCGAGAGGGGGGTGAGCTCCGCCAGGCGAGCGGCGACGGCGAGCCGGCGAGGGGCACGAGCGTGCAAGGTGGCGGGGAGCTCGGCCAGCGAGCGGCAATGGTGACGAGGGCGACGTTGACTGTGAGGCGGCTGCGAGGTGGGTTGGCGAGGCGCGCGGGCGAGCAAGACGGCGGCGAGCTCTGCCAGACGAGCGGCGACGACGAGTCGGCGAGGAGCGCGGGCATGCAAGGCGACGAGTTCGGCTAGCGAGTGACGACGGCGACGAGGGCGATGGCGACTGCGGCAATGGCGGCGGCGGTCCAGGGCAGTCGGGGAACAACGGGAGGAAGACGAACAAGAAGAAGAAGAGAAGAAAAATGACAAAAAAACAACAAAAACCGACGGTGCATGTGCACGTGCAGGCAGGAGACAGACTTTGCGACGGATTTTTTTACGTCCGTCGCAAACTCAACTTTCCGTTGATCCGTCGCAGATTTGCCACAGACTCAACTTTCTGTTGATCCGTTGCAGATTTGCAATGGACTATAGTTGGTACGTCGTAAATTTACAATGGACCAGCGTAGTCTGTCGCAAATATGCGACGGACTGGTTTGTTTGTCATAAATCTGCGATGGACGAGCATATTCTGTCACAAATCTGCGACGGCCCACGGAAATTTTCGTCCGTCGTAAATTTGCAATGGACGAAAATTTTCGTGGGCCGTCGCAGATTTGCGATAGACTTATTGATTCGTTGTAAATTTGCAATGGAAATTTTTTTTTGTCTATCGCATATTTGCGACGGACCAATTTGCGACTAATCAATAGGTCTATTGCAAATTTGGGCGGGAATTTTTTTCCCGTACTAAATTTGCGACGGACAGAAAAGACCGTTGCAAATTTGCGATGGTCTTTTTTGTCCGTCGCAAATTTGCGACGAACTAATAATTTCCGTGGCCGTCGCAAATTTGTCACAGACTGTTTTTAGTTCGTTGTAAATTTGCGACGAACATTTTTTTTTGTCGCAAATTTGGGCGGGATCTTTTTTCGCATCCCAAATTTGTGACGGACTAAAATTTTCGTGGGCCATTGTAAATTTGCGACAGACTTATTGGTCTATCGCAAATTTGCGACAAACATTTTTTTGGTTCGTCGCAAATTTGCGACGGAAATTTTTTGTCCGTCGCAAATTTGTGATGGACATATTTTTGGTCTGTCACAAATTTGCGACGGACTGTTATAGATCCGTCACAAATTTGCGATGGACCTTTTTGTGTCCGTCGCAAATTTGCGACTGATCCAGATCAGTCTGTCGCAATCTGTCGCAAATTTGCGAAGGACATATTTTTTCCGTCGCAAATTTGCGATGGACATATTTTTGGTTTGTTGCAAATTTGCGACGGAAATATGTTTGGTCCATCGCAAATTTGCGACTGACTATTGTGGATTCGTCGCAATTTTGCGACGGACTTTTTGTATTCGTCGCAAATTTGCGACGTATTTTTTTCCCGTAAAAAATTTTGCAGCAGCCTGTGTTTTGAAACAAGAAAATTTTCGACGGATATATTTCGGATTCCAAAAATAAATGACATTTTCCAATTTGTCGCAAATTTACGACGGATTCAAAAAATTGTCGTGAATTTCACTTCCGTCGATAATTCTTCGATGAACAGTAGCCACGAATAAGTTATTATCGTAAAATGAGCGACAAAATTAGCAACGATCCAAATCCAATGGAAAATAAAATATCGCAAATGTCATCGCACAACTAATATTTGACTTGGCATCATTTAGCGACAAATTTTCCGACGATCAATTAAATTAAGAAGAATAAGCGACGACAACAGTAACAACAACAATAATGATAAAAACAATAATAATAATTATGCCAACCAAAATAACACTTGTCGTAATAATAATTACACGTCTTCGTCTTCGTTTTCATCATCTGTCTCAAAATCAGATTCTGAACAGTCTTGTACAGTTAATTCGCACATTTCTGTTGGATCCACATCTATCATTGCTCCACATAGATCTCGTAAAGTTGGAATGTTATATTCATTAGTTTTAACCGTGTTACAAACTTCCTCTTGTTGATAGGCTCTCCGTGCTTTGATTTTACATATAGCCTACCAATCAGTTTTGTCACGTTTCAAATTAGGATATAATGCATAATATACTTGAATTGCTTGTTGTGCCAAGACAAATGGTTTATTTTTCATATACATTTTCTTGTGATTTATTTCAATCAAATTAAACTTCGTATGCACCTTCATTCCTTTGATGGGGTCGAACCACTAGCACTTAAATAACACAACCAGTATCATTAATGGTCCAGGGTACTCTATCTCTATGATTTCATCCAGCAAGCCATAAAAATTATCTTTTGAACTGCCACCATTAGATGACCGAAGAGATACACCACTATTCATTATGGCTTTTCCCATTCCATATTCTTGAGTGTGAAAATTACATCCATTTATGAAATATGCTGGCCAACTCCGCACTCTTAACTGTGGACCCCATGACAGATGATATAGCAATCCTTGCTCTCCAAGTTTATCATGATTATTGTGAACCTAAGGTTACACGCGCAAAGTCAATAATATATAGTTTAATAAATGATGCATAAAATTTTAATAACTTGGTTTGGGTCCATAGGCAACTTACATATGTTTTAAACCATGCTGCAAATTGTTCATCGCATATACGGTCAAACTCATTTTGTGGTAGTCCATATATTGAAGTTTGGAAAATCCTAATAATAAATACCATTTATATATTAGCAAATATTTGACACATAATACATATATTTGCTTTTTTAAATACTTACTTGAAGTATGGCTCGACTTCTGAGCAGTTCAGTAATATATATATATATATATATATATATATATATATATGGGTTGCATGCAATTCTTCGCCTGTTAGGTAACGAGGCTGATATGCGCCGCTTGGTCGATCCAGATAATTGAAAATAAAGAATGCTTTGCAATTGGAATCAATGGGGCCCTCATCATTTCTACCTGCTCTCTGCCTCTTGCACTGTACGTGCAGCTCAAAATAGTATGATGCAAATGTTGTCACTTCTTCCATAATATATACATTACAAATTGAAGCTTTAACACGTGCCTTATTCTTCACTTTTTTCTTTAAATGATATAAGAATCTAGTTGCAATCAAAAGAAGTTTATCAGAACATAATATATAATAAAGTAATTTGAACTTTATTTAAAAAAAAATTTACCTCTCGAATGGATACATCCATCGAAATTGGATGGGACCTGCAACTTTGGCCTCATAAGGCAAGTGAACTAAGATATGCTCCATCGAATCAAAAAATGATGAAGGAAATATTTTTTCTAAGTTGTAAAGAGTAATTAGAATATCTCTTTCTAGTTTCTCCATGTGCGATGCTTTTAACACTGTCGAGCAAATATCATGCAGAAAATTGCTTAACTCTGTAATGGCGCCCCACACAAAGCTCGGTAGAACTTCCTTGAAAGCTATTATAATTAGTTTTTCCATCAATATGTGACAATCATGACTTTTTAAATCTGTCAACTTGCATTCATTCAAATCAACACATCTTCCAAGGTTCGAAGCATATCCATCAGGAAATTACACAGATTTCAACCATTGACAAACAACTCGCCTTTGCTCCTTATCTAATGTATAAATTGCTTTTGGTTTTGGTCCCCTGCTGCTTGCATCCGCATCTAGTGTTGATCGATCACAAATATCTCTCATATTTTTTCTTGTGTTCAAGTTGTCTTTTATTTTTCCGGTGACATCCATCACAGTATTTATGACATTGTCAAAAACATTCTTTTCTATGTGCATGACGTCAAGATTATGATGAATAAGATAGGCCTTCCAATACGGTAGATCCCAAAATATACTGCGTTTTATCCACTTATGTTCACTTCCGTACGCAAAAGTCGTACCGTGAGGGTTCTAAACAATAGTTAGAAAGTCATGCACCTGCTCCTAAATTTGATCGCCGGTCAACCTCAATGGTGGACGTGTTCTTTTAATCTTATTCTTAATGAATTCTTTTTTATTCTTTTTGAATGTATGATTTATCGGTAAAAATTGTCTGTGACAGTCAAAATAGTTGGGCTTCTTTCCATGTTTTAATCTAAATGACTTTGATCTCTCCAAATATATCGGATATCTTAAGATGCCAGCTGTACTCCATCTAGATAACATTCCATAAGTTGGAAAGTCATTTATCGTTCAAAGAAGAGTAGCCTTTATTACAAATGTTTGATCGGTAGAAACATCATATGTAAGGACACCTTCCGTCCATAGCCATTGTAACTCTTCAATCAATGGTTGTATATAAACATCTATTAACTTTTTCGGATTTTGCGGGCCAGTCACGATCAATGTCAAAAACATATAAGGCGTTTTCACGCACACACCAAGTGGAAGATTGTACGACGTTAAGATAACTGGCCAACATGAATAACTTTTTTCTGATTTCCCAAATGGACAAATCCATTAGCACAGAGACCTAACCTGATGTTTCGAGGCTCTATCGCAAACTCAGGGTACGTTCTATCAAAATGCTTCCATGCCTCTGCATTTGAAGGATGACACATTAGATCCTCTTCAGTTTCATGATTTGCATGCCAAGTCATGTGTTTAGCAGTGGCTTGAGACGCATAAAACCTTTGCAATCTGGATATTAAGGGTAGATAAAATATTTACTTGCATGGTCTACGTTTCTGATTACGACCCTATCTCCTCTTAATCTTGTACCTAGATTGACTACAGAATTTGCAAGATTCTACATTTTTATCATCTCTCCAATATACCATACATCAATCCTTACAACCGGAAAACCTAAGTCATCTACTAACTTTTTCATATCGTAAAAATCACTTGGCATACTGTTCTCACGAGGCATTGTTTTCCGCATTACTTCAATGAAAGAGTTGAAGCAATCTTGCGACACGTTATGCTCTATCTTGATATTTAACATTCTTGCTGTCACTGATAACTTAGTGTGGTTGTTACAACCCGACCATAAAGATTCATCTGCTGCTTTCAATACTTTCCAGAACTGATTAGATGAAAAAGCTCCATTACACACATTCTCATCAAAACCCATTACTCCTATCTCTTCTAATTATGATATATGACTAGTACCCATTTGTTCAGGTGTAGAAGTAAAACTAGTACTTGCATGGCTTGAATCTGACACAAAATTCTGACCAGCTGCATCAATCACCATCCTCTCGTATGGGTTCAATTAGTCATAATAGCTACATTCTTCTCTAACTAAAAATTGGTTACTTTTTCGATATCCTTCATCAGATATAAACGGTTCACCATGGTAAGTCCAATTATAATAATTCGAAGTAACCCCAAATCTACAAAGATGTTCTCTAACTATATCACACACATGAAATTTACCATTACTACACTTTGTACACGGATACCTCAACTTATTTCCATCCATGAACTCATATTTACTACTAGTAAAGTCTAAAAATAGTTCCAACCCAGCACGAAACTCATCGGTCAATCTTCGACGTCCAGGTAAGTTCTTATTATACATCCAAGTCTTGTCTCTTTGCATTGTGTCTGTATTAAAATAAAAAATCTCGTAAAATATTTAAAATATCATATCTACTGTTGTTAATTAAAACCATAAAATTATGAAAATTAAAATTTTGTTTTCCATGCAACAATTACTTTGAAATTTAAAAAATTGAAAAAATTACCATGTAAAGAAGACTTATTCAGATATTTGAATGAAATCTTGGTAGCAGAAAGTGGTAAATTTGAAGAGAATTGCAACATTCAGTTGGATTGCAATACCTTCAATTGGACACGTACCTAAATAAAACAAAATCACTTAACATTTATTTTTAAATAATTTTTTATTTTTTCAGAATTGTTAAAATTTTTTTTTTATATTTTTCTCTGGTCGCCGATCCGGCGACCGGCTGATGCTGGCGAGGCTGAGCAGCCTGGCCATGGCCGTCGATTAACCTCGCTATCGCCCAGCTTGGCGACGGCGAGGTCGACCGGCGGCCCCGGCGAGGCCGCTCGGCCTCGCCCAGATCTGGGGTAGGCCGAGTGGCCTCACCGGTTATGGGTCAACATCGGTCAGCCTTGCCCAGATCTTGGGGAGGCCGCGCGGCCTTGCCATGGGCGCTGGTCGACCCCGTTGGCGAGGTCGAACGGAGCCTCGCCCAGGGGTGTCCATCGCAAATTTGTGACGGACCACGGTCCGTCGCAAATTTGCGATGGACTACTTTTTTTCGTTTGTTGCAAACTTGCCACGGACGTTCCTTGTTCGTCGCAAATTTGGGACGTCGGTCGTCGGTCCAGCGACCGGCCACCAGTTTACAACAAAAACAAAAAAAAGTCAAAAAAAAAATTTCGCATCCAGCGATACATAGAAAGGACAGGACCGTATTAGTCGCATGTTTACTCACGAAATTAACTACGATACTTACCGTTGGAAAAGCTTTACCGAGATTGATTTTTGCACACACGAATTATTGAGAGAAACGAAAAAGGGAGAAGACGAGAGAAAAGAGGGAGAAGACGAATAGAGAGAGAAATGGACGGTGGGGTGCACATCACGAAATTAAACTTCGTCACAAATTAGCGACGAATCCATTTTCGTCGCAAAATCCATTGCAAATTGCGACGGATAAAATATGCATCGCTACTTTCGTCGCACAATACACAATTCGTTGCACAAAATTGCAACGGGAAAAAAATCCGTCGCAAACTTGCGACGGAAAAGTGGTCGTCGCTAATTTGCGACGAAACTAGCAACGATAAACTTTCTGTCGCAATTATGCGACTAATTTTGCAACGGATTTATTTTCCATCACAAATTTGCGACGCATTTAGCGACGGATTTATTTTCCGTCGCAATTTTGCAACAAATTTTGCGACGAAAAATAAATCTGTCATTAAATTCGCGACGAATTTAGCGACGTATTTATTTTCCGTTGCAAATTCCGTCGCAAAGTTTGTCGTAAATTAGCGACGAAAGTAATCCATCGCAAATTTTCGTCGCAGAAATGATGTTTTTTTGTAGTGAAACTTGATGATAGAACAATGCAATGTATCTTTATTAGCTATTCTCCTCATCACAGTGGCTATTGTTGTCTACATCGTAACACTGGCTGAATATATATCTTTCCTCATGTGGTTTTCCAGGAGCACTCATTCCTATTCACGAAATCACAACTTGGACAATTGTCCTCACCATCATCAAGTGCCACTCTTTGCATTGATTATTCCTCTATTAAGCCTCCCTAGCTTTGGGGGTGTCCACAGCTCCATCAATTCCGTTAAGTCCATCTAATATTATTGGCAACTCCTTATCACAACTTCAACAATCATCTACTTCCACAATCCATGTGGATCCTCTTCTTCAGAAGCTTCACCTTTACCATCTTCTCAACCTTAACTGCCAATTTTTACCCATCCAATGATCACTTGTCTAAAAAATAACATTCATAAACCAAAGGCTTTTGTGACATCCCCAAATTTGGACCTCGGTGGCCAAAGATAACGAGGGATAAATTGGGCAAGTAGTCCAAGCTGAGCGTCGGTAGTAGAATGGACAATATGGTCGGAGCGAGTATACTAATGGTTGGGCATGGCTCGATTGAAAGATTGTCCATGAATTAACCTAGGGATTAATAGTAGAATGACTTCTTGGTCACGCAAAACGATTAGAGTGATATGACTATGGAGTGACCGTTCAACCATAAGGGTTGTTAGTGGGACGATCTGAGATAATTATGGATTAGTCCGGTGTTGGCATGTGTCGATCGTGAGTGATTCCGTATGGCCATCCATCGATCATGGATGACCATAAGTTAATTCTGGGATATTGGATTTCACGAGGTTACATGACAACCGAGAGTCGACTATGGATCGTTGATACTCGAACGTGGATTGGTTGCTCATTGGCCACGGATCGTCGCGTTGAGTCGGGTAGGCCATGGACAAGCCATGTGCCAGGCCATGAGCTTAAGGGCTTGGCCGCGGACTAGGCTATATGCTAGCCATATCGGCCAGGCCTTGTTCTCAGACATGACCGGCCATTGTGCCCATCAGCTAGGCCACAAACTGGCTATGTACCCAGCTATGTGTCGGTCATTATGCCTGACCCTTGTGCCGGGCAATGTGGCCATCAGATCCGGCTTTGATCTAGTTTCGTGCCCAATGAACTCGGCCATGAGCCATGCATTGTGCTCATTAATGAGCCAATGCATGTGTTGGGCCCATGAACTGGCCCCTTGTTCGTGCAGATCGGCGTCGTGCTTGGCGAGCTGTTCGTGCAGCACGGCATAACGCCTGTGTGCTTGGCCACGCGCTTGGCCATGAGCTCGGCCATGTGTTCGTGTAGCCCAGCAGCATACCCGGTCCTGCTCCCGGCTAGGCCCGATTGCACAGGCCACGTGCCTGGGCAACCCCATTGGCCCGACCTTGCAAAGTTAGACTTGGACTTTTGCATGGTTATACTTAGGCATAATTGGAGGGTTTCTTATACCAAACCTCGGATCGAACGGGTATAATAAGTGTGTTTTGTTGCGAAAATTGGAAAATACATGGAGTAATTATGATGCGGGGTTACAAGTTAGACATCGATTAATCAATATCGTGTAAATCGATTGATCCGAGCTATTTGTAAGCAAAACCAGCACTTATGGAAGACGAAAAGAAGGCCTCACGCTTCAGAAATAGAGGGAACTAAGAGACAAAAGTTGTCCAAGTCAAATGTCCATTAGAAGCCATCATTATTGGAACTTACCTAGATGTCCCTCTTCATAATTGGGACCGGCTGAGTTATCCATCCCCATAATGGGAGGATGGTGACTCATAGTCACCAATAATTAGCATAGGACAAGACAAGGGAGAGAATCGGCCAAGGAAGCGGGAGAGCCGAGAGAGAGAGAGACCAAGTGAGAAAGAAAGAATAAAGCCACATTAAAACCCCTTAATGGCTTAGATTTGGCAAGATCACCTCATCATGCTCTTTTGGCCATTGTGTATAAATGTTATTAATGCTCACTTGACTTTAGGGGCCATGTAATGATGACCTTGCCTCTTTTTCAGGTTTGGACCCTTATAAATAGAGAAGGACCCACTTGAATGGAAGCCCCCCTACACACACACGCCCACACCCACACCCACACCAACCGACCATCCTCTTCCTCCTTGTTGTTCAGCCATTAGGAAACTCACGTCTAAGAACCCGCCTTTCACGTGCTCAAGCCACACGTCACTTGTTTTCATCATTTCTCACGTGTTCTAAGTTTATCGTTTGTCTAAGTGGATTCTCTAATATCGAGAAAGGAAGTTGAAATGCGTTGTGACGTGGTTGCTTGGACTGTCTCTCGGTCACTTGGTTGTTTCCTTATGTTTGTGTTTGATGCTCACGGTTTGCTAATGTTTTGTGTTTCATGTTCACATCTCGATATAGAAAACGGGATTTGGCTATGATGTTTACGTAAGGTAGCCATGCTTGATGTTCTTTTGATAGTTCTTAGCATGACCATTGCTATTGATTTGCCATTGATACCGGTACGGTAAGAGTCGACTCATGTTAACGGCGATTGATTCATCCTCGCTTGATATTAGTGAGTTCACTTACTGAGTTTCTCGACTCGTTTCCCGTTATTTTCTCTTTTCAGGATTGTAGGATGGCGTCTCCCCTAACTCGATTTGGCAACCCCATAGAGATGCAAACAGAGTCGCTCACTGTGATTGATGCCCATGAAGGCTGTGCCTATCAATGGATTACAATGTACATGATGGTGGATGAGGGTTGCAACAAATTGGTCTCCCTTACGTACATGGCATGGTACCGTCTGGCTAATGGAGACTGGGTTGGACCCCTACGCAGGTTCAATGGTCCCTTTCGATGGTATGGGTGGGCTGGCTCCAAGGCATGTTGTGGGTACGGTATGAGACGGCCATGTGGACAGGTCGTGGGGAGGAGTAGTACGAGCAGACAGGAGTGCAAGGAGATGGAGTAGTGGAGTAGGATCACCCTAATCCGAAATTTTGTTGTTCATAGTCGGCCTTGTTTGGCAATGCCTTTGGAATAGGCGTGTAAAATATGTGAGTGGTTTGCAAGGGCTCGTAAGATGGCCTTGTTAAAATAAGCACGAATCATGTAAATATAATGTGCGATGTTTCCTTATGATGTTTTGTGATGTCTCGTTGCATATTGCTTTTGCTTGCGTATTAAATTGAACGGGACGTACTAATTCATTTCCGCAATTCATGAGCTCGAACAAGTCATGATCGGTCTATAAGTATTGATCTTGATTTCGAGTTGGGGCGTGACAACTTTTCTCTTCACTAAGCACCCGCCGTGTTCTTGTTGTCACTCAAGCTTGACACCAAGTAAACTCACTTGTTTTTTCACTGCAAATAAAGACCCTAACTGGCAATAAATTATGGCTAGTGAATTTAATGCTCTCATTCAAAATGGCACTTGGGAATTGGCTCCTCATCACCCCTTCCATAAATGTGGTCAAATGCAAGTGGATTTGTCGCCTATAAACCAGGGTCGATGGCTTCATTGATAGATACATTGCACGACTCGTTGTGAAGGGCTTTACTCTTGGACTATGATTAAACTTTTAGTCCAGTTATCAAACCGGCAATGATTCGAGTTGTTTTCTCTTTAGCTGTTACATATAACTGGTCTTTACAACAATTGGATATCAAGAATACATTTCTCCATTGCACCATTAAAGAAGAAGTCTACATGAAGCAGCCCTAATGATTTGTTGATTGATGTTATTCTGGCCATGTATGTCATCTTCAGAAAGCTCTATATGGGCTAAAATAAGCTCCAATGGCATGGTTTTCTCGACTAAGCTTACCTATTATCTATCGAGTTCGTGGCCTCAACTACTGATTCTTCATCATTCATTTAGCGTCTAAAGCAATCTAATGCTTCTGACTTATGGGAAATTAGAAAAACATAATCGAAATGCGTGCAATTATCTATAAAAGTTATGAAATATGAGGCTCCATACCTCACCCTCATATTTAATGGACCACAAATGTCAAAATGTACAAGTGATAATGGAAGTTAAGCTTTCGTTGCTTTACCAAATGGTTTTCTAGTTGTTTGTCCTACTAGAGAATGTTCACATAAGGGTAGTTCAATCTTAGCAAGTGACCCTAAAAGGCCTTTTCTAGCTAATCTATTCATTCTTTGTAACCCAATGTCACCTAATCTAGCATGCCAAATATTTGCATCAATTTCCACATTAGTAGAAGATGCAATCAAAGAAAAACAACCGTCATCATTAACATTGAACACATCATAGCTAATGTCTAACACCACAAAACCGTTTAGCACATGACCATAACCATAATAAACTGTTCCAAACTTAATATCAACACAATTACCATAAAAATTCAAAATATAACCTAAGCTTAGAAGAACAACTGCAAAAACCAAGTTTCGCCGAATATCAAGAGCGTGGAGGATATCATGTTTGACCACCATGTAAATTTAATTTACGTGTGTCGAAATCCTTCACTTCAATTATTCAGTTATTTCCAATATATATCCATCTACTTCCGGTCTGTATCCAATGATACTCCACAAATGCTCCTCGGTCTCTAGCCATATGATTTGTAGCTTCTGAGTCTACCGTCCACATATAATGAGATTCAGTAAGCATTACAATGCTAGAAACAAAAGCATTATTCAAAGAAATGGAATAATTTGGTACCTCTTTCGGCTTAGTGTATTCACGAGCGAAGTGACTTAGTTTGCCACAATTGTAGCATTTTATTTTGGCCTTGTCCTTCTTCCCACCACACTTCTTGTGATAGAGGGTTTTAGCTCTTTTGGGCGCTTGATCAATCTCCTTTCCTTTATTGTTAAATTTGTATTTCCTCTTACGCTTAAAGCCCGAAACTTTGCGCAAACCAAATTCAACAACATAAGCATGCGTAGAGGATCTTGCAGCCTCTAGGTGCTCATCCTCTAATTCCAATTGATGCATTATATTATCAAAAGTTACGATATTCTTGTTGTGCGTCATGTTAATTTTCATATGCTCCAAACTGTCAGGAAGAGACCTTATAATCGCCTGAACTTGCTGTCCATCAGTTAGGGTATAACCTGCTATCTTTAGCTCTCATATCATATTGACATCTCCCGAAAATGCTTCCTCATTGTTTGATTTTGGCGCTTTGGGAATGTGTCAAACTTGATAGTGAGCCTCCTAAATTTAGTAGCAGATGTACCCCTGAACTTGTCTTTCAGCGCAACCCAAATTCCTTGAGCATTATCAAAACTTTTAAACTTGTGCATGAGATTATCTTGCATACAACTCAGCAACGTGATGCGAGCAATGCTATTTGTCATGCCCCACACTCTACGGTGTGCCACATCCCTCGCAAAGGTTGATTCGAGTGCGACGTCCCAGGATGCGTCGCCGACCCAACGCCCAACACAGAGATTTAAAGCACATGCGGAAGTATTTAAAACCACCTGTACAATATTATAACACATAACCAAGGATAGCCACAAAAACGAATAACAATGATTACAAAATAAACACTTGCACTACTACTGAGAACCATATATAATATCCATGTACAACCGATCATCAAAAACCAAAAACGGATCAAAGGTCACTACTGACAAAAAGGGGGTAAGTGGCTCGGGGGTCAGTCTACTACTAAAGGTGGGGCACTGGTCAAAAAGGTACTGGCACTACCAAACAGAGGCAAACGCTAACTCCTACGGTGCCCAGTTTGGGTCGGAATCAGAAGACTCCGAGGATGAAGAGCTGTCAGGCATCTCCTCCTTGGAACCTGATGAGTCCATCTCAGGCTCGGCCTCTGCAGCCTCCTCCTCTGAGACCATAACCTCATGCTTGGCCTCCGGCACAGGGTCCTCCTCGATCGGCTTCGGCTCTCCGTCATCCAGCTCCATGTCCACCAGATCGGCCTCATCCACTTCGTACTCTATGGGTACACCATCCGAGCTCGAGCTCTCCCCAACTGAAGTACCAGGGTCAATCACTTCTCCATCGGGACATCGGGGATACTATGTGCCCAGCTCGGTAAACGAGACATTAAAAGTTCGGAGAGGACCATACTCTCCGAGATCATCCCTAAAGCACCAAGCCACATATTCATGGATCTGGTAATGTGATTCCCCTACGTCCACCCATACTAAAGTATAATATGTAATGTACGACTCCCCGTTCCTTACGGGATGTATTGTCCTCGTCCGCTCTAGATGATGCGGAATCCCAAAACGTACTAAAACTTCAGGCATCTCAAGGCTAGGGGTCTAAAAAATTGGTTTTATACAACGGTGAAAATAATCTCATTGAGTAGTTCCCTAAATCTAAACTAGGCTAACATGCACCTCCTGACGAGTACTAAACAACGCACAGTTCAAAATATAAATTGACTCAGGCCCTTGGGCCCAAACCCAGTACTTACTTGACCCTGCAGGTTAGGTATCACAAAAATTCGCAACAATAGCACAGGATTCAACCACGGTACATGAACAAACATCACTCAGCCACGACACATGTCATGCATATGCTTGTGCTCACACCTATGCTCAAGCCTCATCAATGCATTTCGCACACTTGCACTCTTACACACTTGCAATTACAAATTTCATCGACTCGCGTAAAATGCATCAGGTCTAACAGTTTGAGATCGATCTTCGGCCCGTGTAAAACGCATCAGGCCCATGACACACAACCCGCGTAAAATGCATCATGCTGGTCATCTTCCGGTAATCCAGGCATCGTGCCGCGTAACACGCATCAGGATGGGTTCACTACCCTGCGTAAAACGCATTAGGGCTTTAGGTGATCACACATTCACATACACCAGTTATTAACTGAACCTCGCGTAAAATGCATCAGGGTGTTTTATGTGATCACACGCTCATGTCATTCGCACACACTCGTATATGCACATGCCGTGTTAATGCTCGAGATGCACACCCATGGTCACAACGTTCATACTTGTGTATTCACACATTTCACAATGAGCATTTAATTTCACAACACCACTCGTTCAATTCATCACGCAATATGCTCAATCCACATTTCAAAATGCCCAACCAACATACTAGCACAACCATGAACGCAATTCAAGCACTCTTGCACGGTACACAATTCACACATATAAATCGCACAATTAGCTCAACATGAATCCACGCAATCGAGGCCCGCCAAGCTACTCCATTCTAAGTCGCACTAGGCATATGTCATGGCATCACCAAATCACTTCCCAATCAAGGACAATTCAGCCACTAACTCAGTCCATCCAACATTTCTGCTAATTACACTATTAAAACCCAAATCAATCGCGCCTCGCCCAATTCGGTAAGAGTATGGACAGCCCCAACATGGGCCTCTCTAGGCCAATAAATCTCCTCAAAATATTCCATTTAGCTCCTCAAACATCATCCAAAGTAGCCACCATGAGAACAATACTAGGCGCGCACTATCTTCCACAATTTAAGCCCGAACTTGACCAAACTCGAGCCATTTCGATCCGACAATTCTAGCCAACTCACAGCACATTCACAGCCGCTAAAGCTCATCAAAATGATCACACTAAACCACCAAATCAGCCACAATATCAGCCCCTAATGTGCTCCATAATTTAACCCCTAATTTACCCTAATTAACCCCTAAAACCCATCTAGAAATGCAATTTAGCCTAATTAGGGCTTAGGGTCGAACTCACTCGAAATCCTAAGCTTTAAACACGGCTGGACAAGCAGCGAGGGTGGTTGGATAGTGGCGGGGCAGCGGTGGCGACGGGCGACCTTCCCAGCGGCGCGTGCGACGGCGACTTGCGGGCAATGGCGGTCCTAGGTGGGGGAGGATGATCCTCATGCGGATGGGGGAAAAGGGAGGGGGAGAGGACGGTTGGATGGGTGGTGGTGAGGCGAGGAAACGGTGGCTCTCGGCGGCGGCGGCTGCTCCGGTGTCCTCACGTGGCCAAAGGGGAGACCACGGGAGAGGGGGAGAGGACAGGTGGTGGGCTAGCTTGGGGGAAGGGAAATGAGAGGAGAGAGAGAGACTAGAGAGCTTATAGACATTGCAAAGTGGGGTGGGTGAACTACTTTCCCACTTGGACAATTTTGCCCCTAATCCAAGGGCTTGAATAAAAACTAACAAAATATCTAGGGGCACAATTGACCATTATTTCTAACATTATTGGGCTGAACTACTAATACAAAAACCCTAAAATAAATCCCAAATAAGTCCAAAATTCGGAACCCTTAATTAGGCCTAGGGGAAAAACGGTAATTTTCCGGTCCCGAGTCAAATTTTCAATTTTTGACTCTATCGAACCTAAATATGTGTGGCCACCTAAAAATGATGTTGTCCTTGAAAAATAATAGTCGCTCACGCCCACGAAAATCGACACCGAAGTCCGAACTAAATTCCACGATCGATTTAACTCAATTTGCAGTTTTAGTGTCTCTCACTAACGGGTGGCTATTTAGGGGTTACACGTATCGACCTAGGGCTACTCGAGTCATGAAGGTCCCGATTTTCTAGAGAACACGAGGATTTATCACTAGTCCCTGGGGTCGCGGTCGTCCGGGGCAAGTTCGGGATTGTTCGTCGTGTGTACTCTCAATTGCGTGGAATCACCCGCTATCCGATCGTATGCCGTCGGTCAAACCGAATCCGTCACTCCCCTTGGACCGGCCCTTGTCGGCACAAAATATTCCCTCGTCGCTTCTCAGAATCAGACTCGATTCACGGTTGAGTTCTTGGGTCCACGTGCTGTTTTTCTAGTTAGCCATTTCCTAATGGTCAGTATCCTGAGAATGATCAGTTCCGGAAGAAACTCACTAAAATGAAACGAGAAATAATCGTCTATTTCATTAATCCCAGAAGTGGGCGAATTTCAGGACGTTACACTATTTTTCTTTTATCAAGCTTGATAAGCTTCATGATCTCTTTTGTCCTGAGCAGAAGTTTCATATTTAGGTTCAACCATGGTGTGGTTGAAGGTCTCAAAAACCTCTTGTTTTCCAAGGATGTATTGAACCTTTTGATGCCATATATCAAAATTGTCAACGTTCAGTTTCTCGCCCTTGTTGAGGTCAATCACAATTGTCTTAGATGCTGAAGCTATAATAAATGACAACTACACATTGAGACAATAAACGCATAATGAATACTATCACATTTTTCACATTAAGACACATTTATTTTCAAGCAAAGACAAGCTAAATTAATGATAATTCAACAAAAGACACTGAAATGAAAGTTCACTATGTTCCCACTTAGCTTTTTTATTACAATTGTCTACTGTCATTAATTTTGTTCAACTTGCACAAAATTTAAATTCTAGGTGAGGATTCCTTTGAATTCTACTAACCTATGAACTTTCACTAGAAAAGACGATTAAAATACATCATGTAATGATCACATTCTCTCGTATAATCATAGGGCACAATATGATGTAAACCAAAGTACAAGTATTCATGCATCATCTATAATCAAATGCGGAATACAAAAAGTAAATATAATAGGGATCTACAGCCATTTGTTTTTTTTTTTGGTAGGTAAGAATGATCTACAACCATTGTTCGAGTTTGCTCGAAACTAAAATTGCAAGCATGTTAAGCTTTATACATGCTATCAACGAATCATGCTCTACACAATATGTATGTGGTCATTTACATGTAAGCTAGCTTATGTATTTCAAAAACTATTAGAAAATATAGGTAAAATGCAATAATACACTAAAAAATATGTGTATTTAGGGTTCCGTACACATTTTTCTACCTTTAAAAGCTTCAAACATGTAAAATAAGTTTACCACAATGTAGAGAATATTAATATGAACACGAGGGAACCAACCATGCTCAAATCGGAGCTCCCACACACCCACACGCACCGCCTAAGTGCGCCATGCGTGCGGTGCACGCTCCTGGGTGCAATTGATTGATCTGATCGGTTCGACCGGTCTCACCGGTTGACCAGTCTGACCGTTGACCAATCAACGAGTTGGGTTGTCGGGTTGGTCACCGTGTCGGGTCATTGATCAGGGTCTTCGGGCCGGGTTCTCGGGGTCTTGGGTAGCTGATGTCATTAGTGACATCATCCAACCTTGCGAGTACGCGACACAGGCTGGGCAATGGCCACTGACACAACAGCTTGCGGCTGCGTGTGTGGCATCCCTCGGAGGCGTTCGACCCACCGTTTGGCTCATCTCGATGAAATCTTTCACCCCATATGATCAAAATAATTTTCACTAGAAAATTTTTCGAGAAAATAGCCAAATAGTATGGTTGTCTTTAATTTCGAGACGTGTCTTTCGTACCCGGTTCATGTTGACCATTAATACCACACTTTCATCACATTAAACATGCAGAAAGTTTGGAAATCGATTTCTGAATGATCTCCTTATTGAACAACGCGAAAACTCGATAGAAAAACAAGGAGGAGATCATAATGCAAGCTCTGATACCAATGTTGGGAAAAAGTCGAGGAAGAAACAACTAACCTTTCGATGCACAACGAACGAATTATCCAAGAATATAAATTGAATCACCATCAATATTAGACGAATCTACAACTCCACAATGGTCCAAATATGATCATGACAAAAATATTCTTGTTTCACAGGGTTAATATCGATTGTTTTCTCAAAGTAACGATAGAACCCTTTTGTGTGTTTCTCATTAGAGAGAAGAACGTACATTTCAATTCTGTATGTATGTTTGCGTTAACTGTTTTCTCTCTCATGAGGAAGTTATATTAACTTCCTTCAACAGACAACCAATGACACCTCTTCAAAGGATGTTTCTCAAATACACATCCCATTATGAGCGAAATGGTGCCATTTAACAGCGGTCATCTGCTTTAATTGTGTTGTGGTTGCTTACTAAGTAAGAAACTAGGTAGATAGGATGTGAACCCTTTACCCCACATAACGCTCTTTTTGGCGCCTCGACAACTTTCGCGATCATTCTTCTAGTCATGGAAATGAAGTAGTCATCAACGATTGCGCTTTGCTCAAAGGTATTGTTCCCAAATCGGCGGGCCGCTGTTCATGGAGATCGGCCGAAAGTCAGAAAACCAAAAAACACAATCATAAATCCAACGGCTTTGGTCGTTTTTAAGAGTCTTTAGGAGTCCCAAAAGCACAAATCTTAAGTTAATGCGTGGCCAATGATTAGATGTTTTAGAAAAAGGCAAATAAAGTAAGGAGAAAAGGCAAATAATAGCAGGAATCGACGTCAACCTGCCAACTTTTTCTTTTTCAATTGGGATAACGATATAAACAGTTTCTTAACTATGGCCCAATATACAATTTAATCCATAAATTTTTAATTTGTTCAATTTAGTTCTTGAATTTTAGTTTAATGTTCAATTTGGTCAATGAATGTTTAATCTATTCAAAATTATGTAGTTCAGAGACTAAATTGAACATGTAACAAAGGTTCAGGGACCACATTGAACAGATTAAAAGTGCATGGACCAAATTGAACATTAGGTGAAATATTTTTATGTAGTTTAGGAACTAAATTAAACATGTACCAAAAGTCCAGGGATCATATTAAACAAATTGAAAGTTTAGGGATCAAATTAAATATTAGACTAAATTTTAGGGATTAAATTGAACAAATTAAAAATTTAGAAATCAAATTATATATTGAGTAAAAGTTGAGAGATTGTTTTTGTCATTATTCCTTTTCAATTTTAGAAAAGAGAGAGAGCATGTGAAGACTCTATTGCAATTCTTATGATGATTACGATTCAACAAGTCAACAAGTCAACAAAAGTGTCAACATGGGGTTGCGGGTAAAAGAGGAGCATCTGCTACTTAGTCCATGCACATGCCTTAACAAGGCTAAATGTACCGGTGGGTCTCTTTCGTTTGTCTTTACGTGTGTATGTTACTATGCTTTTTATTGACTTTCGAGGCTCCATTTGTCTGGGTTTGTCAAGGACACGTTTGAGATTGTGGCTACTAGATTGGAGACGGGGGATCTTGCTTGGAAAATCCTACGGAGTCGTAGGTTATGACACAGCACAGCACACCTTGGAATTTTCGATACTAGAGAGTACTTTTGTTTTTTGACAACAACCTTGATCATTGGATTATAAGACATGATTTGAAGTGGGCCTTATCTCAACTCGGAATTTATCTTGTCTTCAGTTAAAAATAAGAATGTGGAATAGAGAACTTTCCGTATATTTTGATATATCACGATGAGATTACAACAGCTTATTTATAGACTTTATAAAATGACTAAATAAGATAACATTCCAATGAAAATACGCACAACTCAAGAGAGATATTCTTACAATCTTGAAAGATACTGAAAATTATCATAATTATCCTAAATATCTCTAATATCTTCAAGGGATGCATAGGGAAGCGTTGTGATTCGAGTCGGTCTTTTGCGGTGTAATTTTCGTTGGTTTTGTGCGAGTTCTTCCAGCACGGTTATGAACGAGTTTACAAGATTTTTTGTCAAGGAACTTTATAATTTTTAAGTCCTCCTTTTAAGAGTATTTTTCCTGGGCAGAGAAAAATAGTGAAATATCATTAACGGAAGGTCATCCGTTCAATTCCGATTAACTGCTTGCAAACAATTGCTTTAGATTATAATCAAAGGCCTGAATTTAATTGGTTCACGGGGCTTCGAGAGTGCTCCATGGGCCTTCAAGTAGCCGGACTTCGATGCTAGGATTTCTAGGTTACGAGGAAATAGCGAAAACAAGGGGCCCAAAGGATCTTAACCCGTCATAGAGCGTGACAACTGCATTTTGTAGGAAGCTAGTTGAGTGTCGCACGACTCGGATATTCAAAATATTAAAGGAAAGGCAAAAGGAAACCCTTTATCAGAAAGTTCCTTTGAAAGTGGGCCCAAATTTGCTAGAGGATGTGTCACCCCTCACCAGCCTCGGATATGTACGAGACCCCAAGACATTTCTTTTAGGCGCAATGTGCCTTGCGTGGAGAGAGTTCTAAAGAAGGATCGTTCCGCGACAGAATGGAGCCGTTCCAGGTAAGCACCACCAGGCGGTGTGAACATAAAAGAATAGAAATGGTTGCAATGCATGTACATGAACATTGATGGAAATAGACATACTCTAATGCATATCTAGATGACAACAAGGGCCCATTCTAATAGTCTACAATCTTAAGTGGCGATACTTGGCTCCTTTTGTTTCGCGAAAACTGAATGATTTGGAAAATATTTTTTTAAAAGTGATCACTTAAAATAATTAGCCAATGAAATATATTTTCATGGACAATGAAAATATTTCTCGTTCATCCATTTTCGTGAGTGATACAATCAATTATTATTAGGGAAAATATTTTTCAAATCATTCATTTTTTGCAAAACAAACACATTCTTATATAAGACTTTGGAGTAATATATTTGTATTGATATAGATAGCTTCGCGCTGCATCTTCACTCAATTAAATAGTCGCTCGATTCTTTTTTTTTTTGATAAAAAATGATTTCTCAACATTAGTGCTACTTTAAGTTAGCTTATCTGGCCAATTATTATAGATTAATTGTAGCCTTGAGTTAGGCCATCTTTCTCATGGGGTCCAAATTGATCATTGTTGATGGAGTCGGAAATTGACAAAGATGGTGCTGTTGCTATGCTATTATTATCCTTCAAAATAAACTTTTCTTTTTGTCAATTGTTCAAATTAGGTCAACTTTCGGGTACTAAACTTTGCAATCTTTTACCTCTGGTCTAGATTAATCGTACATGATAAAAATTAGGAATTGACAAAGACCATGTCCATCTTTCTTTTCGGTTGAGCCAAGATTGTAAAGCATTGTTCCTTCGTAGCATGACTTATTAATCATACCGAACAGAAATCAGACTCGAAACCGGTTTGTTTCTTGGGTCCCACAATTAATTTCACACTTGGATCCGTTTACATTCACGGAAGATAAATAATATGATTAGCATCTTTCAAAGAATTATTATTTGCGTTGTCTTGATGGATTAGTCAAGGAAAAACCTTTCATTATCAACGATAATTAATATTTAATTGTTTTCTCCGATGATGAAATTTTTCATCCTTCATTTATTTATAATGCGATATAAATGATCATTTCTCGAAAAATGTTTAAATCGTGATTTTATTGGTGGAATAAACGGATCGGTCGATGAATAAGATGGTAATGAAAGCGAGGCTAATGGCCCAGCGTACCACGAAGCACTTTCGTTCTTTCTTTTTTTTGAATCATTCGCGTTCATCGTTATGTGCGTGTTTACGTGTATGAGGCGCGTTGAGGGAAAGGCCCATATCGGGTCAGGCGTCCACTTCCCCACGGCATAATATTCTCTTCGTTTCCGGGACAAAGGTCCGAAGCCAAATGAAAAATCTAAGCGTTTGCGGATCCTTTGGGGATAACGATGAGCTAAGGAACGCAGGTCACCCCTCCAAAATCTCCATTACTCTCTCTCTCTCTCTCTCACGTTTTCTCGTGATAAATTGTAGCTCTCATGACCCTTTTTTGTTTTGGCTTCCCCTTATGCGTAGGCTGAATTTTGGCCTAAGCCCAAAGTATGGAAATATGCAATTGAGGAGGCAAATAGGGGCCTAAAAGATTTGAACTCAGGACCTCATGTTCTTATATTATGTAAGATTTGTTGGGACTACTGCTAACTATTTTAAAAACATAAGCTATTAAATAAATGCGTGGTTTATTATTTAAATATTTTAACAAACGCAAAAGGTGTTCAATGGTCGCTAGTCCCGTGACCAGGTCAACATGAACCTGTGTTTGGACGGCTTAGCCTTTACATGAAAGGGCCAACTACTTATATTATTACGTCAAAACGTGATTTTGTCTCACTTCTGCCCTTAACTGCCCTTGCATAAGATAGTAAGAAAGCATTAATAAGGAAGGTAGAGACCCAAATAAGTTTGTCCTATATAGTTTTCCTTCATGCCGCTTCCTTCTCTCATGTAGTAATAGCCTTAACTTCTCCTTTTGTTGTTGTTATAGCAGTTTACTTAATTTTTTTTTCATATTTATTCAGTGTCACACGCTAGCAATGTGCAAAAGAACCGGTAAACCTCCCGGACCGCCCAAAGTTGGACCAAATCGGCCCAGATCGGTGGTTCCCATGGGAACTGGTACGGTTACAAATCGTTCCGGTGAGGACCAGTTTGGTTCTTGGTTTTAGGTTAGAACTGCTCACCCGAACCACTGAGACCGGATTGGTACAGACAAATAATTGAATCTCTCACTTAGCTCACTCTTACTTCTTAGTCCCTATCCAACTCCTTAGTCCTCATGCACGCGGCATGCTCTTCTCAAAAAAAGAAAGAAACTGCAGTGGCTGTGGTCCTCTGTCACGCCCCGGTTCCCATCGAGCCCGCGACATCCCATTCACGATCGATCGTTTAAACGCGACGTCCCAGGACGCGTCGCCGACCCAAAAGAAATGCGCAAGCGGAAGCATGTAAAATAACCCAGACAATAAAAACATGACTAAGAAATAGACATCGAAATTTAATAAACACCCAACATTATAAAGCCTTCAATATTACAAACTGGCAACACGGCTTCCAAAATCAACCACAATTTTCAAAAGGGGGCGGTGGTTAACAAGCTTATCTTCTCTACAAAAAGATACTCAAAATACAGGGTAATTGATCTATCCTTCAATCCCTGTGGTACTCCAGCGGTCTCTCCGAATCCATCACGGTCGCGGATCTGAAATTGGTTATATAATAACCGTGAGACAGAGTCTCAATAAGCAACAACCTAAACCTAACCTAGGCTAATGCATACCCAGACCAATCTAACATGCGAACTACCAGTCATACAATCAATTCACATGAAAGGCTTACCTCGCCTCGAACCACGTACCAATCCTGCATATTAGTTCAAGCATAATAATGCAAGAATAAATCACTGCCACATCACAATCACCAGTACGCACACTTCCACTCGAAATCAGTCAATCCAAACAAGTACCCAACCCATCCAACCAATCATCCACACGCACCATTAGTCAATTCGATCAACATCCGCACGCTCAACCAGTCAATCCAGTCACACGCTCAATCAACCAATTCAGTCACACTCAGCCAGCCATTTCAATCACACTCAAACCACATGCGCATTCATTTAACTTTCTCACAACCCGGGTCAACACCCCTCAGGTCTTTTCTTACTGCCCGCGTCAACACACCTCAGGCCCGATCTCACAGCCCGCGTAAACATGCCTCAAGCTCATTTTCACTGCCCGCGTAAACACGCCTCAGGCTCAACTTTCTTTCCAATGACCCGCGTAAACACGCCTCAAGTCTAATCATGCCTTATTCGCCACACCCGCGTAACCTACGCCTCAGGTTGGCAGCCCTCCGATTGATCCGGGCTTTTCTCATGCACATGCACCATAACACAATTCGCCAATCAACACATCGTACAAATCAAACTTGATCATGCTCACCACATTACATTCCACCAATGTCACATTGAC
Source organism: Syzygium syzygioides (assembly GCA_031216285.1). NCBI lineage: Eukaryota > Viridiplantae > Streptophyta > Magnoliopsida > Myrtales > Myrtaceae > Syzygium > Syzygium syzygioides. The sequence goes on along the minus strand of CM062248.1, from coordinate 25,719,531 downwards.
ATGCCACCACACTCAATTCAACTCAGTTCAATTCACACTTCGCCACCTCAATTCACACACCCGACGTTCAAGTCGGTCACGCACAAATACCTACTCAAGCACTCTACTTAATCCAGTCTAATTTAACCAAATAAGAACACCACATAATCTAATTTAATCATAAAATAATTAAATTAATTACACGCCCTAGCCGTTCTAGCCCGAAACTGGTCAATGAAATACCCAAAATACTAAGTAGGGTCTAGGAAGTCGGTTACCAAATTTTGGCCCGGGAAAAGTCGGCTCGGGCCTAAAATGGCCCGGGTGAGAAGTCTGGACTAGGCGCGGGCGCGGGCCACACGGGCGTGCTGACCGGCCAAAGTGGGCACAATGGCTGATCGGCGTGCCTAGTGCGCGGGCGCGGCGAACGCGCGGCATACCCGGGGCGCTCGGGCGCGGGGATGGGCACGGGCACGGGCACGGGCACGGCGCGAGCAACGGGCACGGGCGACGGGCACGAGCTTAGCCGGCAGGGATGACCGGCGGCGACGGCGACCGGCGGCGGCGGCGACCGGCGGACGGGCTGAATAGGGGCGGGAAGGAGGTTGGTCGGGCGGGTGAGGGGGAGAGGGGAAAGAGAGGGCGGGGCTGAGGGGCGGCGGGGCTGACGGACGGGCCGGCGAGCTGGCCGGCGGGGCAGCACGGCGCGGGACAGGCGGGACGAGCCGGCGAGCGGCGACGACGGGGCGGGCTCGGGCTCGGGCAGAACGTCCAGGGAGGAGGCCGGGGGAGGGAAGAGGCGAGGGGGCGGGCTGGCGGAGCTGCAGGAGGCGGTGGTGACGGCGACGGGGCGGAGGCGGTGGCCGGACGACGCGCCGGCGGGCTGGGCTGGCTCCGGGCGCGACGAGCAGCGGCGACCAGCTCGCTGTCGCGCGCGCGGGAGAGAGGAGGAAGAGGCAGCCGGGGCGGTTGGCGGGCAGCGCGACGGCGGCGGAGCTCGCTGGCGACGGCGGCGGGGCGGCACGACGCGGCGGCGGGCTCGGGCGGCGGTCGGCGAGCAGGACGGGGCGGAGGCGCAGTCGGGGCGAAGAGAAAAACCAGAGGAGAGAAAAGAACGAAGGAGAAGGAGAAGGAGAAGAAGGAGAAGAAGGAGAGAGAGGAGAGAGAGAGAGAGAGAGAGAGAGAGAGAGAGAGAGGGAGGGGACAGGTCAGTAGGGGCAGCATGCAGGGGGAGGGGACGTGCGCGTAGGGGGTAGCGTGCACGGGAAACCGGGGGGGAGAGAGAGAGAGAGAGAGAAGAGAGAGGATGGACGCGCGCGGGAGGGGGGGAGAGTCGGCAGAGGAGAGAGGAGAGAGAAAGAGAGAGGAAAAAGTACAAATTCAAATTTTAAGCGCGAACCAGCGGACACGATCCAAACTAAAAATCGACCTATCGGTCCCGATTAAATTCGGGAAAAAGGCCTAACAGTACCCGAAAAATCCCAACAATATTCTAGGGCATACGGCCAGAATAAAATAACCCAAACCGCACTACGAGGGAGGTCTACCAGTCCAAATTCGTACCCGGTTCAAAAATCCGCTTTTCCACTATCACTGATAATTTCGACGCTGGCCACAATAATATCGACACCGTCCAATTTATTTCGTCCCGAAACTCCCGAAAATCGACTGCCAAGTTCAGGGTATAAATAACGGCCAAATTTGATCGAGTGCGATTCTAGCAAAATTTCTATTTTTAAAAATAAGAACCCGAGAGTGATAAGTTCCCGGGCGAAATTCTATTATAAGCGCACTGACGAATTACACGTTTTATAATTCTCAGAAATGGGCCAAAATCCGGACTGTTACATCCTCTTTGATAGAGCAAATCACTCATGATAAAACAATCTTCCACAATCTGTGCAAATCCCGTTGATAGAGTCAATCTTCCACAATTTGTGCCAATTCCGTTAATAGAGCAAATCTTCACAATATGTACTAATATTGTAGATTCTTACCTTTTGTAAAATCTTTTCCATTATGATTTTCTCGCTCAAGTACATACTATAAATATAATACAAATCCTTTACCAAAAAAAAAAATAAATATAATACAAATCTCCGTATTGATGTGTGCATGATTAAATTCAAATTCATACTTCTATATGGTATCAGAGCTTCTAATTTTTTTTCATCTTAGTTTGCTTCTTTGTTACAATGTCTTCTTCCATATCCTCCAACACCATTGTTGCCACCACCACCGCTAACTCTCAATCCTTGTTGGGCCCCTCCCAACCACCCTTTGCTCTTGGCAGTATATCTCATGTTCTCTAAATCAAGCTATATCACAATAACTACCTTTTATGAAAAGCACAGTTTCTTCCTTTATTTCGTCTCCATGGGCATCTTCGATTTGTGGACGGTTGGTGTCCTTGTCCAGCACCCATTATCACTACTGTTGATAGAATTGTGATCGACAACCCGGATTATATTGCATGGCATTATCAAGATAAGCTCTTTCTCTGCTACATCCTCTCTACTTCACTGAATCAGTTTTCTCACACATTGTCGGTCTTGAGACTTCTCATGATGTCTAGACTTCGCTTGAGAATCTTCATGCTCCTCAATCTCAAGCTTGCACAATGTAGTTAGAGCATCGACTTTGATCTCTAAAGAAGGGCTCTCTTTCCATGGAAGCCTTTGTTAAAAAAGCCAAGAGCATTGCAGATCATCTTTTTGTAGCTACTCTTCCCATATTTGATTTCCAATTAGTTCTTAGCATCCCTGGTGGCTTGGGTTCGGAGTATGATGCATTCGTTACCTCAGTTACATCTCGTCTTGATCCACTACCTCTTGATGACTTCCTTGGCCTTCTTTACAATCAAGAAGTTTTTCTTGAAAGCCGCACCACTAAAACTCCGATAGAGTCTTCTCCAATTGTGAATGTTGCAGTCAAAACATATGATGCCTTGAATACTCTCTCCAATGGCCGAGGACGTGGCCGAGGACGAGGCCAATGGCCAAGGCTGTGGTCGCAATTTTGGAGCTTACTCTTATTCTCGAATCATCTGTTAGGTGTGTGGCAATATAGTTTACTCAGCTCCCCGATATTACCAGCGATTTAATCCTAGTTATAAAGCCAATACTGGCTCTCCATCTGCAATGTATGCCTCTTCAACTCGTGAGTTGTTTGACCCATACTAGTACACAAACTCTAGTGCCACTCATCATCTTATGGCTGACATGGCAAATTTGAACATTTGGACCGACTATTCTAGCATCGATCAAATCCACATTGCAAATGGGTTAGGTTTGCAAATATCACATATTGGTTCTTCCATCTTACATTCTCCTATCCATTCTTTTAATCTACAAACTGTTTATAATGATCCATCTATCAAGAAGAATTTATTATCTGTTTCTCAATTTACCAAGGACAAAGATGTGGTATTTGAATTTCATCATACTTTTTGTTGTGTCAAGGATCGATCGTCAAGGAACCTCTTGCATAAAGGCCACAATAAGAATGGACTCTATTGTCTCAATAATGCATGTACCACCGGTAAAGATCCTTTGCAATCTAATAAATCACCACTAGCTCCATCCTGCTTCATTGGTGAACGAGTTTCTGCTTCTATTTGGCATGAGCACTTGGGTCATTTGACTGCCCGCATTACTTCTTTAGTTATTTCAAAGAATGTCTTGCTGATATCTACTTCTTCCTCATCTAGTTTCTATGAATCATGTCACTTGGGCAAGTCGTATCGTCTTTCCTTTACTAGATCATTAACCACTTGTAATGCTCCTTCGGAAATACTTTATTCTAATCTATGGGGACCATCTCCCACTACGTCAGTGAATGGTTTTCGTTATTTTATCATTTTTATTGATGCTTATAGTGGATACACATGGCTTGTTCCACTTACTGTGCTGATGCTCTTCATACTTTTGTGTAATTTAATTCCCAAGTGGAAAAATATTTCATTTGTAAAGTCAAGGCCCTTCAAACCGATGGAGGTGGTGAGTATAAGAAATTTGATCCTTATCTCCGTCTTCATGGCATCCTACACTATCTCTCATGTCCGCACATGCCGGAACAAAATGGTCGGACTGAGCACAAACACCGTCACGTTGTAGAAATTGGAATCACATTGCTTACCAAAGCTTTTGTACCTCATCTATATTGGACTGATGCTTCAGTCTTTTTGATTAATTGCATGCCTACAACGGTGTTGGATGGATTGTCTCCTTATCAAAAATTGTTTGGCCGAAAACTTGATTATCTACAGTTGCGTGTTTTTGGATGTGCCTGCTACCCTTGGCTGCATCCTTATACTCGCCATAAACTTGATGATAGAACAATGCAATGTATCTTCATTGGCTATTCTCCTCATCACAGTGGCTATCGTTGTCTGCATCGTAACACTAGCCGAATATATATCTCTCATCATGTGGTTTTATAGGAGTGCTCGACAATTGTCCTCACCATCGCCAAGTGCCCCTGTTTGCATTAATTATTCCTCTATTAAGCCTCCCTAGCTTCGGGGGTGTCCACAGCTACATCAATTCCGTTAAGTGCGTCTAATATCATTGGCAACTCCTTATCACAACTTCAACAATCATCTGCTTCCACAATCCATGTGGATCCTCTTCTTCAGAAGCTCCACCCTTACCATCTTCTCAACCTCAACTACCAACTTCTACCCATCCAATGGTCACTCATCTAAAAAATAACATTCGTAAACCAAAGGCTTTTCTCTCCACTAAGCACCCACCGTGTTCTTGTTGTCACTCAAGCTTGACACCAAGTAAATTCACTTGTTTTTCCATTGCAAATAAAGACCCTAACTAGCAACAAGCTATGGCCAGTGAATATAATGCTCTCATTCAAAATGGCACTTAGGAATTGGCTCCTCATCACCATTCCATAAATGTCGTGAAATGCAAGTAGATTTATCGCTATAAACCAAGGCTGATTGCTCCATTGATACAAATCATGACTTGTTGCGAAGGGCTTTACTCTTAGATTATGATTAAACTTTCAATCCAGTTATCAAACTGGCAACGATTCGAGTTGTTTTCTCTTTAGCTGTTACTTATAAATGGTCTCCACACCAATTGGATGTCAAGAATGCATTTCTCTATGGCACCATCAAAGAAGAAATCTACATGAAGCAGCCCTAAGGATTTGTTGATTGATGTTATCCTATCCATGTATGCCGACTTCGGAAAGCTTTGTATGGGCTAAAACAAGCTCTAAGGGTATGGTTTTCTCAACTAAGCTCATAACTATTATCTATTAGGTTTGTGGCTTCCATTGCTGACTCTTCATTATTCATTCCATTTTCATCGTAGTAAAGGTATCCCCACAATGATGAATTCATCAGCTATGTGATTGCTAAGGAAGAAGGAAGACAATATTGGTCATATAACAAAGTTAAAAAAAAATGACTCGTCTCTATTTGAAAATGCGAGAATTTGTTTCTAGACACATTCTCCCGACATATGTGATTGTCAATTGTAAAATTTGTGAACCTTGTGAAGACAGGCGGCTTTGTGGCGGGTGGCACCAATTCTTTGGCTGCTCTTCTAAGCAGGCTATACATGGTGGACTCTGGGAATTCTTTAGTCTTCTTCCAACATCGAAGTGGACTTCTTTTCTACATGTGTGCCTTTCCTTTTGCTTCGCGTTGTCTATGTTACGGTCAAGAAGCTCCCAGTAGAATTACGATATAGCCTTGAAGAACTGGTTACTATCTAGATTCATCTATGCATGGTCGACAAGGAGATTTCGAAAATCGAGATCTGTATGTACTTGAAATTTAAGCGGTTGATGACAACTTCATCTGTACACATCTTCAAATCTTGACATTGTCTATGTAATTCTTTTGCCGTATTTGTTACCAATGAATCTTCTTGAAGTCTTATACTGGGTCAGCTTTAGGTGGATGCTTTGGATGGAAGATCAGGTGTGTTATCTGCATCATATTAAACCATCATGCGAGTGATAAAAAGTGAATCCGATCAGTGGAATTAACTGAAATGAAACAGTGTTGTCCTGAGACTGAATTTGCAACGAACATCAACCCGGACTTGTGCATTACATGCAAAAGCATGACAGCTGAACATTCTGCTATGAATGAATGCAGGTGGATTCATATACAGGTAGGACTTGCAGCAAACCAGCAAAACACGAAAGCCTGATGGTTGGACTCACAGATTTTAGACCTTGACGCAAATAGAAGAAGATGAAGCAAATAGATAAGCCTTTGGTGGAAGTAGATAGATAAGCCTCAGTAACTTTAGCAACTAAATAATGTCTCGTAATTCTTTCTTTCACTACGGGACTGCAAAAAGAAAAAGAAAAGAAGCCAATTCATACAAATATCCAATTCATCATTGACATTAATTAACATTAAAAAACCATTTTCAGCATACAAATGCATAAAATACATCAATCCAATCTATAGTCTCTAGTGATACGTACGTTTGGCCTTCATTAGATTCGTAAGTCTTGAGCTTTTTCTTATAATTGATCTCAATTCCATGATTTCTTCCTAGCAGCAACAACATGCTTTGGAGGAGCTGTTCCAGCATGAGATGACTAAGGTTGTGCACTGGCTTGGGGCTGGGGGTTTGGATTTGATGGTGGTTGTTGCTGTGATGGTGCGTTTGCAGCAACATGCTTTCCAGAGGACTTTCTTAATGACTGACGTTCAGAACTGGCTGGGACTATAATGGTACCATTGCCTTTGCCTTTGTAGCTACATGCTACTTGGTTTGAACAACCTCAAACGGGATGAGCTGCGTTGGTTGTACCTTCGTTGATTGCAATGCCGTCAATCTTCTCTAAATTTTGAGCTTGGCTGAAGAACATGACTCGACGAAGAAGAAGACAAGTCAGAGGAAGAAGAAGATGACTTGAACAAAGAAGGGGACTCAATGAGTCTTGTGTGAACCCCCTCTAGAGCTTAGAGTTAAATATTGAGCATACAATACTAGCCAATGGAATAGACCCTTGATGTTTGGTTTGATAGAGATTAATTAATGGATATGATCATTGATGTTTGATTTGTGACTATGAAATGAATGAGTATTTCTGTGTTTCACTAGACTTATTTTACAACTCATGATGATAGTAGACGTACGAAATTTCTATTGAAAGAGGTATAAGTCATTTTTTTGATAAGCCTCACTAACTTTAGCAACTAAACAATGTCGTGTAATTCCTCTCTTTGACTACTTGACCCCAAAAGAAAACAAAAGCCAATTCATACAAAGAAACAAATCATCATTGACATTAATTAACATTAAAAACCATGTTCAGCATACAAATGCATAAAATACATCAATCCAATCTATGGTCTCTAGTGATCTGCACGTTGGCCTTCACTTCATCCATAAGTCTTGAGCTTTTCCTTCTTGTTGATCCCAATCCCGGGATGTTCTTCCTAGCGACAGCACCATTCTTTCAAGAAGCTGTTCCAGCATGAGATGACTGAGGTTGGGCACTGGCTTGGGTCTGGGGGTTTGGATTTGATGGTGGTTGTTGCTGTGTTGGTGCCTTTGCAGCAACATGCTTTCCAGGAGACTTTCTTAATGACTGAGGCTGGGACTAAGATGGTAGCTTTTCCCTTGCCTTTGTAGCAACATGCTACTTGGTTCGAACAACCTCAAATGGGACGAGCTTCGTTGGTTGTAGCTGCATTGATTGCAATGCCATTGATTTTCAAAGTTTTCTCCGTCGATTTTCTCTCAATTTTGAGCTCCAATGAAGAACATGACTCAACAATGAAGACAAGTCCGAGGAAAAGAAGATGACTCGAACGAAGAAGGGGACTCAGTAAGTCCCATGAGAGCCACTTCTAGAGCCTTGAGAGTAGAAGATTGAGCATACGAGACTTGTCAATGGAATAGATCATTGATGTTTAGTTTGATAGAGATTGATCAATGAGTTTGACTATGGATGTTTGATTTATGATTATGAATTGAAAGAGTATTTCCATATTTCACTAAACGTATTTTACTGTTAATTATGATGGGAGATGTACAAAATCACAATTGAAAAAGGTATAACTGTTTTTTATGATATTATATGTATGTTACATACTGGATTTGGCATTATTGTGTATCCAGTACTAGTTTATGGTTATGCATAGTGGATGCTCAATACGGTTTGAAGAGATATCTACTATCCACTAAGCTATAACTGCTCACCCCATTTGCTCCAAATCTTTTTCAGGTACATTAGCTAGCGGCAAGTAGGACAAGTGATGACGAGGAACTTTGGTAGTTGAGTTTTGGGTAAGAGTTAGGGTAGTTGGATATATGTCTGGTGTTTTTTGTTAGGTTTAGTTGAGTTGGGGATGTATGCATACGTTTTAATGGATTACAGAAACTCTATTTCTATAACCAACTCATTATCTTATCATATATATAGATTGATATATATTTTGATAACATAATATGTCGGTTTGCATTTGAGGATGTATTCTTCAGGAAGAAGGATGGTTGTGTCATTACCATTATACCTGTAGGAGTCGGAGGGTGAAATATATGGTTTCGAGCTCTCTTGCTCGGTGATGGAAAAGGGGCATTGGACAAGAGGAGTGACGTTTGCTTCAAGCATCGACGACAGTTCGCAAATGCTCTCTAATGGGGCCTTACTCAGGATCGCTCCACATGTAACATCTCTGATCACCACAAGACAAAGGGCTGTTGACCTTGGCAGAATTTAAAGGGAAGGAAGGTCCGGCGGCGGCGGAGGCGAAGGAGAGGCTTTTACCGCAATTTGAAAGCAGTGGAGAAGGGTGTCCATAGGCAAAGATAACACAATTTCAAGAACACGTTAAGCCTAACATAGAAAAGGTCATGTGCCATATCATTCCCAACCGTTTAGTAATTTGTATATCATTATCTATATTATTGCGAAGACATAAAATGAATATAGCAATACACCATGAAATAGGATGAAACCTACTCCATTTGACAGGTAAAATAAAATAATTGATAAATTGGTAAAATCGATATTGAAGCAGTAGATTCAATGATGAATCGATAGATACATAAAAATATGATATTGCGTAGGTTCGCTTGATGGATACGCATTATTTAAATCTTGACTTAAATTGAATGTAAGTTGGAATTGAGAATTATAAGATATTAAGAACAATATCGGTGAAGGGTACAACAGGAACCGCAAATAATGATAATCTAATGAGTATAATGTCAAAGAGAAACATTTCTTATTAGCTAGTTGACTGATTAATCTACAACTAAAAGTAAATGAAAAATTGTATTGTGTACACTATTCTTGTTTAGCTAATGACTAAGAAGAAACATGTAAAAATCTTAGAAAGTTGATTACCCTATAGAGAAAGTGACAAAGTTTTCTGAGATTCTTTGGAAGTGAGAGAGAAAGTCCTGACAGATGACCCCTGTAGAGGAAAGGATTAGAGATTCGGAAATCAATTTCCGAATTTGAATAAGTAGAAATACACGAAAGGTAGTACTTAGATGGCAAAATTACAACACATACTGTCTTGCATATAGGGATCTTGCTGCTCCATCGTGTGGCTTCAATACATGGAATTAACTAAAATAAAAGCGAACATGGCAATCCTTATTACAAAGTGAAAAGGAACAAATAATAAAAGGCAATATGGAAAAACAAAAGGTAATTTGGGAATTCTTACCAAAAAAGGGATGGAGATTGGAAAAAATCCTTATCTGGCCACCTTGTCACAACCGCATTACCTTTTATTTTTTTATTTCTTACTTTGGGATAATAATTGCCACATAAGATCAGTTACAAATCAAGTATAATATCTTCTGTATTGCTTAATTAAAGGAGAGAACACTAGAGCAACTTTATTATCGCTATTGTCTAGAAAAGGAAACAATTGTACTTTGCAGACGGATTTCACGATATTTTTTCTAATCATAAAAGGCTAGGAAATACTAGCTTGATGTATCAAAACTTGAAGGGACTTTTTTTGGTTGAAAAAAGTGAGATTGATAGACAGTAATTGGCTAATTTAAACGCGGAAAGGGATCCATTACACAAAATCATATTGATTTCATGAAAAACATTGACCAAATGATCATTAATAAATACATTTTATGGTAGTTTTGGATATCTCCAGAATTATTGATAAGTTCTAGGCCAAATCATTGGCAACTAGGGAATACAACAGCACATCTGGCTGGATGCCAAAAAGAGAGGGAAAGAGAAGTGGAAAGAAGTTGTCTCGCACCCCGACTGTAGTCCCTAACTATCCATTTTGTGTTGTTTTGGATTCAGGTAACCTTTGTAGATAGTCATTTATGCACAATTGGGTCACACAAATTAGGTGTATCGCATCATTTCGGATTTCGACAAATATAGCCTACTCTTATTGGCTTTTACAGGTTGAATAGAAACATTATTAAAAAGTCAAGATTAAGAATGTGACTATTCCTCTCACATGGCCCACACCTTTACGGTCCATCGCAAATCTCTTATTGCTTTTAGGACCCCTCTCATATTAATGGCCCATATATCGTCAACTCAAAAATGTGTCCTCGATTCAATGCTCTCATACTTTGCCAGATTTTTCAAAATGAATTTTGTTTTACGTACTTACGACCTCAAGAGCGGTAGTTCTTGATATGATATCAATGTTACAAGTTCGACACCGACATAGCCTGGCACTTATCAACCTTTTTATTTGTTAAAAAAGATTAACATTGAGACGTTTCGGTAGTGATAGTAGATGAAATGAATAATAAGTACAAGGGTTAATAGCACAAAAAAATCATAAATTAGTATATCTCCGACAAATTTACTGCAAATTAATTTTTGGATTACAAAAAAATCAAACCGTTATACTTGTGACAAATTTACTCCAAACTAATTTTGGGTCACCAAAAACCCTAAGTTGTTACACTTGTGACATATTTACTCTCCATTAGCTTCCGTCAAATTTTACTTGAAAAAGTTGAGCTGGATGACACATGATAGTAACTCAATTGACATGGCATATTCATGTGGAAATTCATATCAATTTGAAGTAAATTTGTTATAAGTGTACTGGCTTGGGATTATTGGTGACCCAAAATTAATTTGGAATAAATTTTTCACAAGTATATCAATTTAGAGTTTTTTGTGGCATTAACCCTAAGTACAAATTCTTTACCCAAAAAAAAAACCCTAAGTACAAATTGAAAGACACAAAATGAAGAGACAAAGCTATAAAGTAGATGCTAATCGAAATCTACATGATGAATATAAGTGTGTATATGAATTTTTAAAAGAGAATTGAGATGGTCCTTATTCCATCTAAATTGTAATGAAGCAATTCACAACATCATCTTTCTCTCCCATACATTTAGACGAGAGGTTTCCTCCCTAATTGCGTCGAAGGATTCCATGGAAAACAAATATCAAAGTCTCTAGTGTTCTTGTTGAACCTACAAGGACCATTGGGTGAGATCTGCCAGACACACAAGGAGCATTGATGTTGGTCTCTTTTTTGCGCATATATATCAAACCGCTTAGTTGACCTGGCCATGCAAAGCTGCAAAAGAATAATGTCGTCCCAAAGAAATTGGGTTGGAATGAGAATTTTCATTTGCTCGTTATATTTTGGACTCCAAGATCATCCTCCTTGGATTTGCAATGGACTGTTAGAGTAACCCCACCCGGCAAATTGTTATCGATCTCAACATATGTCTTGCCCCAAACATCTCCCACACAACTAGTAAGCAACAAAGAATAAATAAATATGAGCTTAGCTGATGAATTCATCGTGGTGGGATATTGTTGCTTCGACATCAACAACATTCAGCTATATATGGATGAAGAATTGAGGATAACAGATTTTGCCAGCTTGCCACAACCATATTACCTTTTTTTTCTTTTTCTCCTTTTTTACTATTAGAATTGTTATATTGCCTCTTTTTCCCCTTCTTTTATAGTCTGGGATAAGCATTGCCATATTACCTTGTATATTCTTTCCCTTTTATCATGGCATAAGAATTACCAAATTGCCTTTTATTATTCTTATTTTTTACTTTGGGATAATAATTGCATATAAGATCAGCTACAAATCAAGATTAATATCTTGTGTATAGCTTAATCAAAGGAAATAAAATGACCACTTTGTTGTAGCTGTTGTCTAGAAATCGAAACAATTACACTTTGCAGATGCCATCTATTCACTGATCTTTTTTTTTTTTTGGTAATCATGAAACGTTAGGCAATGCTAAACACATTGAGAACTTTTAGTCACATGATGTATCAAAACTTTAAGGGACTTTTTGGGAAAAAAAAGTGACATTGATAGGCAGTACTTCGTTTCTTTAATTGGAAAAGGGAACCATTGCACAATCTCATTTTGATTTTGTGAAAAAACTTGACGAATGACGCTAAAGAAATTAACTTTTATGGTAGTTCTCAAAATCTCTAAGAATTATTGCTAAGTTTTATGCCAAGTCTTTGGCAACTAGGGAATCCAGCTGCGACTTGGCTAGATACCAGAAAGAGGGAAAGAGAAGTGGCATAAGGAAGTTGCCTTGCGCCCCTAAGCATTAGCTACCTACCCATTTTGTGATAGTTTTCGATTCAGGTACCTATTTTAGAAGGTCATTTTGCGTACACATTTGGCACACAAATTGGTTGCACATGAAAAATTAGAATTGCTCACCAAGAGGATGATAAATTATTTGTAATAGAACATATTAGTTCTTCTTTAGTCTTAATTTTGAGTACATGAGATGATCCCTATGCATAAGACAATATAATTTCGAATTGCTTTATTAAAATTAAGCTTACATTCAAACATATATATATATATATATATTAATTGCACTATGAGAACTTGTCTAATAAATCATAAATCTATTGTGTAGATTTCAATTCATTGCTAAATATTTCAATTGTGTTAATTGAGTCATAAATCTTAGCACAAAATTCCAATATAGTCCTTCCATGGCCTCGCCAGCTTGTGGCGAGGCTCCTACCGATCTGGCGAGACTCGAGCTTGACCTCGCTGGATTTGGCAAGGTGGAGCTTCGTTCGAGGTCGGCGAGGCTCTGCTCGTCAGAATTGGGCGACCTCGAGGCTCACCTGAGGCTGGTGGTTGGTAGCTTGCCGTCGTCGTGGCTGGCCACTAGCCAAAAATAAAGGAAATAGAAAAAATAAAAATAAAAATAATTAAAAAATCAATTTAAAAAAATATTAAAATCATTAAAATGATTGCATGAAGTAAAATCAAATTAGATTTTATATACTAAACGTTGGAAAATATTTTCTAATTCATTTTCAAGTTTTAGCCAAGCACTGAAAATTTTTTTATTTTCTTGGAAAATGACTTCATGAAAAATATTTTATAAAAATGTTGCATTTTTCACGAAACAAACAGAATCTCAATTTAAAAAAAATTGTAAAAATTGTTCACTAGCTTTGTATTATATGAAAATGTTTTAGTAGTATAATTTTTAAAAAAAGTCATAAGAAACAAGTTTTCCTATATTTAGTTAAATATAGAAGCGTTTTATTAATATGGGTTGGGTCGGATATAGGTTGAGATATTTATATTACAAATAAATAGATCATAAACGGGTTAATGGGTCAATTTGGATTGGACCATTTATGACACGACCCAAACCCGATCCGACCTACTTGTTTAACATGTCTACATTTTAGATAGAATAAGAATCATCTTTGTTAGTATTTAAATAAATATATATTTTCCAACCCAAAAAAATAAATAAATATATTCACATGCGTGTGTTTTTCTTCTAATATCCTCATCATTTCGATTTCGATTGAGTTTTCTCTTCTTTTAGTATTGTTTCTTCGTATTGTGCCATTTTGCTTGTACTTATTATTTGTATTGTTTCTTGTTGCTATCAAATGTTTCAATGTAAACCTTTTACAATAAAAAAAAGGGTTAACAAGTGTCAAGTCGTGTTGATTTCGAATTTGTAACGCTAGAGTAAATATCAAGAACTTATATGGTTTTTAAGCCCATTTTACCACCTCTATTCCTACCTTCTAAAAAGACGGCAACTTCATTTGCATGGGAAGCGGGGCCAGTCGCACAAGCTTTATATCTATTCAACGACGGCTCTGCCTATAAATGACCGAATATGTCAATTTTTTCTTTTACTTTATCTGGGTATTACAAACTAGAGTATATTTCTTGTTTGTACGTGAGCTAGAGAGGCACACAGAGGTGCAACATGACGTGAGCTGACTCATAGAGAGAGAGAGAGAGAGAGAGAGAGAGAGAGAGAGAGAGAGAGAGAGAGAGAGAGAGAGAGAGAGAGAGAGAGAGAGAGAGAGAGAGAGAGAGAGTGCACGCTCACGTACCATAGACCACGTACATGGAAAGTGCACTAATTTCTGTTCATTTTTAAGAGGAAAGGATTTTGCTGCGACGTACAAGAATGAAGTTCTTTTGTGCAACGTCAATAAAAGATATAAATTATATCATGACATATCAGCCCCCAAGTGAACAAGTTCTGCCAATGAAAGCCAAAATTACAAAAAATATGCTGTACTAGTGGATTTAAACTTCAAGAGGCTATTCTAGAGCTTCAAGAGAGAATGTGGTGATGGAACTTCTATGAGCATCCATCCAAGCTTTTCTCCTTGGATGAACGTAACTGCTCCCTGTCGCGAACTAAAAATCAGGCTTTCCGATCTTAGGCTAATGTATTAATAGATTAATTAAATTAATTAACCTAGCTCGAATTCTCCCAAACTTTATCAATTCGCAACCTAAGTCCAATTATGAGCATGCAAATATTTTCAATGGGAGTCGCCACTAATCATTTAAGGTAGGTTGATTAGAAACCTAAATAAAATAGCGGGAGTACTATTTTATTTCCAAGAACCAGAGATTACAAATCCGGGAATTTGGTTACGCTAGATTACCCTAACGTCCTTTCGGTACCAATTTCAAGAAAAATGCTCAATTTGGAAATTTTGATAAATTCTGACTTAGAGCTCAAAGGTGCAATTTTTTTTTTGATTTTCTTTTTTTTTATGATTTTTTTGGTATTTTTGATGTTTTTTTTAATTTAAATTTAAATCGCAAATCTTTTAGTAGAAAGATTATAACTGCTAAATCTTTCGAATGAAGTTTCGATCTGAAGCCTGATAGATCGACCCTAAAAATTCGAAATATCCGCTATGAAAATAACTCTATGTAAAGCCTGATAGATAGATTTATTCTCTTGCGTGCGGTTACGGATTAGGAGATTTTCCTAATCGATCACATCTTGAAAATATTTTGCTATCTTGAATATCTTGGATATATTCAAAAGATTTCGAAAATTTCAAATTCTATCCAAATTTGACAAGTAATACACATCCAAGATTTCCAAAGAATATTCAGTTAAATCGCAGTCTTTAAATTAAGCAAGGCACCTTCTATCATTTAAATATTCACACAAAATTGTAATATTTCAAACCAAGGAGCAATATACTAAAAAATCAAATTAAATGAGATTTTTACCCAATTTGAATATTTGCTTTCCAAGTTTGGATGTCTCGGGATCAGCGGACGGTGGCTCGCGATGGCGTTTGTTGGATGACGCCGGAAAGACTGTCGGCCTAGAATGGTGTCCTGGTGGTGTGGTGTTCACAGTGATAAACCTGCAAAACAGAGCGATATACTTCGCCGAACAGGAGCTTGTGTAGGACGGGGGCAGTATTGACGCGGGATGAAACGTAGCGGCTGCGTCGCTCAGGATAGAAAGAAAACAGCAACGTCGATGGAGCAGCAGCGTCGAGTGAGACTAGCAGGAAACTGGAAGGGTGGCTTCGTAGTGGAGATGTGCCTTTTTGGAGTCTTCCTGTAATGCGCAGAACGTGCTCCTCTTTTGAACAGTGGTCAAAGTCCTTCTTCACCCAACTTCCACCACTTGGCTCCCTCTCATGACTTTTCCTTTTGTGGTGTTGTCTCCGGCCCTACACTCTACTTAGCAATTTAATGAGAAAGAATCGAACCTCATCAGAACTCTCCCAAACTTGGATCGGGGAGTGAATGTTGCGGGATGATGGAGCAACGGAGAGAGTATACTGATGTTGTCTTGCGGATGTGAAGGTGCAGGATGCGGAGAGCAAAACAGAGAGTGGAAGCTCAAGGACATGCAGCTGTGCCTGTGGATGAACGATGGCAATCCTCCAGAGAGAGAGACAAAGGAGTTCGATGCCGGGTGGACGCTGAGGGCCGCCGTGAGAACACCCAAAGGGAGAGAGTACCGCCAGTGCACTTTGCTCTTCTCCAAACACACTCTCTCCCTTTCTCTTCAATTGTGGTTGTGAGTTTCTCTGTGGACGATGGATCTGGCAGAGAAAGCAAGCTCTCAGTCCAAAGCGGAGACCCCCACGATTTCTCTTCTTCAATGGTGATCCCCCGTCTATTTTCTCTGTGAATCCTTCTCTATGTTGCTGCTTCTCTCAATGTCCCCTTGTATCTCAATTGTGTGGCCTTTTATAGGTGGCGTACCCTAGGGTTTTCATAGAAAAAGATAGAACTCAATTTTCTTCAAAAAATTCTAGAATATATTTCGCCTTATCCTTTCCTTTTTCAACCCTTTCTTTGTTGACCAAATTTTTGTACGCAATCCACAGAATCAATTTTGCCCTCTTTCTTTATATTCACTTCCCAGGACAAATCAATTTAACAAATACCCCACTGAATTTTGGTAATGATAATTAATGGGCTAAGTCAAATTTTCATTACCGTTAGCTTAGTCTAGTTAAGCTCAGAATCATTCACTCAAGTCCATCCACCGCCGGTCCAATGCAAATGCAACTATATGAGCCAATTACTATAATTGCTCCTAAAATCTATATATAATTTAATAAATTAATTTTTTCTAGGGACCGGGATCGATCCCTAATTTTTATATAATGAATGACTAATTGGGTTTCCAAAATTCAAGTGTCAACAGCTGCCCCTCTTTGAGTGGAGGCTCGCAGAGGTTTTGCTCAAAGACTGAAACCTAAATTTAAATCATGCAAACTAATGAATGATCTTTTTCTTCTTCTTCTCTTTTTTTTTTTTTTGGTTTTAATTCCAATTTTTCAAATGCAATGATGTGTGATATGAAAACAATAAGGAACGTATGCTAAGGCTTCTCACTTCGTGAAGAGTGGTGAAAGAGCCTTACATACGGATCGCACAAAAAGCGCCCAAGTGAGGGAAAGCTTTATAATGTTGTGAACTCCCTCGATCTTCAAACTTCTAGTCTACTGGAAGTAAGGTTCTCAAGGTATCGGATTGCCTATCTGTTACCTGTAGTTTCCTACAGATGCAAAATAACACATGACATGAAGAAAGAATTAAGAGGAACGTGTTGCCTATACCACTAGGTAATCACGAAACGGATCATGTCACATGTTCTATTGGGTGAGCATGAAATTAGTTGTGCCACCTATTCCACTGGGTGAACACGGAATGAGAAACTATGCCGCTTGTTCCATTAGGCAAACATGAAATGGGATGTGCTGTCTATTCCACTGGGCAACACAAAGAGATATGTCACCTATTCCACTTGGTGAACATATGAGAGAGATCATGTCTCCTATTCTACTGAGTGAACACAAAAAGAGAAACAATGAAGAATAATTAGCAGACGTACCTGAATTCTTCTCATGACAGAGCTAATTGCATTGCACCTGTTTTTACCTAAGAAAAGGTTAAAATAACACATGCGCATGGGCAAAGAAAACATCATTCATGAATCTACCTGCATTACCGAGCTTCACTGGGGAATTTATCAATAAGAACAACAATTTCGTCCTTTTGACAATTTGATCATATTAAATGAGAGACTTTTAGTCAGAAAGGACTTTCCACTCACTTTCAATGAAAGGCTTTTGACCCGACCTTTGATGCGGGTATAAGAATTACTCAAACTCTCTTTATCGTGCTTGACAAGAGTTCGGATATTCTTAAAATCAATATGATTTAGCTAATCTGAGAGGTCTTTATAAGGACTGAAACTCAGGCTCAGTCAAAGGTTTTACAATGGGGACTCATGAGAGTCATAGCTTTGAAAGAATTGATATCACCAGCTACTCTAGGTTTATAAGTCAGGAATGTTGCAAAAATGAGATAAAAAAATCTAGCTCGCACTTTTTCGAGCAACATTTATAAGCATTTGACACTCTACATTAACTTAAGTGCCCTATTTTGAAGAGACTTCAGTAAGGGTTGTAACGTAGATTCGGGTAGGCTTGAAATGAATGGTCTATTTCCATCAAAGGGGGTATTATGAACATGGAAATTGGTGATCATCCAATCATGCTACTGGTACCATTGATCTATCTCTAGCGATTGCTTCACAAATGAACCTTCAAACGGTCTTTTCTTGAAGAATGATCTTGCATATCGACTCAGTTCTCGCCGAAGCCTTTCTTTCTCTCATCATTTTTTTTAGAGAGAGAGATTTTCTTTTCGAGAGATTTTTCTCCCTCTTTTTTAAGAGAGCTTTTTCCGAGAGAGAGAACTTTGATTCAATGGAGTCCTTTTTCGTCCTTTGTGATGAATTTTCTTTTGAGCTCCCATTTGCCTCAAGTCACCTTGAACTTGGTTTGAGATGATTTCATTTGTTTATCACAAGAATGATTATCAATCGGGTTGAAATGAATTCACTGCTCAATTTGGGTATGCAAAGGGTATAATGTGTAAGGATATAGAAAGAAATGCTCTTCGTCATATCTAAGGCACTCGAGCTAACACAGAATTTACATGCAGTAAATATACTTGAAGATTAATGCAAGTGGAAGCAAGAAAATTCTAACCATTTTGAACTTTCTAAGAAATTGCCCCCAGTATGGGGTTGTTCCTAACAGGGTAACAAATGAAATTTCGTTCAAAGGATTAAACAAATATAACCTGTAGTGTTTAGATGGAGGGAATGAATGCCTCTCATCATTTTGGTCGTCATACTTTTCGTGAGATAATTTTTTACCTTATCAGCATGGAATTTTCACTCAACTTGCACTAGGGATTATTATTCAGGACGTGTATGGAAATGACTTGCCTTTCGTCATCTTGAAGTCTCTCATGTAATATGATTGCTTCATTAGGACAGAAATAGATTGCCAAATCAAAAGCCTTCCTGAAACCAAGCTTAGCAACATAACAAGAAAATCAATTGATTCATGAAATTCAATTTGTGACAAAGTTAGAACGAATACAAATCAAGTGTAATACTTCTTCACAGAATTAGAATTAACTAGACTGGAAAAAACACGACCATCCATCTCTGCCAAAATCAAAGCACCTCCTAGAAGGACTTTCTTCACAATGTACGGGCCGCCATAATTTGGGGCGAATTTTCCTTCTGCAAGAGGAACTATTGGCAATAACTTCCGCAGGACAAGGTCGCCTACCTGAAAATGTCGATGCTTGACTTTCTTGTTGAAAGATTTAGCAACTCATTGTTGGTAGCACTTGCCGTGACATAGAGCTCTAAGCTTTATCTCATCAATCATGTTCAACTGGTCCAATCTCTGCTGGATCCAATTTGCTTCTGACAATTGTACATGTGAAAGAATACATAATGAAGGAATTTTAACCTCAACAGGTAGAACTGCTTCGATACCGTATACAATAGAATATAGAGTTGCCCCTGTAGATGTTCGGATAGAAGTTCGATATGCCATAAGTGCAAAAGGTAATCTCTCATGCCAATCACGATAGTTTTCGGCTGTTTTAGCCAAAATTTTCTTGATATTCTTGTTGGTTGCTTCGACTGCTCCGTTTATTTGCGAACAATATGGAGAGGAATTCAGATGCTTGATCTTGAACTCCTTGAATAGATCATTCACCAATTTATTATTTAGATTTGACCCATTGTCAGTAATTATGGTCTCAGGTGCACCATATCGAGCAATGATGTCTCGACGAATGAACTTCACCACATTCTGGGCTGTCATTGTCGTATAGGACATAGCTTCGATCCACTTCGAAAAATAATCGATAGCGACCAGGATAAACCGATGTCCATTTGACGCTTTAGGATTGATTGGACCAATCACATCAATGCTCCACATAGAAAATGGCCATGGTTCAGACATCTGATACAATTTATTCGGAGGAGTATTAATCTTGTCACCATGGATCTGGCATTTGTGACAACTCCGCACATGCTAAATGCAATCACTCTCTAAAGTGAGCCTGTAATAACCCATCCTCATTATCTTCCTTGCTAGCATATGACCATTCATGTGTGGATCACATACTCCCTCATGTACTTCTAGCATCAAATGAACAGCCTCGGTTGAATCAACACACCTTAATAAAATCGAATCATAGGACCGTTTGTATAGGCATTCTCCGCTCAAGAAGAACTTCGACGCCATTTTCTTGATATACTTTTGGTCAGATGCGGTATTTTTCTCAGGAAACTCCTGTGTTTGAAGATATACCTTGATATCATGATACCACGGCTTGCCGTCGGGCTCCTCTATCAAGGCCATGCAATAAGCCGGTTTCTATAAACACTCTATCTTTAAAGGTTCAACTTCTAACCCACTTGTCACTCGTAGCATTGCTAATACATAGCCAGAGCATCGACAAAATGGTTTTGAGTCCTTGACAAGTGTTCAAACGAAATGTCTTCAAATTCTTCCACCAACTCTCTTAAATAGGCATGATAGAGCTGCAACTTAGCATCTCTAGTTTGCCACTTACCAACAGTCCGAAGAATAATGAGGGCTAAATCTCTAAACACCTTAGGTCGAGCTACTTTCATTTCGATTACAGCTTGTAACCTGAGGATGCATGCTTCATATTTAGCGATATTGTTTGTGCAAGGAAATATTAGTTTTGCCGTCACTGGATAATGTTGTCCGCCTGGGGATATTAAAACTGCCCCGATACCTAATCCTGACAAGTTTACGACCCTATCAAAATACACGGTCCATACATACTCATCAATTGGCATGACTCTATCCTCTAGCAGACCTAGATCCTCATTTTTCCCAGGATTTTCGGCCAGGACATCAGCAATTACTCATCCTTTGACTCATTTTTGAGACAAGAATTGAACATTGAATTCTGAGATGAGAATCTGCCATTTTGCCAGTTTCCCAACTAAAGCGAGTTGATTGAGCAAGTATTTGATGGGATTACACTCTGTTACAAGCAATATCTGATAGTGCAAAGTGTATTGCCTCAACCCGTGTAGCACTCAGACCAATGCTGCGCACATTCTTTCTGTTTTAGAATAGTTCATCTCAGAGGCGGTGAACTTCTTACTCAAATAATAAATTACAAGCTCTTTTCCATCCTCCTGCCTTTTCTGAGCAAGCGTGGCACCTAAGGACTCACTACGGATTGTAAGGTACAGTGTCATGGGTTGCCCAGGCGTCGACGGAACAAGCACTAGCGGATTCATCAAATAGTGCTTAAGCTTGTCGAATGCCTGTTTACATTCTTCATCCCATCTAACTAGTGCATTCTTCTTGAGAAGTTTAAAGAAAGGCTTCGCTGTCTTAGATAGCTGAGAAATAAATCTGGCTATATAATTTAGTCTACCCATTAAGCTACGAACTTTCTTCACCGAAGAGAAAGATTTTATTTCACAATTGGCCTTCACTTTTGACGGGTCAATCTCAATCCCTTTGTTACTGAAAATGAAGCCGAGTAGTTTGCTAGAGGCTGCCCCAAACACGCATTTTGCTGGATTGAGACCCAATTTGAACTTGCGAAGCCAGTCAAATAATTTCTTCAAGGTTTCTATGTGATCTTCTCCACGATGAGTTTTTGCAATCATGTTGTCAACATAGATCTCAATCTCATTATGCATCATGTCATGGAATAATGTGACCGTTGCCTGCTGGTAAGTTGCCCTAGCATTTTTGAGACCGAAGGGCATCACCTTGTAATGAAATGTCCCCCATGGAGTGGTAAATGTTGTTTTTAACTGATTATCCTCATTCATCAAGATCTGATTATAACCTGAGAGACCATCCATGAAGGAAAATAGTTCGAATCCGGCTGTGCTGTCCATAAGCACATCAATATGTGGGAGTGGAAAATCATCCTTAGGACTAGCTTTGTTCAGATCTCGGTAGTCAACACACACTTGAATCTGACCGTCTTTCTTCAACACTGGGACTATATTAGCAACCCATTTTGAGTATTGGGTAGTCTCAATAAATTCCACGTCAAGAAGTTTCATGATCTCTTCCTTGATCTTCTTTGCCAGTTCTGGCTTAGCTCTTTGCGACCTTTGCTTCATAGGCTCAACCGAAGGATTAGTCAGTAGACAATGTTCGATGATCGATCGATCAAGACCCAGCATGTCAATATAAGACCAGGAAAAGATATCTTGATAATCCTTCAACAATTGGCTGAAGCATTTTGCCACATCTTTAGGGAGGCATGCCCCAATCTTCACCTCTCTAGGATTCTTCATGTTGCAAAGATTGATCACTATGGTTTCTTCAATAATCAGAGGCTTAGATTTCTTATGGATTTTCAATTTTCATTGTATCTCTTCATCATTTGGATTAAAATCGTCTGATTCATCGGATTGACTTGCATCACATATATGAGGATCCATGATTCCCGTCCCTTCGCATGCCTCGAGATTAGTCCTGAAACATGAAAGAAAGGGATAAAAAAGACAAGACAGGGCTTAACTACATTCAATTTTTGAAAATTGATCATTGCTTTTTTGAAATTCATTTTGCTTTCGAAGACCTCGAGACGAGAATTCTTGAGAAGCCCAACCCTCAGTTCTTACCATAGATGACAATTTTTTTCAATCGTTGGTTATCGTCATCGGGTTGGTTTGGGGCACTTCAATAAGATTTAAAATGATAAAAACCTTTATGATTTTACTGATATCGAATCAATGAATTACATCTTATTAGATTGAAAAATTTAAGTGCAACATGAATTGGAATGAAAATCGAAAAAAAGCAATAAAGATTCCCACGCAAGGGAGATACGAAAATTGAAAATAATTACTCTTGAGGGCCAGCGCCATCTCTTCAAGTGGTCCTTCAGTGATTGCACCAATGGAGGTCTAAGCAAACCAATCGGTGAAGTAAGGTATACCATCATTAAAGTCACACTCTACAACCCTCGACTCCGGCTTCTTGAAAATACAAGGTGGCTGGTCATCCTTGGAATCATCAGACAAACTGACCAAAATCGCTTTACAATGCTTCTTAGGCAAGTCAGTTAGGGCTTGTGGCGACTTAGAAAATATAAGCCTGAGATCATTCTTAGTCGGGCTCGGCTTTAAATGTTCACACCCCTCACTACTCCAGCTAAGCGAAAGATATGATCAATGGGAGGTGGTAAGGGACTTTGATCTACTCCTCTTTGGCCTCTACAACAACTGAGGTCTTGTTCGCGACTTCCCAACCCATGATATCCCAAACCAGCCTTGTGGGATTGTCCATTTGTCCCAATTGGGACATGAATGCCTTGACCTTTCTTCCCAAGACCCTGACCTGGCTCAAAACCATTACCAGCCATGACTTTGGCCACCATGATAGTTGCATTAGAAACCTTAGGAATGGGCAACGATATACCAGAGGAAGCCTGAACAACTTGAACTATCTTAAATGAATGATAGCTATCCTCCTTAACATGATCGGGCTCTATGTATGTGACCAATGTCGCATTGAAGATTCGGTGATCTTCCTCTCCATAAACTGTAACCAAATTTGCTTCAGCTACAAACTTGATCTTCTGATGCAAACTGAAGGGCACTGCACCTGCATTGTGGATCCATGGCCGTTCTAACAAGAAATTGAAAGCAGAAGGGATATCTAGCACTTGAAAAAGAATATCGAATACTGAAGGTCCAATTTGCAGCTCTAAGTTAATCTGGCCAATCGCATCCTTCTTTACTCCATCAAAGGCTTGAACAGAAGTCTTGGCTGCTTGCATGATAGATAGATGAATGCTTAGCCTTTTCAAAGTAGCCAACGGGCATAAATTCAAAACTGAGCCGTTATCAGTAAGCACCCTAGTCATGTGAGTCTCCTTATACTTCATTGATATATGAAGTGCCTTATTATGACCAGTCCCTCAACTGGGATTTCCTCATCAGAAAATGCTACTTGATCCTTGAGGAGGATCGCCCCGACAAATCCCTTTAGTTTATCTTCTTTAATAGTCTCGGACACATGAATCTCACTCAAAACCTTCATCAGAGCACCCCGATGCTTATCTGATGTCTGGAGAAGTTTCAACAACGAGACTTGTACAGGTAACTTTCTCAGCTGATCAACCATTCTATATTTACTTACTTTAATCACAGGTAGGAATTCCTTTGCTTCTTTCTCAGCCATTGGCTTGGCTGGTTGATTATCAGCATAAGTTCACCCCGATCTCATTATTAGATCAACATTGTATGACCATGGAACTATCTTGTCACTTTCATAAGCGTTGAGCTGAGGTGATGCCAGCACCAATACTTCAGAAGCATCGGGTATAACGATCCCGAGGTCACTACCCCGAATTCATCAGCCATCTCAATCATTCCCTCTCTTACCAACTCATCCACATTCTTCTCTATTTCACCGAATGACACCACTTCACCAGTCAAAACATAACTAGCTCGGACTAAAGCATCGAACATATCCTCGAAAGGGACCTCGAAGCCTTGAACCTACTTGACCCCTAGGCCAAGGACAACATTTGCACTACTCGAATGATTAGGGAGTGGATTGTTCTGCACATTAGGCTTACCGGCTGGCTGTAGTGCAAACACTCCAGTCTCAAGTAGATCCTGTACTTGATGTTTGAGCACTTGGCAATCATTTATCGAATGTCCTACTTCACGTCTATGGTAATCGCATTTCTTCGACGGATCATACCTTGCAAAGCCGGCAGTGTTAGATCTTTGTGGCTTTGAATTCAGCAAGTTCTTCTTCCTTAGCACCGCCAGTACCTAAGATAACGTCCTAGGAAGTGGAGTAAATTGGCGAGGTTTGTGCTGCTGGCATGAGTTCTGCTGGCCTTGCCGCCCATAAGAGGTTGCTTGCTGGGTGGTAAATTGTAGCTTCGAGGCCTGAGCTAGCGTCTTCTATACATAAGTTATGTTGACTTTAGGGGCATGCTCTTTTTCCTTCTTACTAGTAAATCTCTTGCCTAATGAACCTAACTCACTATACTATCCTTTCTTGAGCCCGGACTCAATCTCCCTCACTCATAGCTATCATCTGGCTAAAAGATTGGACGGCTGTTACTAACAGTCGTGAACGAACGGACTGCAGTAGAGTGGATACGAACAATTTCATCAAGTCGCGTTATGAGGGTTCAGGCATGATCTATCCCTCCATGTTCCTCTAGCGAGTGGCATACTCCTTTAGAGTCTCGCCCTTTTTTTGCTCAGCTCTCTCCAGGTCTTCCCTTGTAATGGTGACATCGAGATTGAACTTAAAGTGCTTGACGAAAATGTTTGCCATCTCTTCCCACGAGTCCTTTTGGTTGATTTGGTGGTTGGTATACCATCTCATTACAGCATCCTTCAAGCTTGCTTGAAAGGTTTGGATCATTAGAGGTTCTTTAGAAACATATCTATTCATGAGCCCCTGGTACATCTCGATATGCTGAATTGGGTTTGAGATGCCGTCATACTTCTTGAAAGCTAGCATCTTGAATTTATAGGGCACTTAGATCCGGGCAAAAATAGACAAGTCAACAAGCGAAACACTTTGAGTTCCCTCCACTTCACGTAACCTCTGGTCAAGCTTAGCCAGTAACTTGGCATTCTCATCATCGGGGGGTGGGTGAAGAACATGGGCCGCCGGAGATGCACTACTGTCAGTCAAAATGACATCATCTAGTTGAAAGGTTGGATTAGTATTTACTGCGGGAGCTTTGTCAAGGCGGAGGCCTTGATGGGTTGGAGGTGAAATCTCCGATTGAGAGGCAGCATTGATCTGCTGCT
Organism: Syzygium syzygioides; assembly: GCA_031216285.1. NCBI lineage: Eukaryota > Viridiplantae > Streptophyta > Magnoliopsida > Myrtales > Myrtaceae > Syzygium > Syzygium syzygioides. Next base: position 25,693,645 of record CM062248.1, on the reverse strand, counting down.
GCTTGGCCATGAGATCACTCATCATTTTGGACATGGTAGCCGCGATCTGCTCATTCATTGTATTCATGTGTTCTTTTAGCTTTTCGTCAATCATGGCTGCAATCTCAGCTTGATTGGCCATCCTTCTTTTGGTCACTGATCGAGTCTTATAAGGATGAGGGGGATCTGTGGCAAATTACCTACAAAAAGTAACGATTGAATAAATACAACAAGTAAGAATAGTAAGTCGGTCCATGACATCCTCTAGACCCCCAAGATGAAATTTCTTTTGAAAGACCGATTCGTCCATTAAATCTGGAAATTCCAGATTGCTTTATTCAGTAATAAATAAATAAATAAATAAATAAAAACCTGGACTAATTCCAAAATTTACAAATTATAGCTTAATTTTTCTCATTGAATTGCCTAAAATGGAAAATGTCTCAAAGGAATTCCTAGAAAGATCGCCCAGAAACAGTAACATCTATTACCAGAAAACGTCAATAGTAAGCTAACATTTCCTCCTAAAACAAAAAGAAGAAAAACTCCCTAAACCAAACATGAAATCAAATGGTCTTCCTTTTTTTAGAGGCCATGTAATCTATAGATGAATGGGCCTTCAAGGCACGCCGTAATCATGCATTCTCTTCAGCCAAAACATCTGCCTTTTCGTGGGCTTTCATCGCCTTTTCTTCGCTGAATTTGATTTGGGTCTGACGGGTATGCTGTACCGTCACAACCGGGATCTTCGGGAGTATCTTAGCAGGGATGGTATGATACTAAATATATTGACCCGTGGCAAAGTGACTTTTCATCCTTCCGGTGGGCTCATCTGCGGGCCAAATCAGCTTCTGAGTGGAACATTTCTGCCAAGCCTCAAAATGACGCCTAAGCTCGGCTCTATAGCACTCGCCCTTCTCGAACTGGACTTGAAATTCATTGAGCTTGAGTGGAGGTGGGACATCCTGCAAAACTCGGAATCGTCACGTAACTCAAAGGGGCTGATGGCTGGTTGCCCCATAAATACCCATCAAAGGTATGGGCTTCTGATCGCCATGGCATAGTCAAGCCTCAACCTCTCGAAACCACACAGCTTACCAAAGGAAAATCTTAGAGTTTGGATCCTTGAATAGATAGACCCATTGTGTATAGTGCAAACTCTTAGTTTAATTTTAGATTTTTTTGAACCTTAAAATAGGGTTATCAGTCATGCCCATTTCAAATATAGTCATATTTTCCCCAATTGAGAAAGGTGTGAGAAAAGCCAGATTTGTAAAAGCTCAATTGGGGTTCGAAAAGTTCTATCTTTTTCTTTCTTGAATCGTGTCAGAGATATGAAAGTCTCTGCCAGAATTGTGTTTATGAAACTAACTCCACCAAATATGTGGTCGTCTCGGGGCACCAAAAATGAGCAAATGCCTACATGATCCCACTCTGAACATTTATGTCTAGGATTGGCAACATGAATCCAATGTGCTTGAGAGCGTACTGCTGACCATCTGGCTTCAACTGGCCCCATAACTTCTTGAGCTCTAGCTTCGAAGTAGGCACAAAACAGATATCAAGGCGACCCATTTGTATATAGGCCACATGCCAAATGACTCAACCTAGATCAAGGACTGACTCAAAATAAGATGAAGAAAACAAAAGATAAAGCTCAAGAAATTACCGTCTTTGGGGAGAAAGTGTCAATCACAGAGACATGCACATGAATCACGAGTTTAAATTTTAATCAATCTACCTTAAAGGCTTTTGCAAAGTGAAATGATGAACGGAACGACATGTCGCAGCCTCGCGTACAATCACCATGACTAGTCGCAGCCTCGCATACAATAGTCATGACTAGTTGGGTCCAATCATTTCGGCTTGGTTCAGTCAACAAGGGCAACCCCCATGCGTCATAGCCTCACGTGCGTGAGGACAGCCCTTGAGCCATTCTTTTGAAAAATTTTCGGGATCCATATAGGATAACCTTTAGCGAAGCCTTACCACCAAGGTTAAAGAACCATCTAAATACCATCTTAAAACTATGGGTGTGACTCAGGTCCAGTCACAGGTTGTGTGTGGTGTAGTGCAAATACGGTAAATCATGCACAACAATTACATGCAAACACCGCTTCAATAGTACAAAAATTAAATCACAAATCCAATTGACAAAGTCTGCAAAACAAAGGGTTAGCCAATGACTCCTCTCCTCATAACTCCCATTTTGCAAAATCATTTAACACCTAAGAATGAGAATTCAATCAAATTTTTCCCAATCGAGTGATTTTCCATGAAAATTTTCTAGCCTAAGTCCTCCTTAAATTTTCAAAAAATTCAAGTCTGTCCCTAGCGGAGTTGCCAAGCTATCGCGACCTGAAAATCAGGCTTTCCAATCTTAGGCTAATGGATTACTAGATTACTTAAATTAATTAACCTAGCTCAAATTCTCCCAAACTCTACCAATTCACAACTTAAGTCCAATTATGAGCATACAAATATTTTCAATGGGTGCCGCTACTAATCATTTAAGGTAGGTTGATTAAAAACCTAAATAAAATAGTCGGAGTACTATTTTATTTCCACAAACCAGAGATTACAAATCTGGGGACTTGATTACGCTAGATTACCCTAACATCCTTTCGGTATCAATTTCAAGAAAAATGCTCAATTTGGCAATTTTGATGAATTTTGACTTGGAGCTCAAAGGTGCAATTTTTTTATTTTCCTTTTTTAATGATTTTTTTGGTATTTTTGATGTATTTTCGAATTTAAATTTAAATTGCAAATCTTTTAGTAGAAAGATTATAACTGCTAAATCTTTTGAATTAAGTTTCGATCTGAAGCCTGACAGATCGACCCTATGGAAATAACTCTATCTAAAGCCTGATAGATAGACTTATTCTCATGTGTGCGGCTGTGGATTATGGGATTTTCCTAACTGATCACATCTTGAAAAGATTTTTCTATCTTGAATATCTTGGATATATTCAAAAGATTTCGAAATTTTCAAATTTTATCCAAATTTGACAAGTAATACACATCCAAGATTTCTACCGAATATTCAGTTAAATCGCAATCTTTAAATTAAGCGAGGCACCTTCTATCATTCAAAGATTCACACAAAATTATAATATTTCAAACAAAGAAACAATATACTTAAAAATCAAATTAAATGAGATCTTTACCTAATTCGAATATTTGCTTTCCAAGTTTGGATGTCTTGGGATCAGTGGACGGTGGCTCGTGGTGGCATTTGTCGGATGACGCCGGAAAGACTGTCAGCCTAGAATGGTGTCTCGGTGGTATGGTGTTCACAGTGATAAACCTGCGAAACAGAGCGATATACTTCGCCGAACAGGAGCTTGTGCAGGACAGGGGCAGTAGCAACGTGGGATGAAACGTAGCGACTGCATCGCTCGGGATAGAAAGAAAACAGCAACGTCGATGGAGTAGCAGCGTCGAGCGAGACTAGCGGCAAACTGGAAGGGTGGCTTTATAGTGGAGATGTGCCTTTTTGGAGTCTTCCTGTAATGCGCAGAACGTGCTCCTCTTTTGAACGGTGGTCAAAGTCCTTCTTCACCCATCTTTACCCAACTTCCACCACTTGGCTCCCTCTCATGACTTTTCCTTTGGTGGTGTTGTCTCCGACCCTACACTCTACTTAGCAATTTAATGAGAAAGAATAGAACTTTATTAGAACTCTCCCAAACCTGGATCGGGGAGTGAATGTTGTGGGATGATGGAGCTACGGAGAGAGTATGCTGATGTTGTCTTGCGGATGTGAAGGCGCAGGATAAGGAGAGCAAAACAGAGAGTGGAAGCTCAAGGACATGCAGCTGTGCCTGTGGATGAATGATGGCAATCCTCCAGAGAGAGAGACAATGGAGTTAGACGCTGGGTGGACACCGAGGGCGACCGTGAGAGCACCCAAAGGGAGAGAGTACCGCCAGTGCACTTTGCTCTTCTCCAAACACACTCTCTCCCTTTCTCTTCAATTGTGGTCTTCAGTTTCTCTGTGGACAATGGATCTGGCAGGGAAAGCAAGCTCTTAGTCCAAAGCGGAGACCCCCACGATTTTTCTTCTTCAATGGTGATCCCCCGTCTATTTTCTCTGTGAATCCCTCTCTATGTTGCTGCTTCTCTCAATGTCCCCTTGTATCTCAATTGTGTGGCCTTTTATAGGTGGCGTACCCTAGGGTTTTCATGGAAAAAGATAGAACTCAATTTCCTTCCAAAAATTCTACAATATATTGCGCCTTATCCTTTCCTTTTCCAACCCTTTCTTTGTTGACCAAATTTTTGTACGCAATCCACAGAATCAATTTTGCCCTCTTTCTTTATATTCACTTCCCAGGAAAAAGTAATTTGACAAATAACCCAATGAATTTTGGTAATGATAATTAATGGGCTAGGTCAAATTTTCATTACTGTGGGCTTAGTTTAGTTAAGCTCAGAATCATTCACTCAAGTCCATCCGCTGCCGATCCAATGCAAATGCAACTATATGAGCCAATTACTATAAATGCTCCTAAAATCTATATGCAATTTAACCAATTAATTTTTTCTAGGGACCGGGATCGATCCCTAATTTTTATGTGATGAATGACTAATTGGGTCTCCAAAATTTAGGTGTCAACACTCCCCTCAGAATTGCACGTCCCTTTCACCTTTTAACTCCTCAAAACCAGAAAATTGTAAATACATTCACCTCTTTGCTATGTCATTTATAAGTTGCTATAGTTTCAACCTTTAGGGAAAAGTGTCAGAAAAGTCTTAAACCTTTTGTATTTGTGTCAATTAAGTCCTAATTTTTTTTGTGTCAATTGAATTCTAAACCTTTTGTCTTTGTGTCAATTTAGTCCTTCCGACTAATTTTGGTTGGATTTTGCTGATGTGAACGCTAGTCGGCCTATGTGGCACCGGCATTGACGTGGAAAATTTTAACTAATATTTTAATATTTTTTGAATACTTTTGTTAATTTTTTGATTTTTTTTCTTTTTCCTTTTCTCCCTCCTTACTCCAGCCAGTCGCCAATCCGGCGACCAACTAGTGGCTAACCACTAGTAAGGATCACCCTCGCTGAATGGCCATGAAGGCGGCCTCATTGGCCATGGGCGACACTCACCCTCACTAGCGACGGTGAAGGCAGGCCTCGCCATGGTTGCACGAGGGTAGTTGGCTATGGGCGAGGCTTAACCTTACCGAATTGGTCCTCGCCAGCTAGGGGTGTACAAAAGAACTGGGACCCGCCCGGACCACTTGGAACCGCCCGGAACTGGATCGGAACCGATGGTTCCTGACGGAACCGGTTCGGTTCTCGGTTCTAATTTTTTGGAACCGGTACTATTTGGGCCGGTTCTCGGTTCCCGATGTGTAACCGCCCACCCGGCCTGGACCGGTAATATAATAATAATATATTTTATTTTTTTAAAATTTTTAATTAAAAAAATTTGACAAAAAAAATTAAAAAAAAAGAAGAAAATTTGTTATCATGTCTGAAGCTCTTGTGTAGTTGGGATACCTTGATCATTTTTCCCAATAATTAATGGGTAGCCGCTTGATTTATGGATGATGTAGTTAATATAATCGATTATAGTGTAGGAATTGTATGAAAAGTTATGTTCTTTTCCTTTTGTTCTGTTGATCCGATATTGGTCTATAGATTTTTTTTTTATTTGTCTAGGAAAACTTGTTGAGATTGGTTCCATGGACCCGCCCAAGAATCGGATTGGACCGACGGTCCGATTCTCGGGCGGGTCCATGGAACCGACGGGTGGTTCTCGGTTCCAATTTTTGGAACCGGTTATGTAGTGGGCGGTCCATGGTTCCGAACTGAGAACCGCCCACCCGGACCATGCACACCCTTATCGCCAGCGGCTGGACGAGGCTCGACTTCGTCTTCTCCGGCGAGGGTGAGCATTGGCCATGGCTAGGCGCCCTCCCCAGTGGCTGGACAAGGCCCGACCTTGTTGGATCTATCAAGGTTGCACGTTGCCCAACCGTGGCGAGGCTTGCCTTCGCCATTGCTGGCGAGGGCGAGCATCGCCCATGGCTGGTGAGGCCGCCCTTGCGGACATCTGGCGAGGGCGAGTCTCACCGGTGGCTGGACCAGAGACCGACTGGAGTAAGGAGGAAGAAGAGAAAAAAAAGGAAAAAGAAAGAAAAAAGAAAGAAAATCAGAAAATTAATAAAAAAATTCAAAAAATATTATTAAAAATTATCCACGTTAGCACTGGCTGTGCCATGTAGGTTGCCCGGCATCCACATCAGCAAAATTTGATCAAAATTAGCCGGAAGGACTGAATTGACACTATATCAAAAAGTTTAGGATTCAATTGACATAGATGCAAAATGTTTAGGACTTTTCTGACACTTTTTCCTCAACCTTTCATATCGTAAAATGTCAGCTTATTCATTTATGTAGTTTTTTCCGGAGTCTTGCTAAGTAAAATCAAGCAAGGAAGGTTGATCTCAAATACCAACCTTGTACCATTATTAACTGATTGCTCACGTTCATTTTTACCAAGAGGATAATAGCATATATGTGCATCTATTTATCTTTTTACTCTTTGCTCTAACAAGGGATCTTAACGTCTTCTTTTATTAATGTATTAATTCTTCATGTAGCACTATTCTTAATCCTTTTTTTTTTTGGGTAAAGCACTATTCTTAATCCTTCGTCTATGCACTCTCGAAGAAAGCAAAAGCAATCATGTAGGCTCGCAGCGCGATGCGTCAGGGCTAGCTAGGATTAAAGAAGAATAGGTGAATGCATGTCATATTTTCGAGACGAGCTGTGATAAGATTGTTTCCATTTTCCCTCAATACGTAAGACATTATCCTTGATTTATAGTCGATCTACTTGCGAAATGTCATAATCCCTATGGTGAGAACAAATCAACAATTCGCCCATATCCCTCTCAGTAATGTGGCAATATCGGATTTTATTGTGTTTGGGTGCGAACATCCCTGGGTACTTACTGATCTTATAATATTCCTTATACCAAAAAATAATAATTTTAATTGGAAGTATTACATTTATACGCAAATGGGAAGGTCATCCACCGTATCATTTACAACCAGTTTGTAATTTACAAATTATCATCCATACTATTGAGAAGCTATAAAAAGAATATCCTAATATAACATGAAAAGGAAAATTGTCCAAAAAGTCCAAAATTTATTGCACTTTTACCATTTTAGTCCTAAACGTTTTAATTGTGTCAATTAAATCCTAAATATTTTTATGTTTTGCTAATTGAGTCCATCTAGCCAATTTTGGCCAGAAATTGCTGATATGGATGACGATGGTCCTATGTGACATGGCTGGCATTGACATAGATAATTTTTAATGATATTTTAATATTTTTCATTTTTATTAATTTTTTATTTTTCCTTTTTTTTTTCTTTTCTTCTCTTTTCCTCCTTTACTTTTTTCTTCTTTTCTTTTTCTGTTTCCTTATTCCCTTTTCCCTTCGCCAGCCATTAACTAGATTGCTGGGTCTCGTTTCATTGATGGTCAACGAGGGATGCCTTGGCTGGGGTTGGTGATGATAAACCTTCGCCTGTGGTCGGTGAGGGTAGCTATTGCTAGCCCAAGTGAGGGCTGCGCTTGCTTGGGCTAGCTGTGAGGGCTGCGCTTGCTTGGGCTAGCTGTAAGGGCTGCACTTGCCTAGGTGGGTTGCAAGGGCTGCACTTGCCTAGGTGGGTTGCAAGGGCTGCTCTTGCTAGTCCAGATGAGGCTACCTTTGCCAAAGGCCGGGGAGGGCAGCCCCCACTTGAGGCTAGTTACCTTCGCCAACCATTAACGAGGCTCAACGATGGTTGATGGAGGGAAAAGGGAAAAAGAGAAAAGAAAAAAGTAAAGAAGGAAAATATAAGAAAAGAGAGAAAGGAAAAATAAATAAAATATTAAATAAAATATTTGATAAATATTAAGATATTATTAAAAAAATTGTCCATGTCAATATCGTGTGTGCCACGTAGGATAGCCAGCATCTATATCAATGATTTTTGGCCAAAATTAGCCGGATGGTCTTAATTGACAAAATGTGAAAATGTTTATAACTCAATTGACACAATTAAAATGTTTAAGACTGAAATGCTAAAAGTTCAATAGGCTTATTACTTTTTTGACAATTTTCCTCAACATGAAATAGGATAAAAACTACTCCATTTGAAAGATAAAATTTAATAACTTATAAATTGATAATGCCAATTTCAAATCGGTAGATTCAGTAGGGAACTGATAGACTCACTTATGATTAGTTTTTAGATTCTTATGATAAATATGTATTATTTAAATCTTGAATCAAATCTAGTCCTAAGATGTGAATCGATGATGATGATAATAATAATAATAATAATAATATCTGCGAAGGGTGAGAAGAAGCTAGGAAATATTGACAATCTGGTGAGTATGATGTCATTCAAGGGGATACATCTCTTGATAGCTAGTTGATTGACAAGTCTACAAGGAAAATGTTGACACCTAAATTTTGACTAACCATTTAGTGATTAATTACGTAGAAAATCTAGGATTAAACTTTAACCCCTTAAAAAATATTAAAATTAAACTTGCATAGCATATAGTTTAGGATCATATAGTTTAGTTACATTCAGCATTGGACTGGCGGTGGCAATTAAGTTCAAATTAGTCGTGTGTACCTAACTTGCACATCGAGTGACACTCGGCCAAGCTAGCAAGACAGGGCCGAAAATTTCAAGGGTAAGAGTGAATTAGGTTGTCTTAATTTGAGCTTTAATCAACCCAATAAGTTTTTTTTTTGGTGGTCAAAACAAGATCATTTCATTTCATCAAGATGAGCTTTAGCACATATAAGGTTCCAAAGGGTTGTGGGAGGGTTAAAGACCAATTATATGGCAAAGATTTGCACCTTTGAGTATTAATAATCCAATCTACCACTTGATTTTCTTTCCTATTACAATGGGCTAGTAGAAGTTTGCATTAGGTAATAAGTGGAGTAGCTTCCCATGGAGAGATATCTAAGCCTAAAAGACAATTAACCAAAGTCAAGTTGTCAGATTCCAGCAGGTACCTCACTTTGTCTTCCTCCATTAAGTTTAATTAGAGGAAAGCCCAAATTAATTAAGCCAATTGGGAATTAAAATAAAATTAACTAATAAAGCATAAGCCAAAGCTTGTTGACGAACTTGCTATAGCCCCGAGCCACCGTTGCCGTCGCCACTAGGCCAGGTGATCGCTGGCTCATGCTGCCACTGAGTCACTCACCAGTCTTCGCCGCCTGTCCAACCAAGCCGGACTTGACGCCCCCAGCAGTGCCGTCACTGTCTCGGCGCCTTGTTGAGTGTCACCAACCAAGTGCCACCGCGGGAGCCGACTGACGAATCCTGTTGGTTCGATACTTGGCCAAGCGGGAGCTTACTACCTAGTGCCGTCCTTGATCTATCTCGGTGTTCCCCGTTGCTTCCGTGGCTGTGGCATCCCCGCATCATTGTGGCTTGTGCTCCTAGTCTGCAGATTGACCGAAGTGCCACCACATCGCTCCCACCGTCCTCGCAGCCGCGCTCTTCGTCGATCACCCTATCCCAATTCACAATCCCAAGTCAAACCTGAGTTTGAATTGGAAATATCTGCAAATTAGGTAAGATCATTATCTGAATATTTATTAAAATATTTGATTTGCCGATCTTCGGATAATTTAAATATTTTGTGAATATTTTGTGGATTGTTATATATTTTAGGGATAATGCGTGCGATATCCGTTATATTCAAAATATCACAAATTAGGAGTTTTTCCTAATTTAACAACGTACTTGGACTACTATCTAACCTTAATCCTGAGATACGATTCACGGCGGTACGAAAGATTATTATCTTATCCACAACCACTTGGATATGATAATATATCTTATTTGCCTTTCAAATTCAAATAGTTGGCTTTCTATCGATATCTATAATCATAGAGACATGATCGTTAGCTCACATCGTTTTCCTAATTTGAACATGATAACTAAATCTTGTGGATTACATGGACTGTTTGAATGCAATTGCTATCTTTTGTTTTATTGCTTTATCTTTGAAATAAAAAAAAATCCAAAAACTATTAGTTAGCATTTAAATTAGAAATTTTGCATGTTTAGGAAATCCTGAATATATCTAGATGATAGGATAATTGTTTAATTTAAATTGGGAATTAAGATAGTTTATTTCCTAGTTTAAATTAGGGGTTATTCTAGTCCTAATAGATTATTTATGGTATTTTAAAATTTCGAATTTTCATAAAAATACCCCAAAAAAAGAGTCACTTTAGGATAGATTAAATTATCTTCTCTAGAATAAATTGCATGTTAACTTGGGCAATTTTTAATTCCGAATTTTAATAAAAAATACCAAAAAAAGGAAGTTTTTTTTGAATAAATAATTTTTTTTCTAGGGTAGATCGCATGTTAATTTAGGCATTTTTTAATTCCGAATTTAAAAAATACAAAAAATATACTTTCCCGCCATTAGAGTTAGATCATATCGTCTCATGACATATAGTTTGCATGCTGGATCTAACTAATCGCATGTCATATTTCGCACGTTATTGCACTTATGTTAGTTTCATTAAAATAAAGAAAACCCAAAAAATACGTCGAGTGAAGTGCTTGTTAATTAGAAATCATAATAGGACTATCTGTGTGATTTTCCAACTAACAATGCAGATGTTTACTTTGCTAAAAGGTACATTATTCTCCTAAGCTAGTAATTTATTTACTGCTTTCTTTATTGAGTGTTAAATTGGTTGATTGGGTACCCGCATGGTCACCCCACATATTAGTAACTAGGTAATAAAATGGATCAAGACTACTTGCTTAAACATTTTTTTTGAAAAGAAAAGGTATCGAAAGGGCATTAGATTGAATCTAGTGTAACCAAATCTCCGAACTTAAAATCTCTGGTTCGTAGAAATAAAACATATCTCCCTATGTTTTATTTGGGTTTCTAATTGACCCACCGAAAAAAGATTAGTGGCGACTATAGCATGAAAATATTTGCATATTAAGAACTTAAACACTAAGTCGCAAATTAGTAGGGTTTGGAAGGGCCTGAGTTTTGCTTAGACTTAATAATTCATTAGCCGAACTCCTAGGTAGTGCATCTGCGGGAGGATAGGTTGTGACACAAAAGTAACTGGAAAATTGTCTTGTATACAAGATTCTCATTACTTTTTTTTTTGGTGGGGAACATGATTCTTAATTAGCTAGTGATTAATATGATACATTTAAACATTCAAGAGAGTGGCTTACCGTCCAAGGAAAGTGAAAAAAATGTAGCAGCTAGAGATTTGACTAATTAACTTTGGAATTTGGATCAGATCCATTTCGAGACCCTAGTGATATGTATCTATAGATACAAATTTTGTTCTGCGACGTTAATAGAATTTCTTAATTTAGTGAACAAGTTCTGCCAATGAAAGGCACCATATAAAAATTTATGAGGATATTTTATAGGGAAAATTATCTAAAAGTCATAAACTTATTTTATGGTTGCAATTCAGTTATAAACTTTCTAATTTGATCAATTTAGTTTCGAACCTTTTGATTTTCTAATGTAGTCATTTTAGCCAATTTTGACTAGAAAGACAATTGTAAAAATTCAAAAAAAATCATAAAAATTTTAAAAAAATAAAAAAAACTAAAAATATCGAGAAAATTTTAAAAATTGCAGAAATTGTCCACATTAGCTTTGTTCATGCCACTAGTCGGTATTGACTAGACTATCACGTTCTTTATTTCTAGCCATTCTTAGCTAAATTGGAAAATCGTTAAATGGTTTAAGACTAAATTGGCTAAATCGAACAGTTTATGATTGAATTAGCTATTGTACAATAGGTTTAGGACTTTTTGCATAATTATCCCAACTTCCATAAGCATCCATTCAAGCTGTCATCCTCTTCACTCATATGTTTATGTGTTTTATTAAGAATACTTTCATTTTTATCAAAATCGGACATTCAATCCGATTCGAGACCCCAGCAACATGCATCTATTAGGTGAATCTTAATCACCATAATCATAAGCCAATCTATCGAATGTATGATAAACTACTACCGGATACATCCCTATTGATTCAAGCGTTTTCACTTTTCATATATTGACCTATCACAATGATGCAACTTTGTCATATTTTAAGATATTTAGTGTACTTTGATAGTTATAGACTAATAATAAATAAATTTTACACTTTATAGTGCAATGGGAAAAATACCAATTACTACTTATTGTACGGATGCCAATTCAGTCATAAACTTTTTAATTTTTCCAATTTAGTCATAATTTTGTGCAACATTTTAACGCTGCCATTCAAGTAATTTTGAGGGAAATCGCTCACATAAAGATCCAATCATCACCGGCTGTCCTACGTGGCATATCACCACATTAGCGATTTCTAGTGAAAATTTGTTAAAAGGATTACCTTGGAATTTCGTTCTAAGTTTTAGGACTCAATTTGCATAATTGAAACATTTAGAACTGAATTGAAATCTGCACAATATGTGTGATATCCTGAAAATTTGACCCAATTTGGTGATTTATGAAATGGTGATTTTCTCGATGCTCTATTAGTTAATTCTCGCCCTGACTTGATCACTCGGGGAATACTAACCAAAGAGAAAGGCTACTGAGGATTTGTTCCTAAAAGCCGCCCGTTAGTTTGAGATGTACTATAGCTGCGATTGATTGATTTCAGCCACGAATTAGGATCCAATTTTGAGTGTCGAATGCTCAGCGAGTTCACACTCGAACCATAGGACGTCGCCTCATAATTTTACGAGTTTTCCGTAAAAAATTTCAATCTCAGAAAAAGGATCAAGGAATTGGAAAATTTGACGTGAGAAACGGAAGTGAACCGAGCAAAGCCATTGGGCCTTGCGCCCGAGAAAGGCCGGCCATCAAGGCTTGATAAGGTTTAGTTGGTCCACAATCGGTACACGGTGTTGACACCTGATTTTTAGTTCGTTTTTCACATTTTCTCAAAAAATCACAAAATTAGAATTAGAAACCTTGGCCAAGCTTAGGAACCTATTTCTAAACCAAAAGTAATTTTTTTTAGAATTTTCCTGATTTTTTCTTAATTTCTTTTGGTCAAAATAGGGGTGAAAATCAAGAAAAATAGCAAATGGAATCCAAAAATTCCATTAAAAAAATCAACTCTCGAAAAAGATAATTCTCAAAAAATTATTCAAAAAAAATCAAAAATCAAAAAGATCAAAAATCAAAAATTTAAAAAATTCATAGAATAACCCAAAAACATTGTGGCCAACCTTTACAAGTGAAATTATAATTTTCAGAGGTGCCTAAATGGCATTTTTCAAAGATCCTCAGTTTAGTGGTTTTTACCTCTAAAAAATCCTAAACTCTAAAAACAGCACACGTCATTGAATGAATAAGCCTTAAAGGCTTGACTAGGGTTGGATGTTTTGAATTGATTTTCAAACCCAAATTAGGATTGTTTTGTTTGATTGCAATTGATTATGTTGCTTATATTGATTGATTGAGTTCTCATGTTAGAATGGTTAAAATTAGTAGATAGACATTGGAAACTTGTGTGGCACGTTAGACATATTATATTATTTTAGGTACCTAAAGGGCGTTAGGGATCTCGATTCGGGATCATTAGCGTAACCAAGTGTCCGTATTCAAAATCTCTAGTTTGCAGAGTCGTGGTATTTCTCCCCTACCCTGATTATATTTCCGAATTTTAGGCTTATTTGGGGATTATTTTAGGGTTTTTATATTAATTGTTTCAGCCCAATAATGCTGAAAATCTTGGTCCCTAATGCCCCTAGATATTTTGTGTAGTTTTAATTCAAGCCCTTGGATTAGGGGCAAGATTGTCCAAATAGGGAGGTAGCTCATCAACCCCTCTTTGCAATGTCTATAAGCTCTCTAGCATCTCTATCTCCTCTCATTTCCCTTCCCCCAAGCCAGCCGACCACCTCTCCTCTCCCCCTCTCCCGTGCTCTCCCCTTCAACCACGTGAGGACGCTGGAGGAGGTGTCGCCGCCGTGGAGAGCCACCATTTCCTCGCCTCACCGCCACCCATCCACTCGTCCTCTCCCCCTCCCTTCTCCCCCAGCCGCATAAGGATCAGCCTCCCCCGCTTAGGACCGTCGTTGCAGGCAAGCCGCCGTCGCACGCGCTGTCGAGAAGGTCGCCCGTCGCCGCCGCTGCCCCGCCGCTGTCCAGCCACCCTCACTGCTTGTCCAGCTGTGTTTAAAGCTTAGGATTTTGGGTGAGTTCGACCCTAAGCCCTAATTAGGCTAAATTGCATTTCTAGATGGGTTTTAGGGGTTAATTAGGGTAAATTAGGGGTTATGTTGTGGAGCACATTAGGGGCTGGTGTTGTGGCTGATTTGGTGATTTAGTGTGATCATTTTAATGAGGTTTAGCGGCTGTGAATGTGCTGTGGGTTGGCTGGAATTTTTTGGATTGAAATGGCCCAAGTTCGATCAAGTTCAGGCTTAAATTGTTGAAGATAGTGCGCGCCTAGTATTGTTCTCATGGTAGTTGTGTTGGATGATGTTTTAAGGAGCTAGATAGAGTATTTTGAGGGGATTTAATAGCCTAGAGAGGCCCGTGTGGGGGCTGTCCATACTAAGACCGAATTAAGCGAGGTGCGATTAATTTGGGGTTTAATGGTGTAATTATTGGAAGTGTTGGATGGACTATGTTAGCGGCTGAATTGTCCTTGATTGTGAATGATTTTGTGGTGCCGTGACATATGTCTAGTGCGACTAAGATTGGAGTAGTTTAGTGGGCCTCGATTGTGTGGATTCGTGCTAAAATAATTGTGCAAGTTATATGTGTGAATCGTGTGCCATGCAAGAGTGCTTTGAATTGCTTTCATGGTCGTGCTAATATGTTGGTTAGGCATATTGAAATGGGGATTGAGCATATTGCATTGTGAATTGAATAAGTGATGTTGCACAATTAAACGCTCATTGTGAAATTCGTGAATGCCAAGTGCGAACGTTGTGGCCATGGGTGCGCATCTCGAGCATTAGCATGGCATGTGCATATACGAGTGTGCACGAGTGACATGAGCATGTGATCACCTAAGATGCCCTGATGAGTTTAACGTGGGGTTCAAATAATAACTGGTGTCTGCGAATGTGTGATCACATAAAGCCCTGATGCGTTTTACGCGGGGTAGTAAACCCGTCCTAATGCGTGTTACGCAGGACGATGCCCGGATTACCGAAAGATGACCAGCCTGATACGTTTTACGCGAGTTGTAGGTCATGAGCTTGATGCGTTTTACGCAGGCCGGAGATCGATCTCAAATTGTTAGACCTGATGCGTTTCATGCGGGTCGATGAAATTGGTAATTGCAAGTGTGCAAGAGTGCAAGTGTGCAAAATGCATCAATGAGGCTTGAGCATAGGCGTGAGCACGAGCATATGCATGACATACGTTATGGTTGAGTGATGTTCGTATATGTACCATGGTTGAATCTTGTGCTATTGTTGCGAATTTACATAATGCCTATCCTGTAGGGTCAAGTAAGTACTGGGCTTGGACCCGAGGACCTGAGTCAATTTATGTTTTGAACTGTGCATTGTTTAGTACTCGTTAGGAGGTGCATGTTAGCCTAGTTTAGGTTTAGGAAACTACTTACTGAGATTATTCTCACCGTTGTATAAAATCAATTTTTCAGACTCCCAACCTTGAGATGCCTACAGTTCCAGTACGTTTTGAGATTCCGCATCATGTAGAGCGGACGAGGACGATACACCCCGTAGGGAACGGGGAGTCGTATATTAGATACTATACTTTAGTTTGGGTGGACGTGAGGGAAACCTATTACCAAATCCACGAATATGTAGCTTGGTGCTTCAGGGATAGTCTCGGAGAGTATGGTCCTCTTCGAACTTTTGATGTCCCATTTACTAGATTGGGCACGAGGTACCCCCGGTGCCTCGATGGTGAGGTGACTGACCTTGGTTCCTCAGCCGAGGAGAGTGCGAGCTCTGATGATGCTCCAGTAGAGTACGAGGTAGATGAGCTCGATCCGATGGACTTAGAGCCAGTTGATGCGGACGTTGTTCCGGAGCCGATAGAGCCGGACGATGAGGTGCCGGAGCCGATTGAGGAGGATCTCGTGCCAGAGGCCAAGCCGGAGGACATGGACTCGGAGGAGCAGGCCGTAGAGGCTGAGTCCGAGCCGGACTCATCAGACTCTAAGAAGGAGATGCCCGATAGCTTTTCGTCCTTTGAGTCTTCTGATTCCGACCTGAATTGGGCGTTGTAGGGTTTAGCTTTAGTTTCAGTCTGGTAGGGCCAATACCCTTTTTGACCGGAGCCCCACCTTAAGTAGTAGTCTGACCCCTGAGCCACTTACCCCTTTTTATCAGTAGTGGCCATTGACCCGCTTTTGATTTTTGGAATGCAAGCTGTAAATGGATGATGTATATGGTTCCTAGTATCAATACAAGTGTATATATTTTCTTGTTGTTTGTTGCATGGTTATCCTTGGTTATGTGGTTTAATTTTGTCCAAGTATTGTATTGCTTCCACGTGTGCTTTAATCTCTGTGTTGGGCGTTGGGTCGGCGACGTGTCTTGGAACGTCGCACTCGAATCGACCTTTGCGAGGGATGTAACGTATCGTATGGTGTGGGGTGTGACATTCCTGATCAAGCAACACCGCCCCAGTTGCCCCGGAACTAGGGGTGTGCAACCGGACCTACTTTACCTAGAAACCGGATCGGCCCACCCGAAAAACAAGTTTGGGAATCGGTTCCAATTAAAACCGATTCGGGAACCGGTTCCATTTTTTGGGAACCGGTTATAACCGGTTCGATTTTCGGTTCCAAGTAAAAATCAACCCGAACCGGTTTTAGAACCAGTTTTAAGATAATGTAAAAAAAAGTAAAAACCCTAGCATCACATTAGTCTTACCCTAGCCAGCCAGTCGTGAGTGCCTTTCTCTCTCTCACAGTTTCTCTCTTTGCGACCTCTTCTATCTATCACAGTTTCTCTCTTCATGAGCACCTCTAGCTTGTCGCTTCTCGTCGCTGCGGCCTGCAAGAACGCAACCCAGCTCGTCACCTCTCATCATGTTGGTGCTGACTCCGATGCAACTATCTAGAGCAAGGTGAATCCAAAATTGAATTTTTTGGTACTTTTTTAGGCAACCCAGCTCGTCTCGCTTGTTGTCTCTATGTTTTTTCGTTTTTGGAATGAGCCTGTGGTTGCGGTCTAGTCGTCCTCGCCAGCCTTAGGCAAGTCTCGCTTCGCCAGATCTAGCGAGGTCGAGCCTCGCCCGAAGGTGGTAAGGCTAGCCCTTGCTGGCCTATAGCGAAATCGCCCTTCGCCCGAGGTTGGCGAGGGTGACCGTCGCCGATCATCACTTATGGTAGGGGATTTGCTTGTTGGGAGAGCATAACCAATGGATAGGATTGTGGTTGGCCTTGACATGGGTGCACTTGTCAAAGGGCTTCTCATGAGTAATGGTTAGTAGTAGAGTAAAGCTCGCACTAAAACGAAGTATTCAACTTTCATGGGAAAGAGGAAAAAATGAGGGATTTTCCAACATGTGTTGAATGGATTCTGCTTGTTTTCCTCAGTCAATAAGTAGATTTCCTTATGTCCTCTCACAGGTGTGGAACATGAACCTTCTGATGTTGTCCACTTAAGGTTAAGGCTTTGTGGGAACCTATTTTTACAGTTCTCTTGTTAGAATGTTGTCTCACTCCACTGCAACCGAATCACTAGATAAGATTACGATGTGCTCGCTTTAACACACTGTTATAGTTAAATGTCCACTGCATAATAAATCACAGTGAATGGTTGGTGAAATTACACAAACACAGATCATTATCCATGCCTAGATAATTATAGGCGAATGTCCAATCAAGACACTAAACAATTTTGTCTAGGACCATCCTTTCCCATGTTCACTCGTTATCCAGAGCACCTTAAACTAGAGTTAAGTTCTTTTTTTTTTCTTGTGTGTACCTTCTTCGAGCTGATTTTGCTATAGTTGTTTAAGTACTTGGAAACGGGATTTTAAATGGTCAACGTCAAAAGTGTACTACGAATATGTATGTGCTTCAGTTCGGCAATGTGGGTATCTATATTGCTTGCTTCACTGTTGATCTTGATTAAAAAGAATAATTTACAAACAAGTAGACTATATATTTAATTTGAGAAAACAACAAAAATCTTTGTTGGAAATTGCATATCATGATTAATTATCTGTTTATCGAATTCATTGTAAATGGTATAGCAGTAAACAACAGTTGTCCTATTTTCATTTGCTATAGTGTTTAAACTAATTCATATAGTCTTCTAATGTGAATAAAAGTACGATGGCAATAGTTAAAGTAATGTCTGTTCCATGGAGTTTTTGTTAGGTTTAACAAAGAATGCCTTTAAACTGTTTATTCTTCTTGTGATGAGAGTAAACTCAAGTTTCAGTTTACCAATTCTTTTGTTTGGTTGTGCAACAATCTTTTGGCTCTTACTTAAATTTGTTTTCAGTAGAATCCTGACATTGTTGTATAATTTGATTTTAGTTGATGGATCAAGATAAAGGCATATCAATGGAAGTGGATGGATATAATGAAATGAGTCCGCTCATGGAATTGCCATTCCAAGGAGCTGTTGAAGTGGACTCTACAACCGTGAGTGTGACAAACAAGGTGAAGGTATCTAACTCCCATCCTCCTCTTGGAAAAAAGTGAGCTAATCAATCGGAGGCCTGGGATAATTTTTCAAGAATCGTAGATGAGAAAACACAGAAAACAACTAAGGTAAAGTGCATTCATTGTGGAATTGAGTATAATTATCCTGTTGATCATGGAACGTCTACTATGCGAAAGCACTTAACAAAGTGCAAAAAGTATCCTCATGCAGATAAGAAGCAAATGTTGTTTGCACCACGTAACAAAGATGTGGTTGGCGAGGTAGGGGAAAATACTGGTGGTGGTAGTGTCTTAACAACGTGGAAGTTTGATCAAGAACATTGTCGGCACTTGCTTGCTCGGATGATTATTATTGATGAACAACCTTTTTCTACGGTTGAGCGTGTCAGTTTTCATGATTTTGTCACTGAATTACGACCTCTTTTCCAACATTTATCACGATTTACGGTGGCTAGAGATTGTATAAAGTTATATCTGAGTGAAAGAACTTGTTTGAAAGCTTACTTTGGTAAGCTTACTTCTAGGGTTGCACTTACGACTGATATGTGGAGTTCCATTCAAAACTTGAACTATTTATGTCTCACTGCACATTTTATTGATGAAAACTAAAAGTTGTATAAAAGAATCATCAAATCTGTGGTGATGCATAGTCACAAGGGTAGGGAGATTGGGAAAATGGTGGAGAAGTACATTTACGAGTGGGGAATAGAAAAGAAGGTGTTCACAATAACCATAGATAATGCTAGTTCCAATGTTGTGGCCGTTGGTTATTTGAAGGAAAAACTTTCAAGGGAAAGGCTTTTGATCTTGAATGGTGATGTTTTACATATGTGGTGCACAGCTCATATATTAAACTTGATTGTCCGAGATGGATTGAATGAGGTGAGTGATCCTATTGCACTTATTCGAAATATAGTTAGGTATGTGAGGAGTTCTTCCATGAGAACCCAAACATTTCAATCTTGTATTAAGAGTCAGAGGATCGCATACAAGGGTTCGGTTTGTCTTGATGTTGCCACTAGATAGAATTCCACTTACCTAATGTTGGACACCGCCATAAAGTTCAGGAAAGCTTTTGAAAAGATGGAAGAAGATGATTCATGTTTCTTAAGGGAGATTGACTATGATTCTCCTCGAAATGAAGATTGGGAAAATGCCATCATTCTTTCTAAATTTCTGAAACAGTTTTATGATGCCACCAAACGGATGTCGGGGAGTTCATATATTACCTCAAGTGATTACTTTGAGAGTATATCTTTTTTGTATAAATATTTAAATCATGCAGCGAATTCTTTGGACCCTAAGCTTCAAGCTATGGGTTTAAAAATGAAGGAGAAGTTTGACAAATATTATGGGAGTTTGGATAAAGTAGACATGATGGTGTTGATTGCGGTTGCGTTGGATCCTACAAAAAAATTGAATTATGTGAAGTTTTGTTATGGATAAATTTATGACGATGAAGCGAAAATTGATGAGATGCATGATAATGTGAAGCTTGCCTTGGAGTGTTTATATAAATTTTATGAGCAATCCTTTGTTGGTCCTAGTAAACAAAATTTTGGTGGTTCAAGTGTGAGCACTAGTAGTAGTGGTTCCAATGTCAATTCTGATAACAATGAGGATGACATCCTAGCTTGGCAAAAAAGCTTTTTTCATGCGAAGAAAAAAGTGCTTGATGAAAACAAATCTGAGCTTGATCGGTATCTTGAAGCCGAAAGTGAAGATGTCAATAATCTTGACCTTTTGATGTGGTGGAAGAGTACCGGGTCAAAATATAAAATCTTATCTTTGATGGCTCGGGATGTTTTGTCCATTCTCGTGACTACCGTTGCTTCGGAGTTGATTTTTAGTATGCTGAGACGTGTGCTTGATGGCTTTCAAAGTTCTTTGACTCCTAAAGTGGTGGAAAGTTTGATTTGCACTCAAGATTGGTTGAGAACCGTTCGTGTGCCGATTAATGTTGAAAAGTGCATTGAGAATGCAGAAAAGTTTGAGTCGGGTAAGTCGTTTAAATTTCTTTCTATTTTGTAATTCATTCACATATTTATCTATTAAGTGAATACTTTATTTAATCCCTTTTTTGGTTTTTAGATTTGAATTGTCTTACCGAGGATATTATCATTGGTAAATAAACTTCCTTTTGTGGAAGCTCCAATTTTGTGGTGAGTAAATAGACTTCATTAATCGGCATATTTGCATTTGTCTTTAATGCATGGTTTCTTGTTGATTTTTCTTTAAGTATGAATTTCAGGATTTTTCTTAGAGATTGAACTCATTGAAAGTAACACAACTAGATTTGGGCATGACAAAGTTATCATTGCTTGTCATCTGCCTCTATGTGGCACTTTTTGGCTCTTTTGGCAGAGGATCCTTGGTTACAATGAAGCACTAAAGATTATATGTTTCACTGTGCCAAAACAACATTCCAAATGCATTGTTAGGTTCAATGGGCATTGAGACTGTTGTTTTGTGTGGAGTTAGCTTTCATTCTGCATATACACAAAAAGATTGTCCCACAAAAATTTAACTAGTGTCCATTTCTTTCCTTTTTATTCTATGATGCCACTATTTCGTTCCACTCAAACCGCATCTAGAAATCTAACTTAGTTCATTAGTTTTCAAATCTTTGCTTCGCATGGTTTATTATCATCCCCAGTTTTCTTACCAAAGTTGAATGTCTGTTTATCTTCCAATTATGTTTCTAACATAGTGGATTGGCCTCTTTGCATGTTTGGAATTTCTTTATCTGAAGTGTTATTTTAGATCTAATATAATTGTGCACTGCCAAAAAGGGTTATTTGTGTTCATGAATGCTCTTCAAGAAAGCTGGTTTTGCATTTCTTGCTAGAAGTCATGTGACCCCTATTGTCATTATGGTTGTCATCTCTAATCACGTTCTTTATCTCTTGTGTTTCACCTAATTCAAAGGAATTTATCTAATAAAAGCAAAGTGGTAAATGCCATGGTGCGCCATTTTGGAGTTATATGAACGAAAGCTTTATTTTAATAAGTAGTGAATTAAAATAATCTACTGTTTCTTAATGCTTGGTACTTATTCACTTGACATCATTTTACCCAATCTTAATTGGCCCTCTCGAATCACAAGTCACAATTATCTGCTATTGGCGATGAATGTTTTATCTTCGTTATTCTCATTTAGTGACATAAATTGCATTCCTAGTGCATCTTAAAGCTTTCCTTTGCCTATCATATGAAAAGGAAACTCTACTAGACAACATAAACTCATTCATTTCTTTTTGTTTAAATCTTTAGTCTTCAAGTATCGACACGAGGATAAAAGGGAGTCTGCCATTAGATTGGAACGATGTGCTGGATTTTCCATACAACAAGCGATTGCTTTGGGAAGTCCACTTGCAATTTTATACGGCCAGAATTCTTTGAATTCTAGCCATATAGTGCTTTTGGATTGTTGATTTTGATGGATTGTAATTTCAATTGCTCATTTTAGAGATTGTTGCTTTTGATGGATAGTAGTTCTTTTTATTCATCGTTTGCTTTAAACCATTTCATTTCTATCCAGATTATTTTGCTGGAAAAAAATGAAACAAGAAAAAGGAACCAAAAAAAAAGATTCTCGGGTAAACCCTGAAACCGAACTAGAAAAATAGGGTCGGTTCCAAAACAAGATCTAGAAAAAACAGGGTAGGTTTCAGGTTCCAAAAAATGGGAATATGTTACAATATGATTGATTTCAGGTTCCAGGTCTAGACCCAACCCACCCTAGAACTTATCACCCTTACTCGGAACAGCTCGTCGTCGGCTATTTTCTAGCCAAGGCAAGTTGCGACTTACACTAGTCTAGCCGCCATCCACCTTCGCCACTTGCCGCCGTTGAACCAGCTGCTGGGACACCACCACCAGCTACCATTCCGTTCCCGGTTCAACCCCCAAGACGTACTGAAAAGCCGCCCGTCAGTCGCCCACAACAGCCGCTCATTGCTTGTTGTGCTTGTCCATTGCTGCAACTGCTATCCATCGCTATCCAGCCGCCTAGCCGCCACCACCAGCAGCCATTTCATGCTTGGAACGGCCCTTGAGCAACCACCAAACAGCCCCACAGCAGCCACTCTCTTTGCCGCGCTCGTTCGTTACCATCCGTCACCCACTGAGCCCAAACCAAAAACCCCCACAGATAGTTGTGTCATCGCCGTTGCTCTCATGTAATTGCCGTAGTTGGACGAGTAAGTTAACCCCTAATCCCTCGTTTAGGGTGTTAAACTTACTTAGGGTAGTTTTAGATTAGGTTGATCGCGATTAGTGGTTTGATTAAGTGCGATTATGCATAAGCAGAAGTGATAAGGTTATTGACGAAACGATAAGTTATCGATGATTTCGGTGATAAGTTATCGATAGAAATGGTGATAGGTTATCGATGTTTAGTTGATAAGTTATTGGTGATATTGGTGGTAGATTATCGATAATTAATCAATAAGTGATCAATATTGAGTGATAAGCTATTGGTGTATGGGCGACAAGTTATCACAAATTTGATGATAAGTTATCAATTACTTTATTATTATTATTTTTTTATAACCTACTTTATTATTATTGTTTATTTTATCAAAAAAATTAATTTTCGGAATTAAATAATAAGGTAACTGTATGATTGTTTGACGGAATGAAGAAATACGTTATTGGCAATATCGAGCTCGAGGTGAACATAGGCGCTATGCCTTTCCTAATTGACTTTCAAGTAGTGGATATTCCGAGGACTTTCGACTTGTTACTTAGAAGACCTTGGATTCATATGACTGGTGTTATTCCTTCAAGTCTCCATTAAAAGGTCAAGTTCGTCATTAATGGCACGATGATCACCGTACATGGGGAGATGGATTTCAAAACTTACAAAGAGAGTGCGATACCGTATGTCGAACCCGAAGTGAAAGAAGAACCAAGCTATCATTCCTTTGAAATGATCTCAATGGTGCGAATCCCTGCAGGTTGTATCATAAAATCCTCAGAGTTCTCAACATCATCCATTATGTCTGGAAGGGTGCTATGGCAGTATGGATTTACTCCCGGTAATGGTCTTGGATTGAAATCCCAAGGAATCAAGGAACATATCACTCCGCTTGCCACAAGAATAAAACACGGAGTAGATTATATTCCATATAGCTCTAAAGATCAACATGGAGGCCAAGGTCGAGGTTGAAAGAATTATGGAGGCTATGGAAGCTGAGGTGATCGCATCATTAATCCATTCGTATGGAAGGGTAAAGCTAAAGAGCTTTCCTATCATTAGATTCACATCAAAGTAACTTTTCCTAGACCTTCCAAGCTACTTCAAGTAGAAGACTTATATACAGAGGAAGAATTTGTTCTGCCTAGTTTATTCAAAGAGAATACCATCAACGTCATCATAACCGAATCAGAAGATACCTATGCACTGGAGTAGGAAGATTCTCTTGAACTTTTGCTACCAGCCTTTTCCATTACATTTTGTTGGTTACAGTTTCAAATTTCTTATGATTTC
This sequence comes from Syzygium syzygioides, assembly GCA_031216285.1. Classification (NCBI taxonomy): domain Eukaryota; kingdom Viridiplantae; phylum Streptophyta; class Magnoliopsida; order Myrtales; family Myrtaceae; genus Syzygium; species Syzygium syzygioides. Next base: position 25,669,510 of record CM062248.1, on the reverse strand, counting down.
ATTTGCAATTTTAGTTCAGTTGCAATTTACATTCCTATTGATATAAATGTAATCACGTCTTTCAATTCAACAAAAGTGGTCAAATATTTTATTAAGGACATATAGAAACGAAACCAAGCCTATGATTAACATTGTCCTCATTCGTGAGGCTTAAGGCTTTGGGTTTCTATATTGTTCCTCATTGCGAAAATGATTTTTAAGAGTAAGGAAGTCTGATGATATGAGGACTAGCTTTGTCTTTATATTTCTCCAAAATAAATTTCAAAATGAATTTTCAAAAGGTTTTTTATAGGACCACATACATTATTTTACTTTGTTTGCGAATATTAATCATGTTTGTTACATGTCAAGCGTGAGCATTCACATATCCATAATAGGTTCTTATGTGGCCCAAATTTCTCCGAGGAAATTGCTTGCGATATTGAAGAAGATAACGAGGATGAGGAATGGATCAGAAAGGAATGGAATTATTGTCACATCCTGATTTTGGGCCTAAGAAGTCGCAGGTAAATTGTATCATCCTTAATTTCAGTCTTTGGAAAATGGCTATAGTTTAAGTTTGGCGGTTTTCCAAACGGAACTAATATTTTTACTCTTGTCTTGGAAAACCCAGTTTCGGATCCTTTGTATCCCTTCATTTTGTTATTTTTGGGGAGACTTTTGTGATCCGAATTTCAAAATACTTCCTTCTTGAAAGTTGTTCCAAACATCTTGAAGTTTTACATACTTTAATTTTAGATTTTTTGGAGATGATATGAGTGGTGCGATGGACTGATTTTCGGACCATGTGAAACTGCCCAGAATGGGTATGTCGGTGATATTCACACCGTCTTTATTTTCTACAAGCTTTTCTGGGTTGAGTTTGGAAAAGTTTCCTTCACAAAAGTTATTGAGAACGTCCTTTTCTATAATGTATATAAATTTGGGAATTTTCTGAGATGATTTAAATTCTGGACAGAGCTTACTTTAAGAAACAAGAATGCTGTTCCAGCGAACTGTTTTTAATCTTTTTTTGAGCTACTAAAAATGGTGTTTACAAAGAGATTCCGATTTTGTGTTCTTCACGAAAAATGTTTGTTAAGGCCTTGTTTATGACATATTGAAATTTGAGAATTTTCGGAGTTCATTTACTATATTTTCAAGTCCGATTTCGTGAACAATGTAAAGCTGTTCGGTTTTGTCAGATTTCAAAGATTTATCAATTGTTATATGAAAAATGTTGGAATCTTGACTTGATGTCTTTTGGTGATATTTGAGGACATATCCACGCCGAACCTCGGGTCGGATGGAATTATTATGTGTGTTTATTGCGGAAAAACCTTCAGAAAATCTTATGATTAAGTATGGCACGGGTTGTGATTTTTGTGCCAATTGGTATATTTCGTGTGGCCCAATTGCCTTGAGTCATTTGTGTGAGAATTCAGTAAATCCAAAAGGTTCTAGGGAGTCCACGGTTCGGAAAATTTGTGGAGGAATCTAAAGGATAAGGCCTTGACCGAGTCAAAGCTTATCCTCCAAGCTTTATTAATTGGCAATTATTGTTCTTGACTTTGGAGGCCACCCTCATAATGGCTTGTATTAATTGCTTGGACTTTGGTGGCCCTTCATGATGTCATGCATCAATGAATGAAGACTTTAGAGGCACCACCATCATGACTTTTGGCCTATGCTATTAATAACCGATGACACGTGCGCACACCTCACCTCCCTGATGACACGTGCGCTTATTTCATCCAAACTTTGGCCCCAAGTTTTGCTTCTCTATAAATAGAAAGAAGGCCATTCGACCAAGGGGAGAGAGAAATAGAGAGAGAAAGAGAAGCCGAGAGAGAGATAGAGAGAGCTTCACCAACTCATCCTTTTTCTTGTTGTTCGATCAAGTGAGAAAGCCACGTCCAAGGCCGTGTGTTTGTGTTCAAGCCCTAGAACCACTAAGAATCGCCCGAGAATCGCCGAGACTCACGTGTCCTTCACACGCTTCGTTTTCTCTAGTTCTTGTTTGATATTATTGAGTAAGTGAATTCCCTAATGCCGAGAAAGGATGTTGAGATGCGTTGTGACGTGGTTTGCTTGGACCGTTTCTCGATCGTTTGGTTGGTCGTAGTTGGTTCGTTTCCTTAATTTGACCATGTTTCATGTTTGATGTTGTTTTGAGATAGAACCGAGCCTTGGTTGGTAAAGTTTATATGATGTGGCCATGCGTGATGTTCTCCCCTTTGAACTTTGCTATTGATCTGCCATTGATGCGGGTGTGATAACGACCGACTTATGTTAACGGCAATCGATATATCCTCGCTTGATATTAGTGTTTTCACTTGCTGAGTCTCCCCAACTCATCCCCTGTTTTTCCCTCTCAGGTCCATAGCATGGTCGAATGGACGGCGGCGACAGGGGGAGTTTGAGCCATGTTGGAGTTCGGGGAAAGCTGGGAGCTGTGAATCCGAAGTAGTGGGCTTATGACACCTAAACCACAATGTTTATTGTGTAAATGGTTAAAATCAGCTAAGTTGTCTTGTAAAATATGTTTGCGTGTCCTGTAAACATAAGATTTGCTCACGATGCTGTTTGTCTTAATCTCGCTGTTGTTTTTAATGTGATTGTCCGGAGATATGCTTCCGCTTGTATTTAAAGAAGATAATAATGAATGGGACGTCACGTTAATGACCCCGAGGTGGGGGCGTCACAATTGTCATGAAGAATCAAAAACACTCACATTAGAGAAAACGATCACTGTTAATCTGGGCGATAAAGAGAATCCCAAGGAAGTTAAGATTAGAGAAAGTCTTTCCTCGGTAGAAGTAGAAAGAATCACAAATTTGCTCAGAGAATATCAAGACATATTCATATGGTCTTATGCTGACAAGCCAGGCCTCAATCCGAGCATAGTTAAACATGCTTTGCCAATCGATCCAAGTATTCTACCAAAGAAGTAAAAACTTAAGCGAACCAAGCTGGATTTAGCAAAGAAGATAGAAGAAGAAGTTATGAAATTGCTCAAAGTCGGTTTTATCGAAGTAGTACCATATCCAGAATGGGTTGCCAACATAGTACCTGTAATAAAGAAAGATGGTCGAGTACGGGTGTGCATTGATTATTGCGATTGAAATAAAGCAAGCCCTAAGGATGATTTCACACTTCTACATATCGATGTATTAGCGGATAGCACTGCTGGGTTTGAAATATTTTCATTTATAGATGGTTTCTTAGGATATAATTAAATCCTCATGAAGAAAGAGGATAAGGCGAAGACATCCTTTATAATACTATGGGGCACATTTTATTATAAGGTGATGCCTTTTGATTTGAAAAATGCTGGTGCCACATATCAAAGGGCAATGATAACTTTATTCTATGACATGATGCATAAAGAAATCAAAGTATATATGGACGACATGATCGTAAAATCCAAACAAGGAGAACATCATGTTGAAGTGCTTTCGCAAGTTGTTCGAAAGACTCAGAAAATACAAGTTGTGACTAAATCCCAACAAGTGTGTATTTAGGGTAAAATCTGGCAAACTGCTAGGATTTATGGTCGGTAGCAGGGGCATCGAAATAGATCCCTCCAAAATCAAGAAAATATACAACTTAAAGACTCCTTCTACTGTAAAAGAAGTGAGAAGCCTATTAAGGCGATTAAATTACATTGCTCATTTCATCCATCGGCTTTCTAAGACTGCTAAACCATTCTTCAAATTGTTGAAGAAAAATGCCAAAGTGAAGTGGGATACATAATATCAACAAACCTTTGACAAAATCAAAGAATATCCAATATGCCCACCAGTGCTGGTACTATCAATCGTTGGGGTTCTGCTAATCTTATATTTGACGATTCATTATGAGTCATTAGAAGACCAAATGATGGTAAAGAACAGGCCATTTATTACTTAAACAAAAAGTTCACAATATCTTAAATGAATTACTCGGCAGTCGAAAAGACATGCGTTTCGTTGATTTAGTGTTACACAGATTAAGGTAATACACCCTCCATTATCAAATTTTGCTAGTGACTGAGAATGATCCTATCAAGTATTCATTTGAAAAATCCTCCTTGGTCGGGAAATTAGAAAAGTGGCAAGTCTTGTTATATGAATTTGACATTAGAAGTTCATCCCAAAAGTCAGTCAAAGGACGAGCAATAGTAGACATGTTAGTCGAAAATTCATAAAATATTGCCAATCCTGAAGAACAACTTGATGATCATATATTAACACTGGTCGATAATAAATGGATCATGTATTTTGATGGTGCAACCAACTTATCTGGATCAGGAACTGAGGTAATACTAATCTCCCTAGAAGGTCAACACTATTCAGTATTTGCGAAATTGGTATTTCCATGCACCAATAACGTCGCTGAATACGAAGCATGCATTCTCAGATTGTAATTAGCCCTCTCAATGAAAGTAAAGAGGTTGCAAGTATATGGAGATTCTATGCTTATCATATTGCAAACAATTAGTGAATGGCAAACTCGAGATGCCAAACTAATTCCTTATCATAGATAGTTAGAAGAGATGATAGAAAAATTCAAAGAAGTAACATTCGATTATCTCCCAAGAGCTCAAAATCATTTTGCAGATGCTTTTGCAACTTTGTCATCCTTACTACAAGCTGAAGATGGTATAGATATAAAACCGATGAGAATTAATATGCTTGAACAACCAGCTCATTGCATGATGCTCTAGGTAGACTTTGACAACGAACCATGATTTCATGACATCAAAATGTATCTTCAATCGAGAGAATTTCCTGAAGAAAGTCAACCAGGTGACAGGAAATTTATAAGGAAAATAGCCAACAAGTTCTTCCTCAGTGATCAAACTCTCTACAAGAAATCATTTGATTCAACCCTACTAAGATGTATGGATGTTGTAGAAGCTGAACAAATCATGAAAGAGATTCATGAGGGTGAATGTGGATTGTACATGAATGGACATCTCTTAGATCGAAAAGTTATGAGGTTGGGATATTATTGGATGACAATGGAAACAGATTGCATCCAACTGTGAAATGTTGTCATCAATGTCAAGTTTATGGGGATAAAATCAATGCACCGCCAAATGAGCTACATCAAATGTCTAAGCCATGTCCATTTTTAATGTGAGGCATTGATATGATTGGTCCCATCAACCCCAAGGTCTCAAATGGGCACCGGTTTATCCTAGATGCTATTGACTATTTCACCAAATGGATTGAAAGAAACTCCTACACAAATGTTATTGCCAAGAGTGTTGTGAGATTCATTAGGCGAGACATCATTTCTAGGTATGGGATTCCAGAAGCAATAATTACGGACAACAGCTCAAATCTAAATAACAAGATTGTGGATAATTTACTCAAACACTTCCACATTCGACATCTGAACTCATCCCCATATCGTCCATAAATGAATGGACTAGTTGAAGCGGCAAATAAGAATATCAAGAAGATATTAGCCAAGACAGCTGAATTATCGTGATTGGCATGAAAGGTTGCCGTATGCTCTAATGGCATACTGAACTTCAATTCGAACATTAACTGGAGCAACCCCGTTTTTCTTGGTTTATGGAATAGAAGCAGTACTACCCGTTAAAGTAGAAATTCCTTTACTAAGGACACTATCCCAATTGAAACTTTCAGAAGCTGAGTGGATTCAACAAAGATATGAAACATAATCAATGAAAAGAGATTAAGAGCTATATGCCATGGGTAAGCCTATCAGAGAAGAGTGGTCAAATCCTTTAACCAAAAAGCGAAGCCAAGGCATTTCAAAATAGAGGATTTAGTAATGAAAAAAGTTATCCTCAATAATTCAGATCATCATGACAAATTCACTCCGAATTATGAAGGTCCATACATTATCAAGAAAGTCCTTCTTGGAGGAGCATTGATTTTTATAGATATGGCTGGAACAGAATTGGCATATCCTGTAAATGCAGATGCTATCAAGATTTTCTACCCATGAAATGAAGACGAATATTCAAGAAGAGATTTGGGTCACTTTAGAACATGTGCATATCATGCATACCATGCATTTCATGAACATGTTTATCTATTTTGTAGAAGAAAGTAAAAGGAGTTCGAACCAGTCGATGGTTTTAGAATCCCCAATGAAATTTTCAAATAATAAAGGGAAGTATCACTTTCAATTCAATTTTTCCGTTGATATTCCCTAATGTGCTTTACTTTTTTTTTTTATCATCCCCATATAGACAAAGAAAAGGAGCAACAAAAGAAGAATCCCCAGTGGAACCAAAGCAAAAACATGCAAATAAGAGAAATCTTGGTAAGTTGATCAGACATGTATCCCTAAATCGTGAATGCATGTGTTAAAGAAGTTGCCTTTCTAAGAGAAAATCGAACTTTTTCTTCCCCTAGCGGAATGACACTAAGACTGAGCAAAACAAAACAGATTATTTTGAAAAGAAAATACCTCAGAAATGTTTCAAATAAAAAGTTTTGAAACACACTTTCTTTTAGAATGCATTAAGTATCAAAATTCTCTAAAAGGCATAATTTGACAAAAGGCTTTGAAAAATTTCAAAGAAAAAATTTGGATCAAATTGAATGGAAAGACCTTCAGCTAAGCTATATCCAAACACATCCCCTATACACTCAAAGTCAAAGTGAAGGAGTGAGTAAAAAAAAACTCATCGAAAGGAAATAAGGGATGTTCACAATGATTACATGGATTGAAATGATGAAAGGCAGTCATTTCACTATCCCAAACACATGCTTATCCCTTGCAAACCAAATTTGAGCCAACATAGTAGAGAAGTTTTTCCAAAACAATCTTATTAAGAACCACCCCATATTGGGGCAAATCAAAAGGTTTGTGGTTGACAGCTATGAAGAATAGGATCAAGAAAGATTCTATTTCATACTCTTGCATCAATCTTTCTATAATAACTTCAAATGAAGTCATATGAGAGCTCAAGATATCTCAAGAGGAAGAAGAGCACTTCATTTCTTATACCCAAACACATTACTTTTGGTAAAGCCCAATTGAGCCTTAATATTCATTTTAGAACCCTAAATTGGTGATCATCTCTTCACATTGGAGCATGAACATATGATCCACTTTGAATAGACAAGAAACAAAAAAAAAAGCATGACACAGAGTCCTTAGAACTCAAACAGGTCAAAAGCTAAAAGATTAGAGGATGCAAAAGAATCAGGGGCATGAAAAAGTAGTGTACTGGTAAGAAGCAAGGCCAAATGCCCAAGAAAAATAAGAAAGAAAAAGAAGGTTCAAAAGAAAGCTCGAAATGACAAAAAAAGTCATGATAAAACAGAGCCAAGATTATGAGAGATCATAAATCACAATAAGTGAGTCTAAGCGAAAAAAATCCTGATAAACATATAGAGGACTCTAATGTTCATAAAAAGAAAGATCCCTAGTAGATAAAAGAAAAAGGGTGGTGATGCCAAGAATATCACCAATTTCATAAAAAGCCTGAATTCAAACAAATGAGCCTACCCAATATCAGCAATACAACCCTTCCCTAAAGACTCTTCAGATTGGGATGTTGAGAAGTAAAAATGTGACCTTATGGCAAGAAGTTATCGCTCAAAAGAGTGTATGCAATAATATTTTGTCTTGTCTTAGAGATTCTTAACTTGTAGATCCGAAATCAGATATGATGAAATCTTTTTCCTTGGCCTCAAAATGCCTATCCTTTGAATAGTCATGGATCAAGCTAACATTACAACCTTTTGAAAGACCTTATCGGATCAATTGGATTGTATACATTGCGAACATCTCAAAACACCTAAGGCTTGGTTAAGAGAGATAAAATTGAGGAATATCAAACAATTTCCATTTCAATCAAATGAACAAAAGACCAAGTTAATAGATTGAGACAAATCTTTTCTAATGAAGGCCTTCCAAATGATCATTCAAGCATTTCTTGAAAGATTGCAAGTACTTTGTTCAAATAATTCCTTGAAAAGGAAATTTGATTGTCTAAAATGCATTAATTCAAAGAATGCATGTTTCCATACCATGTTACAAAAGTTTTTAGTCAACTTCAAACCAAGTTTTTAAATAGTTTATGGTAAGCTAAAAAACCCCACATTTCAAACAGTTTTTTATTAATTTCAAAATCACTTTTCAAAATAGTTTTTCATCAACTAAAAATCATACAAAGGTTAGTGAAACCTTAAAATCACATAGCTCATGGTCAAGGCACTCATTGTTTGAAACCAAAGTCTTATTAGCGAGGAGCCACTAGGCAAATTCCCAAAGTCCTACTAGCGAAGAGCCAACAGGCAAATTTCCAAAGTCCTACTGACGAGGAGCCACCAAGCAAATTTCCAAAGTCCTACTGGCGAGGAGCCACTAGGCAAATTTCTAAAGTCCTACTGGCAAGAAGTCACTAGGCAAATTTCCAAAATTCTACTGACGAGGAGTCACTAGGTAAATTTTCAAAGACCTACTGGTGAGGAGCCACTAGGCAAATTTTTCAAGTCCTATTGGTGAGGAACCATTAGGCAAATTTCCAAAGTCCTACTAACGAGAAGTCACTAGGCAAATTTTCAACGATCTACTGGTGAATAGCCACTAGGCAAATTTATCAAGTCCTACTGGTGAGAAACCACTAGACAAATTTCCAAAGTCCTATTGACGAGGAGTCACTAGGCAATTTCCAAAGTCCTACTGACGAGAAGTCACCAGGCAAATTTTAAAGCTCTACTGGTGAGGAATCATTAGGCAAATTTCCAAATCCTCAAACGAGAAACCTCAGGTATTCATGGTTCGTGGGTTCGTCCTTAAACCACGAAATCAAAATAATCATCATAATCATCACCACCATCAATTCATACTCTTAGATAAGCAACAAAGAGAAGCTCACAAATAGGTAAGTTTCTCTCCCTCAATCATTAAAAACCTCTCAAAATGTATTCTGAAAGGAAAATCTTTGGATTATATCACAAATTTCAAAAGCAAGATCCCTAATAAGTTGTGAAATTTTCATTTTGTCTTGTTCATTGAGTCAACTAAAAATTTAGGTGTCATCTTGTCTTTGAAATCAACATCTAACGAGCTTAATCTCAAAGAGGGGCAGTTGTTGACACTTGATTTTTAACTCTTTTTTTTTTCATATTTTCAAAAATCTCAAAGTTAGGATTAGGAATCTTGGCCAAGCCTAGAAACCTATTTCTAAACCAAAAATGATTTTTTTTAGCATTTTCCTGGATTTTTCTTTAATTTCATTTAGTCAAAATGAGTGAGAAAATCAAGAAAAATAGCAAATGGAATCAGAAATTCCATAAAAATAGTCCTTAGTCTTCTTTTAAATCCAATTTCACTAATGCATCATCAATTTTAGAAAATCTCAATCGGGCATGTGTTTTTCCCAAAATTGGTCAAAATCAAACTTGAACTAAACCAAAAATGCAATTAGATCTTTTCTAGTCATTTTTAAGTCATAGTGTCTTCATAACAAATGATTCTAGGACCTTGAATTACATCATGGTCAGTCCAATTGCACATTTTGTCAAAGAAATCAGAAATTCCCAAAATTCAATTGGAAATTAGGAATTTTGAGCTCAAATTGGGCATCGTGTCCAATTCGAAATTGTAGAACCATGAGATCATCATTTTTAGGGTTAATCATATGTGGGTAATTCAATTTTGGCACCAATTTTGCTTAATTAGGTCATTAAGGCATTGAATTGAACAAAGCCCAAATAGCCCGAATACAAAAAATTAAAAATCTTGGACATGATTATGTCATAAATTGGGGAAAATCACATATTTGGGTTTGGAATGGTATAAGGAATTCAATTCTGGGGTTTGATTTGGAAATATAGGTCGAAATTGGGCTTAATTTGAATTTTTAGTCAAAACCCGACTTATTGGGTCAGCTGGGTCAGCCTGACTGGACCCAGGTCAGTCATCCCCTTCATCCAGTTTGCCCAAAACACGTAAAACCTAGAAAAAATCCAATTGAACCCGTGACTTTGCCGACCTTCTCCAGTCAAATAGACACATGTTTGACCCAAATGATAACTGGAGAATCTCATGCGGTGGAAACGGATTTTGGGTGGGAAAAATCGACCAACAAAATGAAGAAAAATTGAACAAAATATAGAGAACATGCTCAACAAAATGCTAGAGAGAGAGAGAGAGAGAGAGAGAGAGAGAGAGAGAGAGAGGGAAATGGAGTGAAACCAAAAAGAAATATCTAGAGAGAAAGGGTCGAGGGTCCCCTTATGAGTATCCAGCATCGCCTTAGATGGCGGAACGCCAGCAAATCGTGAATAGGCCGTGACCCTCCCCTAGTCATTCCAGTCGAACAAGTTGATCACGAAGCCCTGAAAATGAACCTCATCTGGCGTGCCGAGAAACACTCTAGCGAATCCAAGGCTACTAGGTTGAAGATCAAGTGCCAGAGAACAGTTCCACGGCAGTCGATCATTTCAAAAACTCCATCTGATCATCGAACGAAGAAGGTAAACTTTGATCACGATCATAGTTTACCAGTTTTTCCAAAATAAGTCTTAGCTGAATCGTGTGTATTTCTTCACGTTTTTGTTATGGTTGATGTTCAAAACATGTTCTGATTTCATTTTCATTATTTGTTTGTGCTTTGAATGATTGAAAACATATTAAAACCGAGTCGATCATTTCTGGAAAATCTAGCCGGAGCAACTACGACCTCGCCGGAGCATCGCCGTGGCCATAAGGCCATTCAAGTTAGCCTTCTTGACCTTATTTGATGTTTTGTTAGTCATTAGAAACAATCTAAACGACTAGGGCGGGTATGATAATGGTTTGAATTTTGGACATGCAAGTTTTAGTCAGAGGTGGTTTAGGCTTTTCGGGCTTGAATCTCGCCGGTCAACAGAGGCCCAGCAACGAATTGAATGGGTCAGGCCAATAATCGGTGATACAAAGAAGACATAGAACTCAAAATGATGATTAAATCATCGCCGGAAAGTCGTCGGATTTCGATCCAAAGTCACGGCCCTGAAAACACTAAACTGCAATTCATGCCTATTAGGTGTTCGAGCAAATGCCCCAATAAAGAAAGCATTAAACGGCGCCGTTTCGGCTCTATGCTCGCCGGAGAAGGTGATGGGTGCCATCACCGGCGAGGCCCGGTTTGGCCAAACTGAATCAGGTTGAACCAGGCCAGTCCGGTTCATTTTTCCTAACGGGAAAATTAAAAAAAATAACAATAAAAATTCAATAAAAAATAGAAAATTTACAAAATTCATAAAAAATCAAATCAAAAAATAAAAAAAATTCAGAAATTCAAAAAATTCCAGAAAAATAGAAAATTTCATAAAAATTCGAACTTTTTTTAAAAAATTCATAAAAAATTCAAAAAATCTGTAAAAAACTAGAAAATTCGTAAATATTTTCAAAAAAAATCATAAAAATCAATTCTCGGTTAATGAGATTCTTAGAAATTCAATTTTCAAAAAAAAATAAAAAATTTCAAAAATTCACAGAATAATTCAAAAACACTGTGGCCAACCTTAAAATGTGAAATTTGAATTTTTTGAAGTGCTCAGGTGGCATTTTTAGAAAAATCTCAAATTCAGGGATTATAACCCCTAAAAAACCTAAAACCCTAAAAAAAACACAAATCATGAAATTAATAAGCCTTTAGGGCTTCATTAGGGTTTGGATGGTTTTTGGGTGCATTTTGATTTTTAGAGAAAATTTAAGATTGTTTGGTTTGATTAACATTGATTGCGAATTTACTTCTTGATTAATCTCCCTACAATTAGAATAAATAGGATTAGGTACCAAAAGGGCGTTAGGGATCTCGATTCGGGATCATTAGCGTAACCAAGTTCCCGTATTCAGAATCTCTGATTCGTAGAGTTGTGGTATTTCTCCCATACCCAAATTAGGTTTCTAGTCAACCAATCAATAATGACTAGTAGCGACTCCAAAATCGAGAACTTAGACTAAATAGGAAATTATCATCTGCTGTCACGTGACGTATGGTCTGAGAGAGACCCTTGCACGAAAGTACCTCTTTAGCGTGCAAACCTCGAAAGTTTCAAAAAAAGCGCGGCACGACAATGGCGATGTCGTTCGTCAACGTTGAGTCAGAGTGCCAGCAAGAGGTCCACAGCGTTCTCCCGATGAGGGCGTGAGGAGGAAGATGCTTGGGTGGGGAAGAAGACGTCCTGGAGAAGAAGACGTCCAGAAGGGAAGAAGAAAAGTAAAAAAGAAATAACCGAAAAAGAAAAAGAAATAAAAAAAGAAAAAAGAAAAGAGGGAAATAGAAAATAAAAAAAATTTAGAAAATAAATAGGAAAAAGGGGGGGTCCCGAGGCGGGTTAGAGAGCAAACTCAGGTAGTCAGCTAGATCGGGTTAGGGGATCCGGTCTGAAGCGCTTATTTTATTAATAAAAAAACATTAAAAAATTAAAATAAAAAATAAAAAATTCCGAACTAGACGCAAAAAGTTGATTATGACTGTAAATATTTGGCAGCCACTGAAATGTCCTAGCGGGAAATTTAGAAATTTGAAATTGAGAGGATTGAGGTCACTAAGGGGATAAATATCGCCCAAAGTTTTCGTACTATGGATTATCGACAAGAATTGTTAGTACTATGGATTATCGATGAAAATTATTACAAGAAGGCCAGGCCATCGAAGTTATCGATAAGAAAGAAGCACATAGCTATGCACGATAACTAGCTTAATACATGCGGAAGGACACGTGTCAGAATGGGATAAGCATTGATGGTGGTTATCTCACTAAAAAGGACAGGTGTCGAAATGGAATAAGCATCGATGACAGTTATCGCGCTAAAAAGGACAGATGTCAAAATATGATAAGCATCAATAATGGTTATCTCTCTAAGAAGGATAGGTGTTAGGACGGGATAAGCATCGATGACAATTATCTCACTAAAAAAGACAGATGCCTCATTAAGAACAACAGGATAAAAATCGATGATGGTTATCTCATGAGTAAAAGACAAGTGGTAGGACGGGATAGTACCAATGGCAAAGCTGGTGTTAGAATGAAATGAGATCGATGACGGTTACTTTATGAAGAGGGGTAAGTGTCAAAGTTAGGACCAAGTCAAACAAACGGTTAATTAGACATATGTCATGTGAGGAACAGTAAAGATGGGATCAATGGTGGATATTTGGCGGAACGGTTATCAAAATGCAATCTTTCAAACTTTATAAATACTGCTTGACAACCAGAAAAGCTTCCTCCCCTGCGAACACACAATCAAAATGCTATTTTTCAATTATTTTTACTTTCAAGCACTATACTTTTAATTTCTTTAGCTGTAGTCAGTTATGTCCCGAGCATAGTAGCTCTGTAATATAGTATCGAGAGAGTTCGGATGATGCCAGTCAGTAGCTAGACGGATTTATCTGAACAGTTTATAAAGTTTGGAGTTCTTGCTAATCAAATCTTGTCACTATTTGAATTTGTGTTGCTAATCAGAACAAGCAAGTTTCTTGTTCATGCTTGGATATTTTCTGTCTAGAATCGTTGTAGAACCCAGTCTACTCTCATTAAAAGCCGAAGAATAACTTTCGGTGAATTATATTTCGTCGTGGGAACAATTCCGGCGAAACACAATTATAAAACCTCAAGAAAGTGGGACGAAAGGGATTTTCTAGTTGTAGTAGTTGATTTCACGTGAAGTTTAGACTGTAATTTATTTTCCTTTCGGTGTGAAATGGTGAATATATAGAGACATGTAAAAGTGCGTATGATGGGTTATAGAGTGAGTTCTTATAATGACGTTCAATAATCATTTCAATCTTGTTGTTTGAATTTCTTTATTAGACTTTTCTTGTTCGTATTGAGGAAGTTCGACATAATTACTAAGCATATCGTGTTCGGGTTTAGTTGAACTTGTACTGAGTGCTTGTTTTTTTTTTTTATAACCCAGGGAACCCCCGCACGGCCGACAGCCGGGGAGTAAACCCTGGGGGCGACACGTGCTAGCCACCACACACGTGCCACCGGTTAAGTCACCCTGCAGCACCCGGGATTCGAACACTCAACCTTTTGCGAGAAGAAGAGTGCGCGTTCCAGCAGCGCCACCCAGGCGGGTGGTATACTGAGTGCTTGTTTGTGCGTGCCAAGAGAAAAAAACTATACATACTTTTTCTTAAAACCTGAAAATGAAGAAATATTTGAAGTTGTAAAAATTATAAGAAAATTCTATACTCTCTTTTTCTTGAAAAGAAATTTCACATCTGTTTATCTATATTTGTATACAAGTGATGTTGATTTACTTGGCAAAATGTACTAAGGTTTTTAGATTTTATTTTTTTTCGCATCAAACAAACTTTAGCCATTGAATTGGATAGAAGCTAAAAGTACTTTAAAAAAGTCTTAAACCCAATTAGAACAATTGTAGATAAACAAGTCGCAAAAACATGTGATTGCATGTAAGGCTACCGCTTAAAGTGGTCATCCATATTGGTGCGATTATACGAGCACTAATGTATCGGATCCCATTAGAACTTTGAAGTTAAATATACTTAGGCGAAAGTAATACTAAAATAGGTGACCTTTGTCATGCCCCGCACCCTACGGCGCGCCACATCCCTCGTAAAGGTCGATTTGAGTGCGACGTCCCAAGATGCATCGCCGACCCAACGCTCAACACAGAGATTAAAGCACACGCGAAAACAATACAATACCGAACAATTGTAAACCACATAACCAAGGATAGCCCTACAACAAACATCATGAATAAATATGCACTTGCATTGATATTGGGTAAACATATACATTGTCCATTTACAGCCCATGCTCAAAAATCAAAAGCGGGTTAGAGGCCACTACTAGCAAAAAAAAGGGGTAAGTGGCTCGGGCGGTCAGGGTTACTAAAATTAAAAAGGGCCCCGGTCAAAAAATTACTGGCCCTACTAGTCTGGGACTAAAGCTAATCCTACAGTGCCTAGTCTGGGTCGGAATCAGAAGACTCAGAAGATGAAGAGCTATCAAGCATCTCCTCCACAGAATCTGATGAGTCCGACTCAGACTCAACCTCTGCGGCCTCCTCCTTCGAGTCCATGTCCTCAGGCTCGGTCTCTGGTATGGGATCCTCCTCGATCGACTCCGGCTCCTCATCATCCGGCTCCATCGGCTCCGGAACAGCGTCCCCGTCAACTAGCTCCAAGTCCATCGGATCGGGCTCATCTACCTCGTACTTTACGGGTATACCATTAGAGCTCGCACTCTCCTCGGCTAAAGAACCAGGGTCAGCGGGGCATCGGGGATACCGCATGCTCAGCTCGGTAAACGGGACATTAAAAGTTCGGAGAAGACCATACTCTCCGAGATCATCCCTAAAGCACGAAGCCACATATTCATGGGCCTGGTAATGTGTTTCCCCCACGTCCACCCATACTAAAGTATAATATCTAATATACGACTCCCCGTTCCCTACGGGGTGTATCGTCCTCGTTCACTCTATATGATGCGGAATCCCAAAAACTACTGGAACTTCAGGCATCTCAAGGCTGGGGATCCGAAAAATTGGTTTTATACAATGGTGAGAATAATCTCAGTGAGTAGTTTCCCTAAACCTAAACTAAACTAACATGCACCTCCTGATGAGTACCAAACAATCACACAAGTAGAAACACAATTGACTCAAGCCCTCAGGCCCAAATCTAGCACTTACTTGACCCTGTAGGTTAGGCATTTTATAAATATAATCCCAATAATGCCACAAAATTCAATCACGGCACATGTACACATATCACTTAATCACGACGCATGTCATGCATATGCTCGTGCTCACACTCATGCTCGTGCCTCATCAATGTATTGTCGCACACTTACACTCTTGCATACTTGCCATTTATCAATTCTCCTTCGACCCACATAAAACGCATCAGGTCCATCACTTTGAGATCGATCTCCAGCCCGCGTAAAACGCATCAGGCTTAGGGCATAACACTCGCGTAAAACGCATCAAGTTTGGCCATCTTCCGGTAATCCGGGCATCATCCCGCATAACACGCCTTAAGACGGGTTCAATACCCTGCGTAAAACACCTCAGGGCTTTATGTGATCACTCATTCACAAACACCCATTGATATTTGAACCCCGCGTAAAACACATCAGGGTATTTTAGGTGATCACACGCTTATGTCATTCGTGCACACTCACATATGCACATGCCATGCCAATGTTTGAGATGCACACCCATGGCCATAAAGTTCACACTTGGGCACTCACAATTTTCGCAAAAGGGCAATCAATTGCATAACGCCACTTATTCAATTCACCACATAATATGCTCAATCCACATTTCAATATGCCCAACCAACATATTAGCATGACCATGAAAGCAATTCAAAGCACTCTTGCACGGCACATAAATCACATATATAATTTGCACAATTTGATTAACATGAATTCGCGCCTTTAAGGCCTGCTAAGCTACTCCATTCTTAGTCACACTAGGCACACGAAGCAGCACCACAAAATTGATCGCAACCTAAGGCAATTTAGCCACCCAAATAGTCAATCTAAGCCATCCTGGTATTTATACAATTAAACCTCGAATTGATCGTTCTTAGTCCAATTAAATCCCGATACGGACAGCCACTAAATAGATCATTCTAGGCCAATAAATCCCCTCAAATTACTCTATTAGGCTCCCCAAGACCTCACTCAAATCAACCACCATGAGGACCATGCTAGGCACGCCCTATAATCCACAATTGAACCCGAACTTAGCCCGAACTCGGCCCAACTTAATCCGATACTTCCAGCCGACACACAGCCCATTCTAAGCCTCCAAACCTCAATTAAAATTTCCACACTAAGCCGCGAAATAGCCACAAAAACAGCCACTATACGGTCTACAAATTTCATCCGCCAAGTCCACAATTTCGCCCAAATTAAGGCATTTATGCTTCGCCACATCACAGCACTCTATAGACCACTACACCTCGATTAAATCATCACTCTCAGTCACCAATTGCCCCACAAAATCAGCCCCTAATAGCCTCCACACACTAACCCCTAAATTACCCTAATTAACCCCTAAAACCCATCTAGAAATATAAATTAGCCTAATGTGGGTTTAGGGTTGTACTCACTTAGGTTCCTAAGCTCCCAAACAATGCTGAATAGGTGGTAAGGGTGGTTGGGCAGCGGCGGTCCTCGGTGGTACTTACGGCGGCGGCGCGCGACTCCTTGTCGGTAGCGATCCAAGGCGGTCCCACGCAGATTAGGGGAGAGAGATACAGCGAGATAGAGAGGAGAGGGGCACGTCTGGATGGTGGGGTGAGGCGAGGGGAATGGGGGCTTGCGGCGGCGGCACTGGCGAGCGACGGCGCTCCGGCTTGGCTTGGCCTTTCACGGCCAAACAAAGAGGAGAAAAAGGAAGAGAAGGAAGTTGGGCGTGGGAGATGATGGCCAGTGGTGGTGCTGATCAGAATGAGAGGGAGAGAGAGACTAGAGATTAGTAAAGAGAAAATGAGATAGTGGGGTGGTTGACCAAACAAGAAAAATTGACAATCCTGCCCCTAATCTAAAGGCTAGGATTAAACTTGCTAAATATCTTGGAGGGCAATTTGTACCTCAAATTTTAGCATTATTGGGCTGAGATACACTTAATTTAAACCTTAAAATAATCTCTAATTAAGCCCAAAATTCGGAACCCTATAATTAGGCCTAGGGGTAAAACAGTAATTTTCTGGTCCCGGGTCAAATTTTTCAATTTTGACTCTATCGATCCTAAATATGTGTGGCCACATAAAAATGACGTCGTCCTTGCAAAAATAGTCTCGAACGCCCACGAAATTCGACACCGAAGTCCGGACTTAATTCCACGATTGATTTAGCTCAATTTTCAGTTTTAGCGTCTCTCACTAACGGGCGGCTATTTAGGGGTTATGCGTATCGACTTATAGCTACTCGAGTCGTGTTGGTCTCGATTTCCTAGAGAATGCGAGGATTTATCGCTAGTCCCAGGGGTCGCGGTCGTCCAGAATAAGTTCAGAATTGTTTGCCGCGCGTACTCTCGCTCATGCGGAATCACCTGCTATCCGATCATATGTCGTCAACCAAATTGAATCCGTCACCCTCCTTGGATCGGCTCACGTTGGCACAAAATATTCCCTCATCGCTTCTCGGAATCGGACCCAATTCACGGTCGAGTTTTCTAGGTCCACGTACCGTTTTTCCCTAATTAGCCTTCCCTATTCGTCAGTTTCCCGAGAATGATCAGTTCTGGGTAAGAGTTGCTAAAATGAAATGAGAAATACTCATCTGTTTTATTAATCCCAGAAGTGGGCGAATTCAGGACATTACAACTTCCTAGGAAGTCCTCATATAGCACTCCTCTTTTCAAATTTGACAAAAAAAAAGTGATCATCCATTATTAATCATAAATAAGCAACTCTCTCTCTCTCTCTCTCTCTCTCATAAAGATTTGTCCTAAGGGCACGAAATTGTCATGGTGAATGAGAAGTTTTGTACATAATGATCATTGCTGACTATAACATGGCTTCCTAAGTTGCATCCATCCTCAAATGTTAATGCGATTACATATAATTTATCCTTCTTTGGATTTCGTCGTATGAACGGGTATGTGTTTGTCTTCATCTAGAAGACTAAAGTGATATAAGCATTGTCACTCCGCTTGTTTGTTTTCTGACCTAAAAAAATTATGGTTTCTTAAAAAGCACTTGATCAGATGATCCCCCACCACAGCGCAATCGAACAAATAATTACTATTATAAAAACTTTTCAAAATGTGACTTACAGCTAAGTTATAATCAATTTGATAATTCTTACAAAGAGGCGACGATCACGTGTCTAGCGATCTGTTGGGTCTGTTCCAGCCCAGAGACAAAATAAAGCTGGGTTTGGACAAGCTCTTTGCTTCTTATGGCCGTTCTTCTTAAAACGCGCTTGATCAGATGAAAAGAATCCCCCACCATAGTGCAATCGAACAAATTATTACTATATTAAAAAAATCTTCAAAATATGACTTACAGCCTAGTTATAACCAGTAATTCTTACAGAACGGTAACGATATTGTCTAGCTCTATATTGGGTCTGTTCAAGTCCGGAGACATAAAGAAAATTGGGTCTGAACAAGCTCTTTGCTTCTTATGGCCGTTCTTCTTAACTATACTTGTGCTTGCCCATGCTCAAACAATTTTACTTAAAAGAAATGAATACATTTGCAACTGGAGCAGACCTGGACAAAAAAATTTTCAAATTCAATGCAAGCTCGTTTGTCCCTTAATCAGGTTTTTCCGAAATCAGTTAACCTTTACCTAATCATAGTTGCTTAAGAAAAAAACTAGGTAGATGGGTTGTAAATCCTTTACCCCACGCAACGCCTTTTTTCGGTATAGCAATAACTTTCATAATTTATTTATCTATGAAAATGAAGTTGTCATCAATGATTGTGCTTTGTTCAAAGTATTATACCAAATGGGACATTACCAAAAAAAAATTCATAAATCTATTGTGCAGATGCCAAAATCAATCCTAAATATTTCATTTTTGCCAATTTAGTCCTAAACATTTTGACGATTTGTCAATAAAGTCCTTCCAGCCAATTTTGGCCAGAAATTGCTGACGTGAATGCAGGCGCCCTACGTGGTACAGCCGGTGTTGACATGAATAATTATTTTCATTTTTTGAATTTTTTCTTATGTTCTTTTATTTTTTTTCCTTTTGTCTTTGTCGATCGCTGGGCCTCAGCAATGCCCTATGATTGGCTACAAGCGAGAGCCGGCGATGGTCGATCTCGTTAGCCTCAGCAAGGAGGGTCAAGCCTCGCCGAGCCTCAGTCCTTGCTTGATGCGTGCGTGGGCAAGTGATTCCGAAAATGAAGTTTTCTGGGTTATGTGTATGGATGGGTGTGTGTTTGCGGGATGTGTGTTGATGGGTAAAATAGAATCAAAGGATAGATTACGATAATAACCAAGGTATAAAGGACGCACCACCAACATAGGATGAAGATCGAATCGACGAAGTTCACCACCGAGGCTTAAAGGATAAGTCACCCATCAAGGTTAAAGGATTTCAAGATATGAGAAGCTCACCACTAGGGCCTAAAGGGAATCCACCAGCCAAGGATAAAGTGCTTCTTGGCTCACCACAAGGAGTAATCCACTCTCCAAGGATAAATAAACCGATATAGGAGTTATCCACTCTTCAAAGATAATCGCTCACACAAAGGAAAATCTCATATATTAATCAAAGTCTAGCCTACATTACAATGGAGAACAATCCTCTATTTATAGGAGAACTAGGACATAGGAAATAACCAAACATTAAGACTCCGTTCATTTCACAAAAAAACGTTTTCCCGGAAAACATTTTCCATAATTTTCGGTGTTCGGGGGCAGAAATTGAGTGGTCAAAGAAAATATTTTCTGGTCGATGGAAAATTTCCTTTGAAAACTAAGAAAATGATTTCCTTTCCTGAAGGAAAGGAAATCATTTTCCAATCTCCCTTCTCACAAGTCCTCTCCTCCTCTCTCCTCCTCTCTCTTTTACCCCATCGTTATGAGCAAACTAGGGTTTTCATATCCAGAGCCGCTCCTCCTCTACTACTGCCTTGCGCTTTATCTGCTCCTCCTTTATTGCTGCCTTGCGTTTGCTCTTGTCCCTCATCCCATCCTACTGCCAACAAGCTCGAGCAAGGCCTTGCCACACCTAGCCAGATCCAGCGATGCTTGTGACATCCTAAAAATTTTTCCTTTTGGGATCTAAGAAATATTTGGTTTTATAAATGTACTCGTAATTAATTCTCACCCGAAACTGATCATTCCTGGAATACTAACCATTAGGGAAAGGCTAATTAGGGATTTAAATTCGTACGACTAAAAGAAAATTCGATCGTGAATTGACTTTCGACCATGAAATCGTCGAGGTGATATTTTGAGCCACTGTTGGCCGATCCAAGGATAGTCAGGGGTCAGTTCGCTACTGTCATAGTGGTGGATTGCGGGTGATTCCGTCGGACCACGAAATGACTTGACGAATAATCCTGAACCTAAACCAACGATCGTGCCCCTCGGATCTAATAATTGATTCTCGTGATTTTAATGACAACCAAAGTCGCCACGAACCGAATGAACTTGCACGTGACCTGAATTATTGTCAGTCACGAGTCGAATATTCGAATTTCCCCAACAAGCCGCCCGTTAGTTTGAGAAACGCTCGAGTTGCGTTTCATAAAATTTGATTATTTAATTGAGTCCAATTTGGACATCGAAAAAATTTGAAAGTCACGACGGGACGTTAGGACGACGTTGTGGTTGGAACGTGTAGTTTTGGATTGTCCCGATTCCTTCATAAAAATTCGAATTCGACAAGAAAAATAGAAAGTGACCATTTTACCCCTAAGGCTTTATAAAGGATTAGTTTTGTGAGACAAGGATATTTTGATCATTTTGCCCTCAAATTTGGAAAAGACACAATACCCTTGGATATTTTAAAGCAAGGTTCGATCCTGGCCGTTGACTTCAAGATTAGATCGAATCTCGACCGTTGGATTAAAAAGATTAGAGAGGGGTATTTTAGTCATTTGGCATAAAGTGGTCAAAGTGTGGGCTTAAAGGCTTGACCAAGCCTTCTCTCTCCTCTCTCTCGCTCTCTCCCCATTTGGTTACCCCCCCACCGTGAGCCTCCCCTCTAACTCTCTCTCTCTCTCTCTCTCTCTCTCTCTCTCTCTCTCTCGTCCGTTTCGCCGATCGCCGGCCACCGCTGCCTGCCGTGCCGTTGCCCCACGCCGCTGTATGCCACCACCCACACCCTCTCTTGGTCCCATCTTCCCCCCCTCCTCCCGACCATACGACAGCCCCCTCTCCTTGCCACCGCCGCCCGTCACCACCATGGCTGTCCAAGCCGCCAAGCCACTCCGCCGTTCGCCGCCGCTCCAGTTGATTGCCGCCGCTTTCCGTTCTAGCCGTGTCAATCTAGAACTTGATAAGTTGCGCCCTAAACCTGACTTAGGATATTGGGTATTGTCGGAAAAATTTGGTTGAAATCGGGTTTATTCGGGTACAGAATTGTACGGATTAGGAGTAAAATCAATTGGCGGGCCTAAGATGGAATTCGGGAAATTTTAATGGAGATTTTGAGGACAACAGTTGGCTGTGAGTGACTGTGTAGTGGGCTATGATGGGCCGATCGGGACACAAATTGGATTTTAGAACCGATAATTAATGGTGAGAAAATGTTGTGAAGGACCGGAATCGAATTGACGCCATTTGGTTGGAGAAAACTAGCGAATTGTGTGTTTAATGTGTGTTGGAACTATGACTGGGATGGGGTGATGTAATTGAGTGCATGGTGGTGTAATTACATGATTGAATTATGCCTGTAGGGTGTAAGCTTAGGCTAGACTGATTTAATTATTAAAATTGGCCATATCAAATGATTAGTGAACATGCTTTGCGTGTGAATTGTTGTGTTCACGGGCCACATGTGATTGGCCAATTAAATGTGGTAAATGCATGCTGAGCATGTGCATGAGTAAGAAAGAAATGTGGTATGACATGTGTTCATGGAAATTGTACCGTCCTGAAGTGTGTACTTCAACCCGGGACGATGCCCGGCACTACCGGAAGACTACCAGCCTGAGGCGTGTACTTCAATGTGGGTTGCGCAGTAGGTGGTAGATGTTGAGCCTAAGGCG
The DNA here is from genome assembly GCA_031216285.1 of Syzygium syzygioides. Classification (NCBI taxonomy): domain Eukaryota; kingdom Viridiplantae; phylum Streptophyta; class Magnoliopsida; order Myrtales; family Myrtaceae; genus Syzygium; species Syzygium syzygioides. The sequence goes on along the minus strand of CM062248.1, from coordinate 25,646,887 downwards.
TGTACTTTAACGCGGGCAAGAAACATGGCCTGAGGCGTGTACGTTAACGCGGGCCTTGAAGTATTGTGATAAGTGGTCGCAGTAAACCTGAGGCGTATACTGCAATACGGGTCACTAGCGAGGAATGTGGAAAAGAGATAGTGAGAATGGAATGAGTGCATAACATGATATTTGTATATGCTTGTGATTGTATGTAATGTGCCTGCTATGTGATGATTTGGTGTATGTGTGATTATGTTTTGTGATTGTCCAGAGGTACGTGATAGCCTAAGTGGGGTTTAAAGGTGTACTTATTAAGATGTAGTCCCATGGTTGTTCCAACCAATATTTTTCAAAACCCCGACTTGAGCCATGAATCCTCTGCCACCGCCACCATAGCATTTTGGGGTACCAGTGCACACCGAGTATGAAATTGCAGAATTTCCTATGGGTGATGGCATGACCTGGATTAAGCATACTATGACTATTTTTGTAGATGTAAGACTACCTTTATGGGAGACCCATGTTTATACTGCTTGGTTCTTCCGAAATGTAGCAGGGGATGACTTCGGGCCAGTTAGGGGTTTTGATGTTCCGTTTGACTTAGTTAGGGATTGGAAGCCATCTGCTATACCCCCAATAGATGGAGAGTTGACCAATGCAGAGACTAGTTTAGCTCAGTCTAGTTTGCATCCAGTGCCCGCAGCTTAAGAATCTTTCGGGGCTGAGCACGAACCCGAACCCGAAGCATTACAGGTTGAAGTCGACCCGATGGATATAGATTTAGAACCAATTCCCGAGGAGGAACCAGAGGAGGTAGAACCCGAGGTAGAACTCGAGAATGAGCCTGACGAGTCTGAGGAGCCTGAGGAGGAACCGGAGTATATAATCCCGTATGAACAGTATATGGATCCCAATTTCGTGCCTGAGTATAATTTCTTTGATGTACTAGCTAAGAAGGATCAGAATGAAGTTCCAGCTGAGTCGGATGATATTAATCACCCGATTGAGATCGAGACAGAGCTGGAGTCCTTAGAGGAGCAAACTGTTCAAGAGAGTTCAGATTTAGAGGATGAGAAGTCAGATTCAGAATGGACGTCGAGCAAGGGGCGTAGGGGCTAGTATAGGGGTTCGAAATAGGTTTTTACAGAGTACTATTTTTGAGGTTAGAATACCAGGTCATCGATCTTTTTGTGTATCGGTGGTTTTAAATGCGGTGAGCAAGTGTTTATGGCGGTTGTAAACTGTAAATATTGTTATAAGTTTGATAATAGAGTTAATTATGTGCATTCTCCCTGACTTTCCCTAGTTTATATTATGACGGGGTATTATCGTGGTTTTCGCCAGGCATTAAATCTCTGATAACAGAAGCGAGGTCGGCGATACCCTAGGATGTCGTATTAATCGACCGGTAGAGGATGTCGTGCGCTCGATGGAGTTCAGGGCATGACATCTCCATTTGAATTAGTATCAGAGTAAGGTCAGCTCGATCTAAACTGGTCAAAGTTTGGAGTGATAAGGAGTAGAAACTCTAGGGTAGTATTTAGGGAGACTTTAGTGAGTTGTAGGGGGAAATGAGCTACATGTGCCTCCAAATTGCTTGTTATGATTGATTGAGTAAGTTAATTGTTGTGTGATAATTGAAATGCAGGTGCGTCTGGACCTGAGATAAGTGTTTAGACTCTTGTGATTGTGACTTCGTGATTGGTAGTGAGGGATTGCTTGCTGAGTGAACTCTTGTGTTAATTCATTGCTTAGAATCAGATTGATCTAGTTGGCCTAGATCGTTAATTCCTGAGTGGAATTATAGTAGGTAGGAGAGTGGTAGAATTGTGACGATGAGCAGTGAAGGAAGAGACGTAGGAAGAGTTCTAAGAAGGGGCGCTAGTAGAGGAACAAGAGGTAGAGGTCGTGCTAGAGCTAGAGCCGTAAAGGATCTTGGAATGGGTGATGGAGCGATAGAAAATCTTCGGGTTGGTGCTGGAGTTACAATGTACCCTAGAATGGAAGTTAGACCTACTGAGGATCCTAGAATGGAAGCAATTATGAGGACATTGGAACAGATCGTAAATCTGTTAGGACAGTAGACTCAGGAAAGAGCTGTTGCGATTGCCCAAGCTACTGAGGCCGCTGTGGCCGCTGCTGCTATCAATAATAATGAGAACCAAAGGCAGGGGTAAGTGGTTGTAAATAGACCGATGCATCAGCTAGTAGAGCAGTTTATAAAGCTAAAACCGCCTAAGTTTGCTAGGAAACGCGACCTTAAGACTGCACCTCAATGGGTAGAGAAGCTTGAGAAGGCTTTTGAGGTGCTAGAGTGCAATGATAATGAGAAGATAACTCTGGCAGTATATCAATTGCAGGACAATGCAAATAATTGGTAGAAAGCCACCAAGGACAGGATTTTTCCAGAAGGTATAGCCCGGACTTGGGCTGCTTTTACTAAAAGCTTTTATGAGAAGTATTTTTCGGCTAGTGCTAGGGAAAGGAAGTTAGCCGAATTTATGAGACTCCGCTAGGGCCAGATGACAGTAGATCAGTATGAGGCGGAATTTGCAAGATTATCTAAATCTGCGCCAAGAATGGCGGAACATCCCGATGATAAGGCGCGAAGATTTCGAGACGAATTGAAGGCTGATATTCGTAACCAGTTGTTACTGGTAAATCTGAGAACGTACGAGGAAATATTTAATAGGGCCCAGATTCTAGAGCGAGATCAGGTGGATAGGGCCATCGCTTCTGGATCGAGATTTGTCCAAGATAGGGACAATCGTAATCCTGGGAAGAGGCCAATGTTGGATAATAGGCATTTTACTGCTTCTGTTAGAAGAAATATTGGAAAGCCAGCTTAGAATCAGAATGGTCCCGATAGGATATATGGAGGTAGGCACGAAAATGGACCTTGTCCAACCAGGGGCGGAATGTGTTTTGGATGTGGGGGATTTGGTCACTGCATAAGGAATTGCCCCAATCCCAAACAGAATAGGCTGCCTACATTGCCGCCACCTCAGAATAGGAATCAGGCTGGATTGGCCCAGACAGCAAACCAGAATAGGCCTCAAGCGTAAGGACGAGTGTATACTATGACCAAATGAGAAGTTGAGAATGCACCAAGGGTTGTCACAGGTATGATTTCTCTGTGCAAGCATGCTGCATATGCTTTATTTGACCCTGGGGCATCACATTCTTTCATATCGAAATAGTTTGCTGAGTTGATTGGAATAAAACCACAATTGCTTGATGTTGTGTTATGCGTAACGACTCCCTTGAATGATAAGATGTTGGTTTCGTTGGGTTGTCCAAACTGTAAGTTTGTGATTGGGGATAGGGAGGAAATGATTGATTTAGCGGTTATAGACATGTACGACTTTGATGTGATAGTGAGTATGGATTGGCTGTCTTAACAGAGGGCCATAATAGATTGCAATAGTAGGGTGATCCAATTTAATCCCGTTGGACATCCAGAATTTATATTTTTAGGAAGTAGAGGAGAACCCTTGATTCCATGGATCTCGTCACTAGAAATGACAAAGTTGTTGAATGAAGGTTGTCAAGGATTCGTAGTGGCAGTAGTTGATTCAATGGCTGAGGAGCTAAGGCTTGAGGATATAGCTATGGTGTGCGAGTATCCCGATGTATTCCCTCAGGAATTGCCGGGACCGCCACCAGCAAGGGAGGTGGAATTTGTAATTGAGTTGGCACCTGGAACCGAGTCAATTTCGAAAGCACCTTGTAGAATGTCGTTATTGGAATTAAAGGAGTTAAAAGTGCAGATGCAAGAATTATTAGACAAGGGATTTATTCATCCCAGTGAATCCCCATGGGGAGCGCCGGTATTATTTGTAAGGAAGAAAGATAGATCATTGAGATTGTGTATAGATTACAGACAGTTGAATCAAGTAACGGTTAAAAATAAATACCCATTGCCGAGGATTGATGATTTGTTTGATCAGTTATAAGGGGCTTCGGTGTTCTCTAAAATTGATTTGAGAATGGGATATCATCAGTTAAGGATTAGGAAGGAGGATATACCGAAGACGACATTTAGGATGAGATACGGACATTATGAATTTACTGTAATACCGCTTGGATTGACGAACGCCCCTGCTGCCTTTATGGATCTAATGAATCGAGTGTTTAAGGAATCCTTAGATCAGTTTGTGATCGTGTTTATAGACGATATATTGGTTTACTCAAAGAGCTTAGAGGAATATGAATTTCACTTGAATCGAGTGTTACAGACTTTAAGGGAAAACGCATTATATGCTAAATTTAGCAAGTGTGAATTCTGGCTCAGTCGAATAGCATTTCTCGGTCATGTAATCTCTGGGGAAGGAATCTCAATTGACCCATCGAAGATTGAAGCTGTGATGAAGTGGCCTAGACCAACTACAGTAACAGAGGTTTGGAGTTTTCTGGATTTGGCTGGATATTACCGTCATTTGTGGAAGGATTTTCAGCAATAGCAACGCCGTTAACACATTTGCTCAAAAAGGAGACGAGATTTGAATGGTCAGATAAATGTAAGAGGAGTTTTCAAGAATTGAAGTATAGATTGACAACAGTACCAGTGTTGACTATTCATCATGACCCGGAAGATATGAGATATATAGTGATGTGTCGTTGAAAGGATTGGGATGTGTACTCATGCAAAATGGACGAGTAGTAGCTTATGCATCAATGCAGTTAAGACCGCATGAGTTGAACTATCCGACGCATGACTTAGAATTGACTGCAATTGTATTTGCCCTAAAGATTTGGCGACATTATTTATGCGAAGAGAAATTTCAGATTTATACAGACCATCAGAGCCTCAAATACTTGTTTGCTCAAAAGGAGTTGAATATAAGGTAGCGTCGGTGGATGGAGTTGTTGAAGGATTACGACTGTGAAATTCTATATCACCCCGGAAAGGCTAACCGGGTAGCCGATGCTTTGAGTTGTAAGTCGAGTATAGCCTATTATGTAACCGGAAAGGATTATGGGGTACCAGTGTTGATAACTTCCGATCGTGATCCTAGGTTTACCGTCAATTTTTGGAAAAGTCTGTAGATGGCATTAGGATCTAAGTTACAGTTTAGTACGGCTTACCATCCTCAGACAAATGGCCAGTCTGAGAGGACGATTCAAACTTTAGAGGATATACTCAGGGCATGTGTGCTGGATTTTCAGGGTAAGTGGGAAGAGCAACTGCCCTTAGTAGAGTTTGCTTATAATAATAGCTTCTAGCAGAGCATTGGAATGGCATCTTTTAAAGCGTTATATGGCCGGGCTTGTAGGACGCTCGTATGCTGGGACGAAGTAGGAAAAAGGCCTATAACTGAGCCAAAGCTAGTTGAGCAGTCGATTAAGACGGTTAGGATTATATGCGAAAGGCTGAAGACAACGCAGAGCCGTCAAAAGAGTTATGTAGACACAAGGCGAAGACCTTTGGAGTTTCAAGTAGGAGATCACGTATTTCTTAAGGTATCACTCATGAGAGGACTATCTAGGTTCGGTAAGAAAGGGAAGCTGAGTCCACGATACGTAGGACCTTTTGAGGCTTTAGAAGGATCGGGGAATTAGCGTATCGCCTTGCACTTCTACCGAATTTATTGCAAGTGCATAATGTGTTCTACGTATCGATGTTGAGGAAATATAAACCGAACCTGACTCATGTGCTGAATTATGAAGAGATAGAAATAGATGACAAGGTTTCCTATGTTGAGAGACTGGCAAGAATCGAAGATCGCAAGGAGCGAGATTTGAGGAACAAGACAATCCCAATGGTTAAGGTTATATGAGAGCACCACGGGACAGAAGGCGCAACTTGGGAAAGTGAAGAAATGATGCAACGTCAATACCCTAGTTGTTTGAGTAGTAGTTAGATTTGTAAATTTCGAGGACGAAATTTTTTTAAAGGAGGGAAAAATTGTGACATCCTAAAAATTTGTCCTTTTGGGATTTATGAAATATTTGGTTTTATAAATGTACTCGTAGTTAATTCTCGCCTAAAATTGATCATTCCTAGAATACTAACCATTAAGGAAAGGCTAATTAAGGATTTAAATTAGTACGACTAAAAGAAAATTCGATCGTGAATTGACTTTCAACCATGAAATCGTTGAGGTGATATTTTGAACCACTGTTGATCAATCCAAGGATAGTCAAGGGTCAGTTCGCCACTGTTATAGTGGTGGATCGCGGGTGATTCCGCCCAACCATGAAATGACTCGACGAATGACCCTGAACCTAAACCAACGATCGTGCCCCTCGGATCTAGTAATTGATTCTCGCGATTTTAATGACAACCGAAGTCGTCACAAACCGAATGAACTTGCACGTGACCTGAATTATTGTCAGTCATGAGTCGAATATTCAAATTTCCCCAACAAGCCGCCTGTTAGTTTGAGAAACGCTCGAGTTGCGTTTCATAAAATTTGATTATCCCAATTTGGACATCGAAAAAATTTGGAAGTCACAATGGGACGTTAGGGCGACGTTGCGGTTGGAACATGTAGTTTTGGATTGTCCCAATTCCTTCATAAAAATTCGAATTCGTCAAGAAAAATAGAAAGTGACCATTTTACCCCTAAGGCTTTATAAAGGGTTAGTTTTGTGAGACAAGGGTATTTTGGTCATTTTGCCCTCAAATTTGGAAAAGTCACAATAGCCTTTGATATTTTAAAGCAAGGTTCGATCCGGGCTGTTGACTTCAAGATTAGATCGAATCTCGACCGTTAGATTAAAAATATTAGAGAGGGGTATTTTAGTCATTTGGCATAAAGTGGTCAAAGTGTAGGCTTAAAGGCTTGACCAAGCCTTCTCTCTCCTCTCTCTCTCTCCCCATTCAGTCACACCCCCACCGTGAGCCTCCCTTCTGATCTCTCTCTCTCTAGTCCGTTCCGCCGATCGCCGGCCACCGCCGCATCGCCGCCCGCCGTGCCATCTCCTCACGCCGCCGTACACCACCACCCACGCCATCTCTCTCTCGGTCCCATCTTTCCACCCCTCCTCCCGACCATACGTTAGCCCCCTCTCCTCGCCGCCACTGCCCGTCATCGTCATGGCCGTCCAAGCCACTAAGCAGCTCCGCCGTTCGCCGCCGCTCCCGTTGATTGCCGCCGCTTTCCATTCTAGCCGTGTCAGTCTAGAACTTGGTAAGTCGCGCCCTAAACCCGACTTAGGATATTCGGTATCAACGGGAAAATTTGATTGAAATCGGGTTTATTCGGGTACGGGATTGTACGGATTATGAGTAAAATCAATTAGCGGGCATAGGATGGAATTTGGGAAATTTTAATGGAGATTTTGAGGATAACAGTTGGCTGTGAGTGACTGTACAGTGGGCTGTGATGGGCCGATTGAGACACAAATTGGATTTTTAGAACCGATAATTAATGGTGAGAAAGTGTCGTGAAGGACCGAAATCGAATTGACGCCATTTGGTTAGAGAAAAATGTCGAATTGTGTGTTTAATGTGTGTTGGAACTACGCCATTTGTAATTTTTCAGCACCCCGGCCTGAGCCATGAATCCTCCGCCACCGCCACCAGAGCGTTTTGGGGTACCAGTGCACACCAAGTATGAGGTTGCAAAATCTCCTATGAGTGATGGCATGACCTAGATTAAGCATACTATGACTGTTTTTGTAGAGGTAGGACTACCTTTATAAGAGACCCATGTTTATACTGCCTGGTTCTTCTGGGATGTAGCAGGGATGAGTTCGGGCCCGTTAGGGGTTTTGATGTTCCGTTTGACTTAGTTGGGGATTGGGAGCCATCTGCTATACCCCCGATAGATGAAGAGTTGACCAGTGCAGAGACTATTTTAGCTTAGTCTGGTTTGCATCCAGCGCCCGCAAATTAAGAATCTCCCGGGGCTGAGCACGAACCCGAACCCGAAGCATTGCAGTTTGAAGTCGACCCAATAGATATAAATTTAGAACCAATTCCTGAGGAGGAACCAGAGGAGGTAGAACCCGAGGTAGAACTCAAGAATGAGCCTAACGAGTCTGAGGAGCCTGAGGAGGAATCGGAGTATATAATCCCTTATAAACAGTATATGGATCCCAATTTCGTGCCTCAGTACAATTTCTTTGATGTACTAGCTGAGAATGATCAAAATGAAGTTCCAGCTGAGTCGGGTGATATTAATCACCCGATTGAGATCGAGACAGAGCTGGAGTCCTCATAGGAGCAAACTGTTCAAGAGAGTTCGGATTTAAAGGACGAGAATTCAGACTCAGAATGGATGCCAATCAAGGGGCGTAGGGGCTAGTATAGGGGTTCGGAACAGGTTTTTGCAAAGTACCATTTTTGAGGTTAGAATACCAGGTCATCGATCTTTTTGTGTATCGATGGTTTTAAATGGGGTGAGCATGTGTTTATGGTGGTTGTAAACTGTAAATATTGTTATAAGTTTGATAATAGAGTTAATTATGTGCATTCTCCCTGACTTTCCCCAGTTTATATTATGACAGGGTATTATTGTGGTTTCCGCCGGGCATTAAATCTTTGATGACAGAAGTGAGGTCAGCGATACCCTGGGATGTCGCATTAATCGACCGGTAGAGGATGTCGTGCGCTCAATGGAGTTCGGGGCATGACAATGCTTGTCGGAGCTCGAGACTGACGAGGCAAGGTCGATCCTCGCTAGATCCAGCACTACTCGGCGGAGCTCGAGACTGACAAGGCGAGGCTGAGCCTTGCCAGATCTGGCGAGGCAAGGGGAGGCCTCGCTGGCCCAAGGCGGGCGAGCTCGAGCGAGGCCGAGCCTAGCCTTGCCTCGCTAGATCTAGTGAGGCAAGGCAAGGCCTTGCTCGCCCAAGGCCGGCGAGCTAGACCGAGGTCGAGCCTAGCCTCGCCTCCCTAGATTTGGCGATGCTCGACCGAGCTCAAGACCGGCGAGGTCAGGCAAGGCCTCGCTTGCTCGAGGCCGGTTGCCGGCCACGATGAGCCTCACTGGCCTTGGGCGAGCGAGGCCAAGCCTCGCCTGTGACCGGTCACCATGGCCGACGACCAACAAAGGAAGAAAGAAAGAGAAAAAAAAAAGAGAAAAAAGGAAAACAAACATTAAAATACAAAATAAAAATTTATTCAAAATGGTGCATGAAGGAAAATATTTTCCATACCAAACAGTGGAAAATATTTTCCAAAACTTTTTTCAGATTTTTGTCAAACACTGAAATTTTTTAGGAAAATGGCGTCCTGGAAAACATTTTCCAAAAACGTAACATTTTCCGTGAAACGAACGGAGTCTAAAAGACATGAGAACTAGAAAGCAATAAATACCTAGGAACTAAGGACTTTGACTCTTGAGACTTACATAACATTTAAGACCTAGGAACTTTGAAATGCATTCATGATATATGGAGACTTGAAATCTTGAGCCTTGCGTTTTATCTTCTAAAATTCGTGTTCATCTTTGACCAATAGATAATCATCTTAATAGATCGGTAAATTTCATAAGAAATTATTTGGAACAACCTCCAATTGGTACGATGTCAATCCGTATTGAAATCAGTAACTATTCTTTGTGAAATGGTAGCTTTAAACTTCTAGGGTAGAATTGACAACTTAATATTTGGTAACCTAGTTGATAGCTTCCTTGTCGATGATCTACCGAACCGTGTTAAGACCGAAATCTACCCTAGCTTGAATGAACATCGACGGTGCTGATTTTGTCAATGCAGTTACGTTGGATGCTCCTGAATCATTACCTGTGGCAGACACTGGCCATTGCCAAGGCCTAGCAAACGGCCATGGAAGAAGGGAAAAAAAAAGAAAAATCTATCAAAAATTCAGAAAAATTAAATGAAAATCAAAGAATTGTCAATATTAGCATCAATTGTGCCATGTAAGACAATCGCATCTATGTCAGAATGTTCGGCCAAAATTGGCCAAAAAGACTTCATTGACAAATTGTCAAAAGGTTTAGGATTACATTGATCACATTAAAAAGTTTAGGACTGAATTAGCTTATGTACAATAAGTTTATAACTTTTTTGTTATAATTATCCCTATTCTAGATTGGCAAGCTGCTATCCATTGAGATTAGCCAAAAGTCAAGAACAAAAAGGCCTAATAACTTAAAAAACCACCTAACTATAGCTCCAAATCCAATTCTATCCTAAACCTTTTTTTATCTCATGAAAAACTCGTAACTTTTAGCCCACTCTCAATTCTACCCTAAACTTTTTTTTATCTCATAAAAAATCACTAACTTTAGATCAAATTCTAATTCTACCTTGAACTTTTTTTTATTCATAAAAAACCACATACTTTTAATTGAGTTTGATATATGCCTATGTTAACCCTTCGTTCAAAATCACCCTTATTGACATGGCATTTCCATATCATTACTCTAGTTTTTCACAAATTTCATATCAAAGAAGACGTTTATTGGAGATGAATTTATATGTCAACACAAACAAAATAATTTTGAAATTTGGGTAAAAATTAGAGTAATTAGGGTTGGCTTTCTTCAATTACTCTTAAGAGAGTCTTCCTTACATCTTGCTACAGGATCTTCAATTTTGCACTCAGTCTTCAATCTCTCTTGCTCAGGAGTCTTCCATCTCTTGCGATTGGAGAGCTCATGCTTGAGACACTTTTGGAGATGAATTTCCATGATAGCTCAAACGACGTCTTGTTGGATCTGATGTTCAGGTAAAAATTAGAGTAATTAGGATTAGCTTTCTTCAATTGCTCTTACTCATAGGAGAGTATTCCTTCCATATTTCTTCGGGATCTTTAATTTTGCGCTCAGTCTTCAATCTCTCGTGCTTAGGAGTCTTCCATCTCTCGCGATCAGAGAACTTGCACTCAAGACACTTGGCTCGGGACAATCGAATAGCTTGTGCTCGGGAGTTTTCCATCTCTCGGATGTTAAGAGAAACTTTGAACGGAGGGTTAACGGGGAAAGACTCGGAACTCATGTAAAAATTAGTGGTTATTTATGAGATGAAAATGTTTAGAGTAGAATTGGGATTAGACCTAAAGTTTAGGACTTTTTTATGAGATAAAAATTAGAATTTATGGTAGAATGGGAACTAACCCCTAAAATTTGAGATTTTTTAAAGTATTAGACCCAAAAACAGTCGTAAGTCCAACGGTTGTGGTCGTCCGCAAGGACATAAAAGCCCTGCTCTTTTACGTAGGTTACATAGGTAGGTTCAGTCATTTAAAGAATCTTCTCTAGGGTATGGTCCCCTCGTAGGAGTCCAAAGCACAATTCAAGTTTTATTTTTTTGGTCGAAAAAGCACAATTTTAGGTTAACGTGGCCAATGATTTGATGTTTAGAAAAGGCAAATAAAGAAAGAAAAGGCAATAATAGTAAAGAATCAACATCGACTTGCCGACTTGTTTTTTTTCATTGGGGATAATAACACAAATTCAATATGCAATATCATCTTTGGATTAAAATTTGTGCAATTTAGTCATTAAACTTTGACCTAATGTGAAATACCGTCCTTAAACTTTTAAATATGGTCCCTAAACTGTTGATAAATATTCAATTTAGTCTTTTTATTTGTTGCGTCACCACATTGAACAAATTAAAAATTCACGGACGACATTGTACGTTGGGCCAAAATTTAGGGACCATGTTGAAGAAATAGAAGGTCTCAGGATTACATTACATATTAAATTAAAGTTCTTGAATCATTTATGTCATTTTTTTCTTTTTATTTTAATAATTGGAGAGCATGTGAAAACGCTATTGCATCTTATGATTATGAGTCAACAGAGTACACGGGGTTGCGGATCAAAGAGGATCTTCATTCTCCGAGCAAAATGGTCCATGCACATGCCTTAACAAGCCTATAAACTAGTGGGTCTCTAATTTGTCCGATTCATGGGTATGTTCATATGCTTTTTGTTGACTTTCTAGGCTCCATTGTTTGAATTTGCCAAAGACATGGGTGACTCATGAGTGAGCTTGGCTACTAGATTCGCAATTGGGGGTCTTGCTTGGTTTACTACAGAGTCGTAGCACACCTTTGAATTTGCTAGACTATCATTGTTTATGTGACCACGAGCTTAATCATAGGGTTATAAGACCTTATTGAAGTGGACCTTAACTCAACTCAGTGTTTATCTTGGCTTCAAATAGTATTTTGCACCTGTCTTTTCCATGCGTAGATAAGAGTTCTAATTCAAGTCGGAATTCCGCAACATAATTTTCTTCTGTTCAATGCCAGTTCTTCCAACACAATTATAATCAAGTTAGGAAAAAATTTTGTTGAGGAACTTCAAAATATTAAAGTCCTCCGTTAATAGTTTTTTTCCCTGGAGGGTGAAAATGAGGGGGCAAAAGGATGATAACCCGTCATAGAGCTCGACAACTACAGTTTTTAGGAAGCTAGTTGAGGGTCGCATGACTCGAATATCCAAATATTAAAGGGAAGAAATAAAGACAAACCTTTTAAGGAAAGCTCCTTTGAAAATGGGCTAAAATTTGCTAGAGGATGCCACCCCTCACCAACCTCGGATATGTAGGAGACCCCAAGAAATTTCTTTAATGCGCAATGTGAATTGCATGGACAGCGTTTCAGAAAAGGACAGAGGGTATTCTGGTAGCTTTGCTTTAAAACCAGAGACGCAACGCAAGCCATTATGGATCGTTCCGCGACCGGATGGAACCATCCCGGGTATCCACCGCCAAGCGGTGTGAACATAAAAGAATAGAAATAATCGTAATGCATGCACATGAACATCGATGGAGATAGACATAATCCAATACATGTCTAGATGACGACAGTGGCCCGTTCTAACAGTCCACAATCTTAAGTGGCGAACTTAAGAGGCAACAACACTTCAAGAAAACTTTGTAGTAATATGTTTATATAGGTGAAAAATACCAAAAGAGTCATAAATTGATACCAATTCAGTCATAAACCTTTCAATTGGACCAATTAAATCCTAAATTTTTTCACATTACTACCAATTGAGTCTATCGAGCCAATTTAGACCGGAAATTGTGGACGTCGGATATCTTACATGACATAACTAGAACTGACGTGAATAATTTTGCATAATCTTTCAACTTTTTATTAAATTTTTTCCTTTTCTTTTTCTTATCGGCCACAGGCCAAAGGAAAAGGAGAGGGAAAAAAAGGAAATGAAAAAAGAAGAAGAAAAAAGAGAATTATTTTAAAAATTAATAAAAAAAATTGAAAAATTATTTAAAAAATTATCCATGTTAGCGCCGACTATGCCAGATAGGATGGCCGACGTCCACATTAGCAATTTCCTGCCTAAATCAACCAGATGGACTCAATTAGTACCAATGTAAAAAAGTTTAGGATTAAATTGATCCAATTAAAAAGTTTAGGACTGAATTGGTACTAGTGCAATAAGTTTAAGACTTTTTTTGCACTTTCTCCATTTATATGATATAGATTACCGTTTGCTATACATTGGCTCAATTAACTAGTCGCTTGATTCTTTTCAATGAAAAAATGATTCCTCAACATTAGTGCGACTTTAAATTAGCTTTTTTGGCCAATTTTTGTAGATTAATTGCAGCCTTGAGTGAGGCCATCTTTCTCACGGAGTCCAAATTGATCATTCTTGGAGGAGTCAGAAATTAACAAAACTGGTGGCCATCGTTCTGGTGAGGTTAAGATTTATAGTCCATGTGCAGCATGACCTATAAATCATGCCGAGGACAAATCGAACTTGAATATCGCTGTTATTCTGCTATTCTTCAAGTTGATTTTTTTTCGTCAATTATTTCAATTAAGTCAGCTTTCGTGCACCAAACTTTGCCATCCCTCAAGTCGGGTCAAGATTAATCGCACATGATGAAATTGGGAATTTACAATGATCTTGCCTATCTTTTTTTTTTTTGTTGGGGGGAGGGGGGGGTGTGGTGGTGTGGATGGTGTTGGGGTTGGTGGGGAATGGGGGGTTGAGTCAAGATTTTGATTGCCCATGTCGAAATTAGACTTGTAAAGGGTCGTTTGTTCGTAGCATGACCTTATTGTTTATACTGAAGAGATATCAGACTCAAGACCCGCTTGTTATTCGAGTCCCACAATTAATTTACGCTCGGATCCATTTGTTTCACGGAAGATAAATAATTTTAAAAAATTATCTTTTAAGAAATTATTTGCATCATTTTGAACAATTAGTCAGGCGAAAACTTTTTCCATTATCAACAATGATTTATACTATAGTTAGGCGATTCGTTCATTTGTATAAGCAATATAAACAATTACTTCAACGAAATTATTTTGGGCAAAAGCTGCCGAAAACCCTAAATTTTTCCCACGGTAACAAATTAACCGTAAACATTTTGTGCGACACAAAACATTCCAAACTTTCACGGAAGATAAATAATTTTAAAAAATAGCTCTAAAAAAATTATTTGCATCGTTTTGAGCAATTAGTCAAGCGAAAAAATTTCCATTATCAACAATGATTTATACAATAGTCAAGTGAGAAATTTTTTATTCTTTCATTTGTAAGCGATATAAGCAGCCAAAAACCCTAAATTATACCTATTGTAACAAATTTATCATAAACTTTTTTTCTGCAATACCAAACGTCCCAAACTTGTACTTGTGTGACACATTTATCATTCGTCAAAGTTCCATTAATGAAAACTGTTAAAAATCTGCATATATGAACATCAAAAAACAAATAGTGTCAACATGGCGCGCCCACATGGCTTAAGTAAAATGATAAGGACGTTATCTTATCTAAAAAATCATCTAACTGAACATTGATATAAAGTAAATAAAGTTCAAAGTAAATGTGTCACAGTTGACATAGTTTGAGGGTTTTGATATCACAAAAAAAAGATCAGAAGCATTGTACCAGTAGGTATGTACTTTTCACTCATCCTCGGGTACTGTTCATCCCAGGCGCCCAATTTCTCTCTCAGTATGGTTCCCGTTTCACTGCACACCCGTCTGGATCTTCGGTGATTCTGGGTGTTATGCTGCTCCGATTCGTCTGAAATCTGGAGGATAGGGTCGCAAGGTGATCCTCCCCAACATACTCCTTGGACTCTTCGTACGGTGCTTTCTCTGGGTTGCACGAGCAGATCTGGGTTTAGCTCGTTTGATACTGTTCACCCATCTGGGTTTGGTGCGTTTCTGGTGTTCTGCTGGTTCGGTTCTTTTGGAAATCGAAGGCTAGGGTCACTAGGTACCACTCTTAAACATACTATTCTGGCTCATCGTGTGATGCACTCTTTTGGCTGGGCGAACAAATTTGGGTTTTCTCGATTATTGCTGATGTCGGTACTATTCCTTGCCTTTGAGTGCGATTGTTCACCTGAAAGGGTTCTGGAACTGCAGGGAGGTTGAGCTGCTGGCTCTAGTTGGAATTTGGTGACGGAAGTCGCTAGATAGGAGCTTTCCTCTCTTCGATTGGGAAGAAGTTATGGGTTTTCTGGGTACCTCTGAAGTTCTGGGTATTCTGGAAGACGTTCTAGCTTTCTGGGTAATACTGCATTTCGGTTTATACTCATGGAGTTGCTACCTGAGTTGGCCTGAGATTTGCCTGGGTATCTCCATCACTTGTGCTTACGGTGTTGGGAAGAAGTTTTGAAATTTCTGTAAGATGCTCTAGGCTTTCTGGGTTTTCTGCACGTTGGCTTCACTGATGACTGAACACATATAAGAGTATATTTTTTTTGGTAACCCAGGGAACCCCCGCACAATCGACAGCCATGGGGTAAACCCTAGGGGCGACACGTGCTAGCCACCACACACGTGCCACCGGTTAAGTCACCCTGCGGCACCCGGGATTCGAACACTCAACCTTTTATGAGAGGAAGAGTGCGCGCTCCAACAGCGCCACCCAGGCGGGTGGTATATAAGAGTATTCATGGCTGGAAATCCCTAAAAATGGAGCCTCCATTGAAGGCCTCAGCTAAAACAAAGCAGGGAATGGCTAAGCATATTTCTGCTGCTAAAGCTACTTCCACGACCAAATTTGGCAAGCCTAAAGATTCATCGCAACCCATGATTCGTGTGGAACCCGAGACAGAAAAAACTGTTGAGGCCTCAGCAGAAGTAAGGACATCTCTTGCCCTCCCTAAACACCCCGCAACAGTTAATATTGGCACCTTCGATGCCAATCGCAAATCTTCTTCCTCGGCTATGTCTACAAAAGCCCAAGACACCCAAGGTCGAAGGTCAAGAAGTAGAGGCCGAAGTAGGGGAAGGTCCACGCCTTACCCCTCCGAAAATTCTCTGAACATTGTTGGAACTTCTATAGACCAGCAAAATGGCCCAAAGTTTGGTACTGGGCGAAGCAGTAGCAAGGGGAAGGCACCGACCAAGAGTCCTCCCCGAGACCCCCAAACACAACATGCTCAACGCTTTTGGGCAGCTGTTGCAAGGACGGCCGAAAGAGGATATGGCCTCTCATTTATTCCCCCAACCATTGTTGATGGTAAATCGTTAGTACAAATCTCAGAAGCTATTCTAGCATATTCAAATCCCAAATGAAAAGAATGCCTAGTCGAGTATTTTGTGGGCAAAAAACTGCCCTTTAAGCTCACTGAGACCACGGTGAAGAATGTATGGGGAAACAATCTTGTGGATATAATGGCAAATGTGGATGGATTTTATTTCTTCCACATCCCCAATGAGTCTTTTTGTCGGAAAATCCTTGATGGGGGTCCTATCACTATCTTGCGTGTGCCTATGATTTTGAAACAATGGCACCCCAATCTAAAGCTCATAAAGGACCAGCACCAATCCATTCCTATATGGGTGAAGCTTAGGGATATTCCTTATGCGTTATGGTCGGCATCTAGTATTAGCGCTATTGCGAGTGTACTTGGTAAACCACTTCATGTGGACTCACAAACTGAGAAAATGAGGATACTTTCTTATGCTAGGGTATGCATAGATATCAAGGCTACCCAAAAAATGCTGAACTCGATTGATGTCAAGCTTAACGGTGAAATATGGCTTATCAAGGTTGAATACGAACGGAGGCTTATCTTCTGAATACCTTGTGGCACTTTCGGCCATAAATGTCCTGAGCCAAGCAATGAGACAGTAGTCCCGATTAAGAACCCACCCCACCCTTCTGCTCCTTTAGATCCCCCTACCCTAGTGGAAGAACCGTGGCAAATGGTAAGCAAGAGGAATGGGTCTGGAAAACCCATGAGCACGAATATTGCACCCAATGCTGATCGTTCCACAAAAACGACAAAAGCCCTTTCTTTGCCTCAGGCTCCTTAGACTTCCCCATCCTGGTCGAAGGTAAATGAGCTTGGTCCCTCTGGCCCTCCCTTGTCCCCTCGAAATGGCGCTTCTTCATCTTCTGAATCAGGTGAATCCAACGAAGATCAGGCCAGTGATATGTCTAATGACTCGGACTCTCCATCCCCTGGTCAGGATGCATCTTGACTCAACCCCCCTTGCATTCGGGATCTTTTGCTATACGTCTTGGCCCTTGTCGTGAATTACCTGGCTTGAAACCCCCCTTTCAGAATTGCCCCCACCAGGTTCTACAAAGGAAGTCTGTCTAGGAGACTCGCCAACTCCAACATTAGCTATCCCTGCTCTTGCTTATAAGCGCTCTGCTTTTAAACAAGCCACCCCCAAATCCAGAAGGAGGGGGGTACAAAAAAGCGGTGACCCTATGTCCCTTCCACTATGTTTTTTGGCATTTGGAATATCAGGAGGCTAGTCCATCCCCTCAAACAGGTGGAAATAAGAGCTTTTGCAAGATCTAATAATCTTTCTTGCATCGGTATCCTCGAGACTAAGGTACATCAATCCCATTTTGAATCTATTTCTTATGGATTGTTACCGGGTTGGGAATGGTTTTCCAACTACAATGCCTCTTCTCGGGCCAGAATTTGGCTGGGTTGGAATCCGCAAAATTTGGCCTTGGAAATTGTCTTCTTCCTCCCAAGCTATACATACCCGTGTAAGTCTGCTGGTTATTGGTAAAACCTGCTTCTTCTAGGTTATATATGGCGAACACGCCTTCGTGAACTGCCAAACCCTATGTGCTGATCTAGTCCATTCTAGTATGCTGTATTCGGATTCTCCTTGGGTAGTGGCTGGAGATTTCAATGCCATACGTAACCAATCGGACAGAATTGGTAGTTCAAATGCATGGATACCCGCCTTTGATGATTTTGACTATTGCCTTGAGGAAGCTGGCTTGGATGATCTCAGATATATGGGGCATAGATTCACATGGTCCACCTCCGTTGGCATTCCTCGTAAACAAAGAAAAATTGATAGGGTGCTCATCAATGATCAATGGAGCCGCAATTTCTCCTTTTCTGAGGCATCCTTTCTAGCTTCGGGAATTTCGGACCATTCGCCCATGATTGTCAGAATTCTCCCCCTTGACTATCCAGAAAACCATTCAAATTTTACAACTTTTGGATGGCTCACCCTTCTTTTTTGGATACGATCAATCAGGTATGGGACTCTCATATTACGGGCACCCCCATGTTTGTACTATGCAAGAAGCTCAAATTGCTAAAAGAACGCCTTAAACTCCTTAATAGAGATTCCTTCTCGGACATCTCAAATCGAACCGCACAAGCCAGGTTAGCTTTATTTACTACCCAGAATGCCCTTGCTTCTGATCCTTTTAATGTAGATTTGGCCCAACTAGAAAAGGATTAGACTCGAACCTTCGTGGAATTGCGCCTTCAAGAGGAATCTTTTTACAAACAAAAGTGGTTGACAAAAGGTGATTGCAACACTAAATATTTCCACCACTTTGTAAACAAGAGACACCTCCGGAATCGCATCATTTCGATTGCTGACTCCAACGGTGTAATCCTTACTGACCCGAAGCTTGTTTAGCAACACATTGTCCATCACTTTGAGAATTTTCTGGCGGCTGATAGTCCACCATCTCCACTTGATATTGTAGTCATTCGGAACTCTCTCTATCATTTGCTGGATGATAATCATACCCTTTTGCTCTCTCGAGAGGTGACAATTAGTGAGATTCGTAATGCTATGTTTTCTTCAGCCAAAGGCAAGGCTTCTGGACCTGATGGGTATAATGTTGATTTCTTTAAGGCTAATTGGGATATTATTGGCCCATCTGTCACCTCAGCAATCTTAGACTTTTTTCGGTCTGGATCTCTGTTAAAAGAACTTAACACTAATATCATAACGCTCGTGCCGAAGATCCCCAATGCCCAGTCAATGAATGACTTCTGGCCTATAGCATGCTACAACACTGTATACAAATGTATATCCAAAATATTGGCCGACCGTATCTCCACAGTCCTGCCAACTCTCATCAGCTCCTCCCAAAATGCATTTGTCAAGAATAGGAGGATTGCTGACAATATTCTCCTGGCTCAGGAACTATTTGGGGGCTTTCACCATGAGCCGTACTTATCGAAATGTGCCATTAAGGTCGATTTCTAAAAAGCTTATGATACTTTGGACTGGAACTTCCTCGAATCAGTCCTATAAGGATTTCGCTTTCCACCAATCATGATCAAGCTTATCATGGAATGTGTCACCTCACCGAAATTCTGTGTGGCTATTAATGGCGAACTTCATGGTTTCTTCTCTAGCGGCCGTGGTATCCGTCAAGGAGATCCTCTTTTTCCGTATCTCTTTACACTGGCCATGAAAGTATTTTCAGGCATCCTTAATTCCCAAGGTCGACTGCCTCGATTCAAATTTTTCTGGCGATGCAAGGCCACCGGACTTAGCCATCTCTTCTTTTCCGATAATGTCCTCCTTTTTTTGGAAGCAAACTTGGACTCCATTAACCTTCTGTAGGAAGGTCTTCGGTTATTCTCTTGCTGGTCCGGCTTAATGCCAAATGCAAATAAGAGTGAGATTTTCATGTCAGGTGCTTCAGTGGAACTACATACCCAGATTTTACAAATCTTTGGCTTTAGTGAAGGTACGCTCCCTTTTAGATACCTCGGGGTACCTGTCATTGCATCTAGATTGTCCAAAGCGGATTGCTGCCATTTGATCAACAAAATCACGGCCAAAGCTCGATCATGGTCCCAACGATTTCTCTCCTTAGCTGGTCAACTACAACTCATCACTTCAGTGCTTCACGCAACACAAGTCTACTAGGCAAGTGTTTTCACTCTCCCCAAATCAATACTTTCGAAAATTGAGACTATACTTAGGTAATTTCTTTGGAAAGGACCCGAATTGGGAGCTGGTGGCGCAAAAGTTTCATGGAATCAAGTATGCCTCCCGAAGGGGGAAGGGGGGCTCGGCATTCGAAGGCTTGCAGACTGTAATAGGGCTGCAATGCTTAAGTACATATGGCTCCTATTCATCGATAATGAGTCATTATGGTGCAAATGGATACACTCCAACTTTCTCAAGAAAAAAAATTTCTAGGTAGCAACCAAACTGACTTGTTGTTCATGGACCTAGAAAAAAATTTTGGAACTCCGCTCGGATTTCCAGCTAAACTTCCTCTAGAAGATGGGTGACGGGGCCTCTATCTCATTCTGGTTTAATAATTGGCTTCCTGAGGGCCATCTTTATTTAATATTTTCTGATAAAGACATATACAATTCTGGTATCCCGAGAAATGCTTGGATTCGGGACTTTTATTCTTCCTCTTAGCAAAGTTCCAACTTTCTAGTTATCTTCAACTCTTGGGCAGACAGCATCCTGACTCTTGTTGCGGAGAGGCCTGATCGATTCACCTAGAAAGGCCATTCCTCAGGCCTGTTCTCCACCTCTTCGGCACGGGATCTTATAAGAAACAAAGGCCCGCATGTCTCGTGGAGCTCCTTCATTTGGGATCGAGCCATTGCGCCAAGGTACAGCTTCCTATTATGGATCATCTCCTTGAATAGACTCCCTACTCAAGTCTTTTTGCTAAGCTATCAAAGAATATCCGAAGGTGTATATGCATTCTGTAGAAGCAGACCCAATTCCATTGACCACCTTTTTGTTGGTTGTGTTGTCACTGGGACCTTAGCTTTATTTTGGGCAAACAACTGTAACCTAATATGGCGGAATGGAACGTGGCAAGAAAACCTCCATTGGGCCATCCGTATTATAGGGGCAGAGAGAAACCATAGAATTCTTACCTTACCATATTATATGGTCGGAGAGAAACCACATTCTGTTCAGGAATCATCCCGTTTTCATGCCAGCCCTCCGCAACCATCTCACTAAACTTGTTAGAGACAAAGGCTTGTCTATGAAGCCTGTTGATGATAGCGTCTGCAACAAAAGAATCCAGCAAAAATAGGGCATCTCCACTACCATTTTTGAGTAATCTTTTGATTACTTTGTTAGTAGCTTATAGGTCTTTGTTTTTGATGGCCATCTTAGTGGCCTTGGTGTTGCACACTCTTGTTTGTAGCCTCGGTTTTAGTCACTACACCTTTGCACCTGTCAGGACACATTTTGTGTCGCCTCAAGTGCGAGGTTTTTGTATTTTGACTACTTTCACTGTATGTTGCTTGTTGAAAAGTATATAAAATTCTTACCTTACCAGAAAAAAAAGTTCAAAATAAATGTGTCACAGTAAGCATAGTTTTGAATTTTTTATGGCTTTTTATCAATTATTTTTGTAAATCGTTGATTATTTTTGGTGAAATAAACGGATCCGTAGATATGGATAAGAAAGATGGGAATGAAAGCGAGGCCAATGGCCCAGCGGATCACGAAGCACTGTCTTTTCGCTCTCTATGGTCTGAATCATTCGGATTCATCATCATCATAAGGTGGGGTTTTACGCGTACGAGGCGCGTTGCGGAGACGACCCATCTCGGCTCAGGGCGTCCAACCTTTCCACGGCATAATATTCGCTTTTTCTCCCCTGGGACAAAAGTCCGAAGCCAAGATTTGGATCAAAATGTTAAGCGTTCCCGGATCTTTTGGGAGGGGGATAAGATAAGCCAGGCACGCAGGTCGCTGCTCCGAATCTTCCTTATTCTCTCTCCCGTTTGCTCTCGTGCTCATTTGTTTTCTCGCGATAAATTGGCACCTGATGACACCAACATTGCCACTTTTCTGCTTCAGCCATGAACGTGAGAAGGTGATTCATGGCCAGATGGGATTGGGCCAGGCCGGGCCGGACCACACTCAATTACTAGATAGCTTTGTCCAAGGCCGTTCGAAAATGCCGATCAGGGTCCTTATGGCTTCGAAGGCTCCCAAGTCGCCAATCCCATGACCAGGTCAGCCGCTCTTTTCTTTTCTTTTTGCCACTTAGCCTTTCCATGAAAGGGCCAAGTGCCTGAATTTATAAGCCAAACAATAATAATTTTGTCTCGCTTTTGCTCTTAATTACCCTTGCGTATAAGACAATTAGGAAAAGTTGATAAATAAGCTAAAAGACCCTAATAAGTTGTCCTCTATAATTTTCATTCATGACCCACCTCCTCCACTCACGTAATAAGGTCCTTTTGTTTTCCTTTTGTTGTTCTGTGACCCTCGATAACTTTTTATTCAATGTTAACTTATTTATTCAGTCGTCTCGTACACGCTAGAAGAGCGTAATCGCCCGCATTTGTTTTTGTTTATAAGCGACCCTCAATTGATTATTTTTATAATTTATACAACATCAACATCGCACATGCGCATAGCGCGTGTTCAACACTAGAATTCGATGACACGTTTGGCCCTACTTTTAAAATGATTCGGAAAAAGGACACGTACTCATACTTGAGGGAGAAATTATAACCGTTGACTTCTCCATCAAAACTAGGGGTGAGCACGGTTCTAAATTCTACCCTGCAACCTAAGAACTTGACCGGTGAGAATCTGTAGGTTCAAAGTTTCAAAGTATGTAAGATAGATTTCAGGTTCTAAAAATTGAAGAACCTATTTCAACGGGCAGGTTTCAGGTTTTCACTTAAAACCTAAACAAGTTTTTTGTGTTTTTTCTTGATCTATGTTTTACTTGATCCTATGGTGTTTCATGGCGTTTGATAATGAATGTATAATCTAGAACAACTAGTCCGAGCTTTCATTTCATGATTTGTTAATGTTTCATATTTTTTGCATATCTAAATACAAGTTGTGGTCAATAAATCAAAGTAATAAGTGGTGGAACCTAGGTAAACCCTATAACCAACTTGGAACCTGTAATAGGATAAGTTCCAAATTTCAAAAATTGAGAAACTTATTCTCATGAGTAGGTTCCAGGTGGAACCTGTACAGAACATGAAACCACTCACTTCTAGTGTCAATTCACGCAATAACTTCTCATTTTAATTATATATTTGAACCATAATGCCAGGAAAACTAGTCTTTTATATTCTCTTTGGTGAATAACAAGCTTGTTTGGTATTGTTGCGTTCATTTTCATTTTGTTTAACTAAAAATGAAATAAAAAAATCAACTCGTTAAACCCTCAAACCTATCATGGAACTTGTGACAGGGTAGATTCCAAGTTCCAAGTTTCGACAGGTAGGTTTGAGGTTCAAAAAAAATGAGGAACTTGTACTCGAGAGTAGGTTCCAGGTAAAACCTGTAAGGAACTTGAAACTGCTCAACCCTAGTCAAAATGAGCTTAGAGCCAGCCTACCTATTTATGCTTAAAAATATGGTACTTTTGTACTTTCGACCAAAATTTAAAGTATCATTCAAATCTTAAAAAACCGTGAAAATTATACGTGAAGTTACATATGGATATTGAGCATTGTGAAAGTTTCATGAGTTTGGATCTAACAAATATCAACTTGTTTGCATTATCATATTTAGATTATATAGAAAGCAAAGGATAAAAGTTAATTTAGACAAATCCCTATTGTCATTGAACTTGGCAGACTATATCGACATGCTCAGTTAACGCGTCAACAAAAACTATGTAGTTTTACTTAATGCATCAAAATGGCCCATCTCTCTGAGTGCACAAAATCATTTCGATGATGAAGATATTTTGATTGAAATTAATTTGGACACGTTTTAATACTCTCCAAATTGAAGAAGAGAGATGAGATGCACATTGATAGATTTTCAATCAGTGTTTCAAATGTAAACTCTTTCGGTAAACTGTAAAGTTGAATCAAGGTTTCGAATAAAAAAGATGATCAATTAGGATTTCAATTTGTTCCAAACTAGTTATGGTTTCTAATCCATGCCCCTCCATCAAATCGTGGAGTTTAGTTAAAGAAAATTGAGATCATCGATGGTCGACAAACACATTCAAATTGTCGATCAAGGGCTTGGATGGTAATCGTGTTCGAAATTGAGCTTCAAATTGATGCCATTATGACAGGAAATCTATGAATTTTGAATTTCCCAAGTGCAAGAGCGCAAGGACCCCAATTTCTTATTCTACCAAATTTGCCCTCGAGTTGCGAAACCCTAATATGGCCGATCCAAGCCTTTTGATCCGGCCATGGAGGAAGGACATCGTTTCTTCCCACAGATGTATTGAATAGGTCATCTCGGTTGCAATTTTTGTCACTTAAAAAAGAATACATGCCTTTTTTAGGTCGTTGGAAAAGTGGGGCTAAATTTCGTGATGGGCTATAAGTTCTTGATTGCATGCATGAAAAGAGTATTTTTTTTTATTTAAAAAGGGTTTTTTTTGGAAAAGAATTGTGCGCAAATTTATTTAATCATCTTATTATCTACATTATTAAAGCAAAGAGGACCTCATATTTTTAAGGGACCTCGATTGTTATCTCTTCCTCCAAATATCCTTACTTACTTATTTTACCAATATTATGTCCACGAACAAATGTGTATATGCATAATTTCATTATATGCATCAATATTAATATTTGGATATGCTCCATCCCAACAAAACCTTCTAAAAAGATTTCAAATATAGACATGCTTTTCTTTTTTCCACATATATTTATTCGATTTCTCTGCTAATTTTATTTCTATTGATAATTGTTTTCCATAATTAAATGATTTACATATTTCGTACCAAACTAACTTTAATTAATGTTTCAAATGTCAATTTTTTGCACATACAATTAGAGTGCTTCCTACTATTACAGAACCTCAATTTTTTCCCTCCCCTAAAAATCCTACTTATTTTACCAATGTTGCGTCCATGGGTGTTAGAAATATATTGTCTGATTCCCAGAGATACTCAGAATCAGAATAACGATATTATAATCCAAGAGATACTCAAAATCAGACAATATATTTTTAACAACAGTAAATCCATAATTTCATAATTTTATTATTTCTTTCACATTTTCCAATGTCAGGATTTAGATATTTTCTATCATATAATAACCTGCCTCCCAAGATTTCAAATCTTTAAATTTTTTTTCCCGAAATAATTTTATACGTATACAGATTGTTCGTATTGTGGATCTTTATTGATAATTTCTTTCTATTATTTCATAATTAAATATTTTGTCATAAAATGATTTGGCTTAATCTTTCAAAATGTTAATTTCTCGTGAACCCTCAACACATGTACACATTTGCCAGTAATAATTATAAAAATGTCAAAATGTATAACCTTTAATGTAATATGACACTTCGCATAAATATTAGGGATAAGTGCACGAAACTTCTTAAAACTTGCTGCGAAAGTGCAATTGATTCCTAAACTTTATTCCATTTTATTTTTCTTGTTTAGATGTTGTCCTATTTTTTTATGAAGCACCCATTAAGCGCCACGTGTCCTCAAAATATATTAAAATTTTCACATCAGCATTTTTCATCAGTAAAATTTGACAGAATTAACAGAAATACTTGATTGCATTAATTGGACAGGTTTTGTGACTTAATTGCACGTTTTGAAAGTTTTAGGACTCGTTTGCATTTTTGCAACAAGTTTTAAAACTTTTGGTGCACTTATCCCCAAATATTATGACGAAATGAACTTTGGTACAACATATTATGATCAGATTTATATCTCAAGAGACCTTATAAAGGCCTCCAAACTGATAGTAGAGATCGTAGCCTGAAGGTTGACTTTAGTTGATATCCAATGTAACTTCAACAGGCCGGTCTAGAAAACAAAACACACTTATTCTTCCATTGTGAGTTGACTAGCAGCATATATCGTAGTATCCTGGCACAATGAGGGATTAGGTGCTCTCTAGGAGGATGGATAGAGGAACTTCAATGGATGATTAGGTCAACAAAGGGGAAAGATTTGGCGGCATGACTCCTCAAGATATCTTTCCTAGCAACCATATATTGCATTTGGATGGAGCGCAACTACCAATGGTTTCAAAACAAGTCAACTGATATCCATATTATTTTGGATAAGATGCGTAAATATGTAAGAGGTAGAATGAAAATTAGACCATCCTAGACAAATGTTATATTGGCTACAATATGGAGACTTTCTTCCTCCATCTTTTCAAATTATTAGATCTATTTATAATGCTGAAAAATGCCACTAAACTATTATACTTTATTTGCGTCATAATACGTACGTTTTACACCAAAAAAAAAAAGACGTGTTGAGAAGTTCTGTTGGGGTACTTATCAAGAAAATTATATATGAAATGACTCAATTTTTAAAGAACTAATTCTACATGATACAAGAAAAGCGAGTACATTGAAATTATTGCTGGGAAAATCATTTACAAAATCCATGAAAAATAAAATGGGATAAGTGTAGCAAAATTCCTAAAACTCGTCGATAATATACAATTTAGTTTTAAAACTTTCAAAAGTATAATCAAATTTCAAAGTTTGTCAAACTGGTGCAATCAACTCCATTCGGTAGCACTATCTAATTTGATTAAAGGAAAATGCCTATATGACTTTTTATATTACTTTCTTAAAACATGACGCTGATATGAAGCCCACAAAGCGCCACATTAACCAAAAAAATTAAAAGGAAGAAAGGAAAACATTAAAAATATTATAAAGGGAAATTATTTAGTCAATGAGAAATTGTCTCATTGGTGAAACTTCACGAAGTTCCGTGATTATCAGCCTAGAATTAATGGCAATAATAAGTCTCCACTTCGGCTTAAAAAATTATGTCCATGATGGAGCTTGACAAAACTCGAGCAGCCATGGCCTAGATAGATGAAACTTGAGCCACAATGGCCGCGAGTCATAAGAAGCTTGAGCGGCGAGCTCATGGCCAGGGCTGAGCAGGATGAACTTCAATTGGTCATGGCAGCGAGCTTGAAGAAGCTTGGAAGCTAGAGGGACCATGACCGAGCTCTACGAAACTCAAGTGACCATGAACATGAGCTCAATGAGACTTGGGCAGCCATAGCTAAGCTCGAGCTACCATTATCGAGTGCCGAGATTTATGAGAATGTTTCTCCGGAGGAAGATAAGAAAAGTCGGGACATTCAACGCTTCACAATCAACGGGGTGGATAGTCAGGTGGTCCTCTCAAAGAACCTATCAATTCCCTTGGACTAAACTAAGCCCACCAGTCACAAGACATATAAGATGCCATGTTGGTGTGTGATACTTAGGGTCACGTTTTCGTGGGCTAATATACAAGGAGACTGTGGTTCGCTTGCTTTTTAGCTTGTCGCGACGATGAGCATTGAGTTTGAGTGGTTCCCTGGCGCAGTTCGGGCTCAATGTGGCCCATTATCATATTGGTCCGACTTCGAGCCCTTTGTGCTCCCTTGTGCAGGCCCATCACATGCCAGCCCCTGTCCCTATTTTTTGCCATAACATTGTCACAAGTTAATTGCAGCATACGGAGTCACATGGTCCTAGCCAATCTCATTCACCAATTCATTCACGCTAGTCTGCCGCGTCGAAGGGGTAGAAAGAGGATGCACGAGCGTACGATAGCAAGAATGGCGGGGATGCAGTTGTTCGTTGCTGGGTTCTTTAATAAGTTGGAGAAGAGATGATTCGCACCAACCTTCAGAGGATATTGGTCAAGAATCCGGTATTTATTACACAAGCTTGTGTGGACCGTTGGGTTCTTATCACAATTAGCCGAGGGCCACGCATTGTTCATGACCATTGTTGTAGCAGTTCACGATTTTGGATAAGCACTTAGAACTATATCAATGTATAGTACGAAGTGAACCGTGGCTGGAAACTGGAGAACTGAAGCTAAAGTAACCCTAGACGAGTGTACTGATAACCTTTCTTGCAGCGTTTCTCTCTTAACTACAACACTGCCAACCCATCGCTTGCAAATCTCATGCTTCAGCTATAATATTTATCCTACGGTATGCCCAACGCATTGACTGCTACACCTCCTCATGACTTTTTTTTGCAGCTTTTCTCCTACAAAACTCGCACCAGTAGTCATTAATTATATTACAAAAAATGCTCACAATGGACACATTCAATGCCACAAAACATATAGATCGAAAACCAAGGGCAACCCCTCAAAGCCTTTTGAGCAATTTTCAACAACCATAACAAAGCACCATTTGAAGAGGGAAAATTCATGTCGCTCCAAATTTCGAGAAAAAACAAAAGTCACCTTAATCAACCAAAACTGAATTACGATTCTATTACTTCAGAAGATTAAGTTTCTTATCAAAACAAGAAACACTATTTTCTGCTTGCACATTTATTTTAAAACCCAGAAGACAATCTCCGTCGACTAACAAATGCAAGAGTGAAAAGAGAATTCTCAAGCAAACTCTCTGTACTATGACTTTGTTGTGGAAGAAACTAACGGAAATTCTTATAGTTGCTTTAACTTTCATCTCGCTTGACTTAAAATGAGACAAAAAAAAGGGGGAAAATGAAACAAAGAAAAAGGAATTGATTGGTTCGTGGCTAAACCCTAGAATTGACCTTTTCAACCGCTTGGAACCTGCAGATTCGATTGCAAAGTATACAGAATAGATTTTAAGTTCCAAAAACTAGAAATCAATCTGGACAAGATAAGTTTAGGGAAAATTTTGACCAACCCTAAAATCAGTGACCCTAACTTGAACAAATTAAAAATCTAAAATCTAAATAAATGTTTCAAAAATCAAATTAAATAAATTAAAAATTCAATGATAATATTATATATTGAGTCAAGAGCATAGAGATTAGTCATTTTCCCAATTCAAAATAATGCAGGGAAAAGGGGAAAAAAGAAATAGAGATTTCCCCGAAAAAATTCGTCTGTGCCCACGGAGAAAACATCATCAGCGCAAGAGGAAGGAAGAAGAGGACAGGAACTTAAAGCGAGTGACGACAATGGATATGGAGTTCTCGCCAAAAAGCTGTGGCTCCAATTCCACCACGCACGACTCGCGCTCCCACAAACCCATCATCACACCGTTCCTCCATCATCGCCATCCTCAGCTTCTGCACGCCATCGACGTTCTCCACCGGAGCTCGACAGAGTCCTGAGGCCTTCGTTGGTCCCTCCCAATGGTGGTCGCCGAAGCCGCCGCTTTGACGTGGACCCACTCCGTGTCTCCCTCTCTCCACATTCCTCAGTCCTTCTCTGTGAGTGATGGTCAATCATAAATTGCGTCCGAGTTGTAATGTATATCACAAGCTTCGTTCGTTCATTGCTTGACGGGACGCCGCTGTTGTTGGGATTGTTAGGTCCGCGGTGCGAGGAGATTCCGAGTGTTCTGTGCCTCCGACCAATCGCAGAAGGTTCCAGTTTCCGAGATTCAGAGTAGAGCAGAGCTTTTCGTTGTTTGCTTCATTAATGGGGTTGTCGTCGCAATGCATGCATTGGTGTTCTTCCATATTGTGCGAGCTGCAGAGAATGGTTTGTGTTCGTACATTTTGCTTTTTGGGTTGGCATTACAAGGTACGAGAGTGCACCTGTTAATCGACCACGTGGAAGTATCAGTCAAGAGTGGTCTAGTGTTGCCAATGGCCATTTCCTAGTTTCTTTATATCCCAAATGTTTGAATTTGCATTATGCAGGTTGTCTGCGGTCAAAGTAGAACAGCTCATAGGCTTGAGCAAGATTCATCTGTTGTCAATTTGCAGTCGCTAGTATTCCTTGTTCCTTCTTAAATGTTTCCAGTTACTGTATTTCAATCATCTGAAAGTCATTGAGACTGACTCTATCTTCATGTTGTATGCTTTCTTGATTTTTTGAACTTACATTCTTCATTCCTTTTTCTTTTTGGCTTTGAGGCTTTCCAAGTTTTTCTTGCTATATGATTGGGGAAGTTTTGGTCCTTAGCAAGACCTGAAAAGGCTACAACCCAATACCTGGGGTAGCAAAAACCAAAAGGGGCCCTCTCTCCTTGGAAGAAAAAGATATGGAGGGAATTAGGAGCACAGGCCTGCGGGCACGTCCTTTCCAATTTTTCTGTGCTTTATGATTGGGGAAGTTCAAGTAGTTGCCTGGTCTCATACGAGAAAGTGTACATCAATTAAAAAATTTGGATTTATCACTCCTGTTATAAGGTTTTGCATATTTTTGTCAGAATAGTACGTCTTGTAGTTATGGTGTGACATCTTTTATGTATCTTCATTTACTCTTTTCATGATGCTGCAGGAAAATGAGATGATTGTCTCAATAACAGGAGCTACAGGCTTTGTTGGTAGGAGGCTAGTGCAGACATTGCGCAAAGGTCATGGTCACTACTTTCTATTCATACTGATGTACTGGATATTATGCATGCACTGAGTTTCTGGTTCTTTTCATTTGGTACAGAAATAAGTTTCTGATTCTTTATTCATGTGTGTTTTCATCTTCTTCAATTTGTTTTGCATTACATAGTTGAACGATCCGTTAGATATTTGTTCGCAATGTTCTCGGTTGCCACTTAGTTTCACTCTTAGTTTTTGTCCATCTTCTTTAATGCTACTTGCAGCAGTATATATAACAATTTGCAGTGACATGCTCAGACCACTCACCAGTCGCACACCATAATGTGCATGCCAGCACCTCCACCTTCTTACGATGCATGCCACCAAGGATTTGAGTTTATTCACGCCTTCATGTCCATCATCGAGCACATAGCAATGTGGAACCTTATGGACTTATTGAAGTATTGTTTGGTTCATTCTCTTCATATTCTCCCACCAACAAGCATGTGTTTAAGAATAAATTGTCTCAAGTGCTTCGATATTCCTTCTCCTAGATTATTGTGAAATAATTGATCTATTAATGAAGTATATTGAACAAGCTCATTCTGCCTCTCCCATCTAATTAGGGACCTTGAATACATGAATGATTGCTGTTTTGGCTAGAAATGTTAAACAGGATCTGAATGTGTTCTGTCTTGCAGACAATCATACTGTGCATGTTTTGACTCGTTCTAGATCAAGAGCAGAGTTAATATTTCCAGGTAAGAAGGTAATGACTACTTTTAGATACCTTTTGTTTTTGGTCGACTACTTTTAGGTACCTTTATGAGTTTCATAATTTCTGGAACGCGCATAAAAATTTTCATACGATCTGCTGGAATTGTATAACAATATTGCATTGCTTATACATATTCATTCACATATGTGCACAGATTTATTCTTCTTGAATTACAGATATTGTTATTTTAGCCTATATTTACCTGTGCATAATTTCTTCATGTATATAATAGTTTCAGCTGCATGTTGCCACTTGAAATGCTAAATATGTCTACTCTGACCTTCATTACTTCCTGGCAAACATAGTGAAAGATTATCCTGGACTAATAGTTGCGGAGGAGCCAAAGTGGAAAGACTGCATCCAAATGTCAAACGCTGTTGTCAATCTTGCCGGAATGCCAATTAGTACGAGGTGGTCATCTGAGGTCAGTATGATATTGGAATTTATTATTCTTGTCAAATATTACCTTCCAAGAAGCTGTGTTGACTAATGATGCAAGAAAGTGAACTGTATTATTATTATGTTTCTATTACATTGAGAATGATCTTCCTAGTTTCAGTTCGTATGATCTATTAGATATGTCATTTCTGTGTGTCTAAGTTATTATAAACATCATCAGAAACTAATTTGCAAAAGGGAACATGATTAGGACAAGGATTTACCTATCTGTAGAAAATATAAGAAAAGGGAATGGTGCTTGAAGCATAGGTACTGTATCTCATGGTTTTTGACCCCTGTCTTCCTTCAGTTAGTCATGCTACTACATGAAAAGGTGTATCTGCATGTCAGGCATGTTGTGATTTTCAAGATTTTTTGCAGATCAAAAAAGAGATAAAAGACAGCAGAATTAGGGTTACCTCAAAGGTCAGAAAACATTTCTCCTTTTTCCATCAGTATATTCTGTAGACTCTTTTGAGCTATGACAAGATGAAATGATGTCATGATTCATATTTCACATAGAATGAAGTTACTAATCCAAAGAGGAATAACATTATCAGATTATGTTTCTTGGTTGTTCACATAATTGTTTCAATGACTCAAGGTTGTAGATTACATAAATGCATCCCCAGAAGAAAATCGGCCTACTGTTTTGGTCAGCGCAACTGCTGTTGGTTACTACGGTCTCTTTCTGATCCCATTTCTGCTGTTCTTCTGGTGACTGCTACGCTAAACATAGCATGATAGCACTCATTTACTGTGCATGTGTTTTGTCAAAAAGCTGTATGAGGTGCTAGCCTAACATTTTATCACACAATACCATATGGAGACTTCAGAGCAAAATCAAATGAATGTGCCACTGTATTGCCTTTTGGCTTTTCCCTTTTTCCTTTTGGACTTTGGGTTTTTTTTTTTTTTGGGGGGGGGGGATGTGGAATTGTTGGTGTTATGGAATAAACGTGTGCAGTGTAATTTATTTTTTTTTTAGGCTGGAGAGAAATCTACACATTAATTATGTTGTTGTGACTCAACAGCTAAATGTCTCATTGTAAAATCAACAAGGCAATTGTCTAGAGATACTTTTTTCGACGGTAGTTTATTACTGTGTGAATCAATATCAGTGTAGCCTGGAACCATGCATCCCTAGACATGCATTTTGTCACAGCATTGTGATTATATTTGGAGGGATTATACTTCTATATGCTTCATGAATGGTAAACTTGCATAATGGTTTTGACTTTTGCAAATGAAAATCTAATAAAGTAGCAAAGTGTTAACGCATTGAATTACCTGAGTCATATGTTGCTACTGTTCGAGTTTTCCTGCCATTGAATGAAAGGGAGTGAATCCCTTAACCGCTGAAAGAATCCTATATCTTTGTATAAGGAGGAAAACAAGTTTAGGAAGAAGATCCTTTCAATAATTAGTCACCAGTTGTGTTGACTTCATCCTTTGAGTAATCGTGATAGAGATGTGGGCATGATAGTTCCGACAATCTACTCTTTACTTCTTAAATTGCCTTTACTCTCTGGTGTTTAATTTGCACTTCTCTGATTACAAATGGATACTCTTGATGCTTCACATGAACCTAATCATATGTTTGATTTTTCCCTTCTAAATCTTCAGGCACCAGTGAAACACAAGTGTTCGATGAGCGTAGTCCATCAGGAAATGATTACTTGGCTGAGGTTGGTCATTCAATCGTATTATATTCTTATTCTCATCTTGCTTCGAATGAAGTCAAAAATTTTTATGGGAAACATGTACAAACTTCATAATTCTTTTACCCTTCATCACGTCAACTGTGACATTATTGCCTTAAGTTCTTGCTTCAGATTTACAATTTGGAATTGCAAAACACGAATAGGTTCTAATTAGCCATACTCCTACTTTATTGCAAGCACATCCTCTGACTACTCAAAAGAAACAAGAACAAATAGTGATGCTGCCTTGAAAGTTTGTTCACAATGGTTACATGCAGGACTCAGATAGTAGCATCTTTTGCATTATATCTTCCCTTTTTTAAACATCTTTCATCGTCCCTACCCTGTTCCTGTCCATTCATTTAGTTTAAAATTTTGATTTATCAGCGATTCAGTGATAACTAAGCCTCTAGAAAGATGAATTCCCTGCCTTGTTACTATGGTTCCAAAAATTGACTCTGGGAATTAAGTAACGGCTTTTACCCCGATGAGCTTTTGTAGATGGAACTAAAATTGACTTCCATAGATTTGCAACCTTCCTCTGGTTAGAGTCAGTGTTAATATGAAATGGACACTCCTGTTTGATTGTAGTACTAGTGAAATCAAACCATTGAGGCATTCTCATCAGGTCGGTCTCTCAAACCATCAATCCTGATATTCTATGTCAATAATATGCATTTAATGCCTTGCACATTGGAATGCCGTTTTATTTGTTCGGCATGTCCTGCAATGTGAAGCTATATTGCGATGTGCCATTCTTGGTTAGTACAAAAAAGCTGAGCTTGGCAAGTCATGACATGTTCAGACCTTTTCACATTTTCCTTTGCAGGCGTTAGCTAGATAATGCGTGCATGCGTGCGCGTGTGCGCGTGTGCTGCTTTAAGTTCAACTGTGGGCTTATAGAGGATTGATGCAGGTCCATTCTTGTGATAACACATGGCATGAAATTAGCTTTTTATTTTTTTTTTATTTTCGCACTTATGAGAAAATGTTTCGACCAAAAAGAAAACACTTATGAGATATAGTAATCTAAGAAAATCAAAATAGATGTATAATCTGATGAAAGGATTAGAAGTCTTGTGTGAATATTGAAATGATTGAACACAATTATGCTTTCTTTCGCAGCTTCTAACACTATCTTAAATGCAGATGGTTTTTGTTCTTCTGTTGTTAGAGAGGATATTAAATTAATGTTTGCCTTTTTGAGAAGATATGCAAAGAGAAGTTCCCGTTAGTTTTTTGCTGCTATGCACAATAATCAAGTCTAGCAAGTGCTTTATCTACTGAAGCATTTTTGTGCAGGTCTGTAGAGAATGGGAGGCAACGGCTCTCAAAGTGAACAAGGATGTCAGGGTTGCCCTTATCCGTATAGGTGTTGTTCTTGGTAAAGATGGTGGTGCTTTAGGTATAATGTGCTTTTTATCTGCTTTCTGACTTGCCAGCCATCTGCCTGATTTTCCTTTTGATAGTTTCCTTCTTAAAGGGTGATGACTTTTTTTGTTCCTTGGTCTTCTATTGACTATATTTTAAAAAAAACCCCACCAATTGGGCTGATTCAATGAGATGGATAATAACAGCAGAAGTACTAAAACTTGTATTGGTTCGGCACTTTAGTTCTAAAAATTTTTTTGGGCATTTAACTTCTTAAAATTATACACTTTATGCATTTAAGGACTTCCATGAGGTCCGTTTGTTTTTGTGGAACGATTGTTAAGTTGCTTGCTTCTGTTTGTGATACCCCTGCAGCTAAAATGGTCCCTCTCTTCATGATGTTTGCTGGTGGACCATTGGGCTCTGGTCAACAATGGTACTGATTTCTGAATATTTTACCCTATAATACTTCCTACTTACAGACATAGTTTTCATCTAGGATCATTGCTCCTGTCCTGCTCTGTAAAGCAAGAAGCATGAAGAAATAGTAGCATCTGATTAATTCCAATGGTTTTATCATGTATACCTGAGCTTTGTGGTTCCTTTAACTATTTACTGTTTTGTTGTATCTTTGTGGTTTTATGTAATTGAAATGCGGCTTACTTTTTTTTTTTGATAACCGAAATGCGGCTTACTTGTTGAGAAACCAATAATTTGTATCATTGTGTAGGTTTTCATGGATTCACGTAGATGACTTAGTAAACCTGATATACGAAGCTCTAATGAATCCATCTTACAAAGGTGAAGCTTTGAAGTTTGAACTGCCGATTAATTACTGCAACTACTTAGCATTATTAGTTCAGCTAGCAGACAGTTCGTAGGGATGACCTTTGATCACATATAAAACTTAAAAGCAGTACACCTTTTTCTCTATTTTTGCTAAGATAGCGAGGTTTAACAGGAGTTATTAATGGGACTGCACCGAATCCGGTACGCTTGACAGAGTTGTGTCGACAGCTGGGAGATGTATTAGGCCGGCCCTCTTGGTTGCCCGTACCAGATTTTGCCCTCAAAGTGGTGCTCGGGGAAGGTGCTTGTGTGGTGAGGACTTCTCCCCTGTATTTCATTGCATTCTTCTCTCTTCGCAGTTAATTGAGGCCAATTTTCGCCACAGGTTTTGGACGGACAAAAGGTGGTCCCTGCTAAGGCCAAGGAACTGGGGTTCCCATTCAAGTACCCCTATGTGAAAGATGCACTAAAAGCCATCCTTTTATGATGGAGGAAAACATGATGATGAATGAGGCAACATTCGTGTTATTCTTTATTGGGATATATACATTAGAAGTCCTAAAACTTGTCACAAAAGTACAATTGAGTTCTAAAACTTTCAAAAAGTGCAAACAAATCTTAAAACTTGTCACAAAAGTGCACTTGAGTCGTAAAATTTTCAAAAAATGTAAATAAGTCCTAAAACTTATCACAAAAGTGCAAATAAGTCCTAAAACTTGCAAAATGTACAATCAATGGAAGGACTTGATTGAACTAATCTGACAAGTTTTAGGACTTGTTTGCACTTTCGTGACAAGTTTTAAAACTTGTTTGCATTTTTTTAAAGTTTTAGGATTCAAATGCACTTTTGTGATATGTTTTAGAACTTGTTTGCACTTTTTGAAAATTTAGGACTCAATTGCACTTTCGTGACAAGTTTTAGGACTTTGAATGCACTTATCCCTTCTTTATTCTTTGAACTGCTTTGATCTCAATGGTAGTTTAGGAATAGACCCAAGTTCACTTATCCTAGGAAGACATTGACGCACTAGATGGACCTGGATATTAAGTAGTTTTACATCTGTTAGTGATGGCATTTGGGACTATACAATCAACACGTTCCTTCGGTCCCCACTTTCAGATCAATTTGACGAGTACTCTCTCTCTCTCCCCATAGAACGTGGAACAAAAGGACTAGGTCCAGAATTAGAAGACAGGATCGCATATAACAGATTCGGGAGCAAAACCAAAATGTTATTTCCCTAGAACGGGTGACGGTTGGCCACATTTGCACGTAATAACAATTCTTTAGCACTCGCGAGGTTCATTCGGAGTTCACCTATTTAGGCTTAGCACCAACCAAAATATAATTTCCCTAGAACGGGATGACTGCGGCATACGCACGTAACAGCATTGTAGGTGCTTGTTACATTCATTCCAAGTTCACCTGCTTTGGCTGCCTAGATGGCAAGAGCATATTTCCCTATGATGCGAGAGCTGATGCAGGAGCTAATGCAGGAGCATCAGAACTTAAATCTTCCAATGAGGACATTACTATCCCAACTCAAGCTTTACCAATCAATCAAGCCAATTTGTCAATCATGGAAACACATAGCAAATTCGTCCTTAACTTGGTCCAATGGGTCCAGGGCACTAAAGATAGCATTTGTTGATAGTTGGTGGCTCAAATGCAAGGTTGAAGAGGCAATACAATAATATGTTTCCCTTGTTTAGTGTGTCTTCTAGTGTCTTTAATGCTTTAGTGTGCTTAATTTGTCTTCTTACATTAAAGAGGTAAGGTTAAAATGTCAAAGAGTCTTCATTGCAAGTTTGAAAAAATAAGAGCTAACCTTCATAGGCTGAAGTGTAAGAAGGTAGAGTGTGCTTACATTGTCTTCTTGCCTTTAATGAAAGGTTAGAATGTCAAAGAGTCTTTATTGCAAGTTTGAAAAAGTGGGAGCTAGCCTTCATTAATAGGTTGAAATGTCAGTATGTAGAGTGTGCTGGTATTTATTATAAGAGTATTAGGGTGCGTTTGGCAACCATTATATTCCCGAAAACTGATTCTACTCAGAAATGATTTTTTTTTATTCCGTGCCCAAGAACAATTTCTAAATATTTGAAGGCGTTTGGTAACTACCCAAAATATATATTTCTGGAATAGAGAAAGAACAGAAATGAATTTGGTAACTGCACAAAATTTCTTTTTATTAATAATATTTTAAATTTTTAAATATTTATTTCTTCTTTTTTTTTCTTTTTTTTTCTTCCCCATCCCCTTCCCCTTCCTTGGCCATGGCCAGGTCGCTAGCGCTGGCGATCGGCCACAGGCCAAGGCCGGCGAGGGCGTCGTGGCCCTCGCCAGCCACAGGCGAGGGCGTCGCGGCCCTCGCTAGCCACAGGCGAGGGTCGCCCTCGCCGGCTCTGACGAGGGCTAGACCCCCACTGCTTGGGCGAGGGCCGCCCTCGCTAGATCTAGCAAAGGTTGGACCCTCGCCACTGCCCTCACTAGATCCAGCAAGGGCAGCTCACGGCCTAGGTGAAGGTGGCTAGCAGCCTGGGCGAGGGTCCACCCTTGCTGGATTTGGCAAGGGCATCGCGACCCTGGCATGTGGCCAGTCACCGATGGCTGACGATCGGCCACAGGCCAAGAAAAAGGAAAAAAAAAATTTCTTTTCCATTTCTGATTCTTGTTCCTAGAATCAAGAAGTTGCTTGTTGATTTTGTTTCAAAACTGATTCTAAGAACAAATTTTTGCAAATTTGTGCCTCGAAACAAAAAATTTACCAAACAGACTTCTGTTCCAAAAACTGATTCTGGGAATAAAAAAATAGAAATAGTTACCGTTTGGTCGGTTGTCAAACGCACCCTTAATACAATGTCTTAATTTGGCTATAAATAAAGATGTAACTTCATGTAGAAGGCAGACTTGATTTGCATTGTATGAGAATTCCTCTTGAAGTGAGTTATTTCCTTCAAAATTCGGTTCTTTATCCATATCTATGGTGGTGAGCCTTTAAGTTCTTTATCCTTAGCTGGTGAATTGTTCCTTTAGGCTTTGGTGGTGAGCTTTATCTATCCCAACTTCATTTTCATTTGTAACACACTCCATTCATCCACATTCCACAATTCTAGCAAGTTCCCATTCTAGTAGGAAACAAACACCTAATCCATCTTACACTTTCCATCAAACATTCATCCATACACACTTTCCTTGTAGTTCCACTGCAAAAACGAATTTCCTTTCATTTCCATTCTCACCACACATCACCCTAGGACAGGAATTGTACACTAACGAGAGCATATTATGGGACTTATATATTCTCGACTTTTCAAGTTCATAAAGACACCAGAGCCATAAATGGGCTGCATCTTGACAAATCTTGATCATCTAAAGTGATGCGGGGGCAATCAACCTAAGTCCATTGATAAAATCAACACCATTGATGCTCATTCAATCTAAGGTAGACATCGGTCATAATCTACTTCGATGGATCATTGATAAGGAGGCTATCAATTAAAGAAGTTGTCGATTCTTCTTTAGCCGCTCGAACATTCAATATCATTTCACCAAGATTAATACTAATTTCAATGTGGAATGATAGCATATCAATGGGAGGTTGTTCCAAGCAATTTCCTATGACATTCGATGATTTATTGAGGTGCATATCCTCTAGTCAAGGAAGGAGCACGAATTTTGGGAGATAAAATGCAAAGCTCAAGATTTCCAGTCTCCATATGCCATCAATGCATTTCTAAGTTCCTAGGTCTTAATTGGCTTGTGAGTCTCAAGAGTCAAAGTCCTTAGTTCCAAGGTATTTGATGCTTTCTAGATCCTAAGTTCATAAATGATTGGGTAATTCCCATGTCTTTGAATGTTTGGTTATTTCTTATTCATAGTTCCCTTATAAATAGAGAAGGGTCCTCCATTGTAATTCAGATGATTTTGAATGAGAATACAAAGAGATTTTCCTCTGCGTGAGCGATTATTTTTGGAGAGTGGATAACTCCTTATTTTTGTTTTTTTATCCTTGGAGAGTGGATAACTCTTCAGTGATGAACCAAGAAGCACTTTATCCTCGGCTGGTGGTTTACCGTTAGGCCCTGGTGGTGAGTTTCTCTTATCCCGAAATCCTTTAACCTTGGCCAGTAGCTTGTCTTTTAAGTCTCGGTGGTGAACTTCGTCGATCGCGATCTTCATTCTCAATTGGTTGCTTGTCCTTTATACATTGGTATCGATCGTAACCTATCCTTTGGTTTCCTTTTACCCTTCGATAACTATTCCGCAAGCATACTCCCATCCATACACATAATCCCCAAAACCCCATTTCAGAATCACTTGCCATGGATGAACTCAATTCCGAGAGGTTTGACCTTGGAGCAGGCACACAACAAAAGGCAAGACCGCACTATTCAAAATCCCCAGCAACAAATGGAGAGAGTCCTTAACCTTTTTGAAGATCCAGCAAGACAAGGACAACCAGCAAGGCATCCTAATGATCGACATCGACGCAACAATTCAGATTCTCATTGAAGCTCTAGTGACAAATTCGATTCCACTGGAGGTAACTCTAGTGATTCACAATACCAAGTCCAGAAAAAAAGAGAGAGGCATAAGGAGGATAATCGTGAAATAAAAGCGGAGACACCTGAATTTGAGGATAGTCTCAATCCTGATGACTTTGTCGATTGTCCACATGCAATCGATAGAGTTTGTAACTTCAAGTCCTACTCTAATGAGAAGAGATTCAAGGTTGTTGTGTTGAAACTAACAAAATATGCTTCTCTTTGGTGAGAGAATCTAAAGCATTAGCGACTGAAGGAAGGAAAAAGCCGAATCAAGTCTTGGGATAAACTCAAGAAGTTGATAAAGAAGAGATTCTTGCCCAACAACTATAAACAAGAGTTGTTCCTCAAGCTGAATTCCCTAAAACAACAAGGGATGAGCATTGAAGAATACATCTGAGAGTTTGAACAACTCAAGATGAGGTGTGAAGTTCCAGAAGTTCCGGAGCAAATTATCACTCGATTCCTCGATGGAATGAATCGGGAAATTGCTGATTTGGTTGAACTTCAACCTTATTGATCCTTTGAAGACATATGTAAGTTGTCGATAAAGGTAGAAAAGCAAATAAAGAGCAACAAGAGGCTTTCTTCCGGAACCTCAGCAAAAGGAACATCCTACTTTAAGGGTGCTTCCTCGAGCAAGACCGAGAGTACGTCGACAAAAGATAAAGGCAAAGAAAAGTTTGTGGAACCTTCTAGAGAATTCCACAAGAAACCTGATGGTGACGCAAGGAAATGCTTTAAGTGCCAAGGCTATAGGCATTTACAAGCTAATTGTCCTAATCGGAGAGTTATGACTCTTCAAGATATCGAGAAGATCGATTTGAAACTTCAAGAGGCTGAAATTGATCCTGTCTAGAATGACTTTGAATCCAAAGAAAAAGAGCAATTTATAGAAAAGGCTAATGATGGTGAGTTATTGGTTATTCGAAGAACGTTCCATTTTGCAATTTCTCTTGAGGAGAATGAACAAAGGGAGAACATCTTCCACACCCGTTGCATTATTAGCGGGAAGGTGTGTACGGTAATTATTGATGGCGAGAGTTGCACCAACATCGCATCAACAACCTTGATCAAGAAACTGAAGCTTCCAACATCTAAGCATCCTGAACAGTACAAGCTCCAATGGCTGAGTAAGGAAAGCAATATTAAGGTAACTAAGCAAGCCTTGATTTTGTTTTCAATTGGGAAGAATTACCAAGACCAAGTTCTATGTGATGTTATTCCTATGGATGCATGCCATATATTGTTGGGTAGACCTTAGCAATATGATAGGAAGGCTGTTCATGACGGGTGTAAAAACACATACTCATTTGACAAGGAACGAAAATGCATTACCCTTTTACCATTGAATCCAGTCATGACCCACAAAAATCAACCCGGGGAGGGAAACATTAGTAAGGAAAGCCTTTTCTTGAGTGAAACACAGGTCGAGAGAGCCATTAGCAAACAAAAAAATGTATTTGTTTTGCTTATGGTTGAGAAAAAGAGTGAGATAGAGGGACCCACACATCCAAAAATACATTCCTTGTTCAAAAAATTTGCATGTGTTCCCGGAGGAATTGCCACCTGGATTACCTCCCATAAGAGGTATCGAACATCACATCGACTTGCTTCATGGTGCTTCTCTACCAAACAAAGTGGCATATCAATGCAATCCGGAGGAAACAAAGGATTTGAACTTATCGACAAAGGATATGTCCGAAAAAGCATGAGCTAATGTTCCGTTATGGCTCTACCCATGCCCAAGAAGGATGGTTCGTTCATAATATGTGTCGATAGCCGATCCATCAACAACATTACCATCAAGTATAGGTACCCCATACCTAGACTCAATGATATGCTTGATGAATTATATGGTTCCACTGTGTTTTCAAAAATAAATTTGTTAAGTGGTTATTATCATATTAGAATGCGAGAAGGAGACGAGTGGAAGATGACCTTTAAAACTGAAGGTGGACTTTATGAGTAGTTGGTTATGTCATTCGGATTATCTAATGCTCTGAGTACCTTCATGAGACTTATGAACGAGGTTCTTCATTCCTATATTGGTCGATTTGTTGTTATATATTTCGACGATATCTTTGTTTATAGCAGGAATGAAGAGGAACATCAATCTCATTTGAAGCAAGTCTTTGAAGTCTTGAGAGAACAAAAACTC
This sequence comes from Syzygium syzygioides, assembly GCA_031216285.1. Lineage (NCBI taxonomy): Eukaryota > Viridiplantae > Streptophyta > Magnoliopsida > Myrtales > Myrtaceae > Syzygium > Syzygium syzygioides. Next base: position 25,604,816 of record CM062248.1, on the reverse strand, counting down.
TATGCTATAATGGAGAAATGCCAATTCTTCTCTTCAAGCATCGTATTCCCTGGGTATGTTGTGTCCAAAGATGGAATCTCCGTCGATCAATCCAAGGTGGAAGCCATGAAAACATGGCCGGATCCAAAGTCCATTTCTGATGTAAGAAGTTTTCATGGACTTGTTTCACTATATCAGAGATTTGTGAAGAATTTCAGCACAATCATGGCTCCTCTCACCAGATGCATGAAGAAGGGTTCTTTTGAATGGACAAAGACTGCTCACAACGCTTTTGAAATGATCAAACAGAAACTTTGTGAGTCCTCTATTCTTTCCTCATTTCGATAAAGTATTTGAAGTTGAGTGTGATGCAAGCGGAGTTGGCATTGGGGCTGTTCTTATCCAAGAGCAAAAGCCTTTGGCAAATTTCAGTGAGAAGTTGACTGATTCTAAGAAGAATTATTCAACTTATGATAAAGAGTTCTATGCCATTATTAGAGCTCTTGATCATTAGAGTCATTACTTGAGGCCAAAACAATTTATTCTTCATTTTGATCATGAGACTCTCAAGTTTATTAGCGGCCAACGCAAACTCAACTCGAGACATGTCAAATGGGTAGAATTTCTTCAATCCTTTTCTTTTGTCTCAAAGTATAAACCGGGCCACCCAAATATTGTAGCGGATGCTTTATCAATGAGATGTTCTATGCTTACTTTTTTGGATTCTAGGATGCTTGGTTTTCAATCAATGAAGGATCTATATTCTGAAGACCCGGAATTCTTTTACATCATCGATGAATGTAAAAAGGGAGTTCAAGGCATTTATTCTATCTAGGATGGATTTCTTTTCAAAGGAAATCGATAATGTGTGCCAAAGAGTTCCTTTAGAGAGTTATTGATTCGTGAAGTGCATGGTAGAGCTTTGGCTTATCACGGTATAAACAAAACTCTTAAGGTTCTTTAAGAACATTTCCATTGGCCAAAGATGAATAAAGACATGCATGCTATCATCTCGAGGGGTACAACTTGTCAAATAGCCAATCGTCATTTTCATCAAGGGTTGTACACTCTTCCAGTTCCATTACAACCATGGGAGGAGGTGAGTATGGACTTTATTGTCGCTCTTCCAAGAACTCAAAGGGGAAAAGATGACATTATGATGGTCGTTGATCAGTTTTCTAAGATTGCTCATTTGTTCCATGTCATAAAACGGATGATGCCTCTCATGTGGCTTAACTATATTTCAAGGGGATCATTCGCCTTCATGGAGTACCGAAGACCATTGTGTCGGATCGTGACTCTAACTTCTTGAGTTATTTCTGGAAGACTATGGAGAATGCTAGGTACGCGGCTCTTATTCAGCACCACTTGTCATCCTCAAACCGATGACCAAACGGAGGTAACCAATCGTACCCTCACTACTCTTCTTCGAGGAATGGTTAGTAAATCCTTGAAAGATTGGGATTTGAAACTTGCACTTGCTTAGTTTGCTTATAATTGATCACCGAGTTACACCACTGGTCGATCACCTTTTGAAGTTGTATATGGAATTAATCCTCTCACACCGATCAATTTGATTCCAATTCCATTAATAGCAAAGAACGAGCTGAATCGATGAAAAAGCTCCATGAGCAGATTCAATCCAAAATCGAAAAGGCTAATGAGTCTTATAAGAAGAAAGCTAATCAGCATCGGAAGAAGGCTCATTTTCCAACCGGGTGATCTTGTGTGGTCGCATTTGAGGAAAGAAAGGTTTATATCTCGTCAAAGGAACAAGCTCATGCTTAGAGCCGACGGTCCATTCAAAGTTCTTGAAAGAATCAGTGATAGCGCATACAAGATTGATCTTCCTAGAGATTTCAGCGTTTTAGCAACTTTCAATGTGGGAGACCTTTCTCCTTATTTGGAAGATGAAGATTTCTAAGATTTGAGGACAAATCTCAAACAACCTAGGGAGAATGATGCTGGAGCAATCAACCTAAGTCCATCGATAAAATCGACACCATCAATGCTCATTCAACCTATGGTAGACATCAGTCATAATCTGCTTCGATGGATCATCAATAAGGAGGCTATCAATTAAAGAAGTTGTCAATTCTTCTTTAGCCACTCGAATATTCAATATCATTTCACTAAGATTAATACTAATTTCAATGGGGAATGATAGCATATCGATGGGAGGTTGTTCCAAGCAATTTCCTATGACATTCGATGATTTATTGAGGTGCATATCCTTTAGTCAAGGCAGGAGCACGAATTTTGGGAGATAAATTTCAAGGCTCAAAATTTCAAGTCTCCATGTGTCATATATGCATTTCTAAGTTCCTAGGTCTTAATTATCTTGTGAGTCTCAAGAGTCAAAGTCCTTAGTTCCTAGGTATTTAATATTTTCTAGTTCCTAAGTCCTTAAATTGTTGGATAATTCCCATGTCTTTGAATGTTTGGTTATTTCTTATGCCGTAGTTCCCTTATAAATAGAGAAGGGTCCTCCATTGTAATTCAGCTGATTTTGAACGAGAATACAAAGAGATTTTCCTCTGTTTGAGCGATTATCTTTGGAAAGTAGATAACTCCTAATTCTGATTTCTTTATCCTTAAAGAGTGGATTACTCCTCAGTGGTGAACCAAAAAGCACTTTATCCTCAACTGGTAGTTTACCTTTAAGCCCTGGTGGTGAGCTTCTCTTATCTCGAAGTCGTTTAACCTTGACCGGTGGCTTGTCCTTTAAGCCTCAATGATGAACTTCATCAATCCCAATGTTCATTCTCGGTTGGTGACTCATCCTTTATACCTTGATGTCGATCATAACCATCCTTTGGTTTCATTTTACCCTTAGATAATTATTCCGCAAACACACTCCCATCCATATACATAATCACCAAAACCTCATTTCTGGAATCACTCACCCACGCACACATCATAAAGCTTTGGGCCTGTCGATGCTTAGAAACCAAAGTGTGCTCCAGCATTTCCTTGGTGTTAACACAAGTCTGAGCATTGGTGGCTGAAACAGGTGGTGGAGAACACGAAATAGGGGTGAGAGGACATGCCCACTTACACCATGGATGTAAGCCAGCAGAGATACGCGGCATAGCTACATAGACTTGAGATGGAGAAGTAAATAGATTTACCACAGGAGAGAGAGAGAGAGAGAGAGAGAGAGAGAGAGAGAGAGAGATCCAATTGGTCATAACTACACGTCAATTAAATTATCCACAACACCTAATCTTGCCTCGAGTTACCCTTCCACGATAACATAGCAAATATGCAAAGGTTCTGTATTCTCAATATCATACATGAATGCTTTTAGCAGAACAAGTCATTCAGAATAGCTCAACCCCGCAGTGAATACTTCTTCCCTGAGAAAGCCTGGAACTTTGGCTCTTCCTTTGGAGGTTGCTCTTGTTTAGCATCTTTTGGAGCTTCCTGCAGGTTTGAGGGCAAAAGACTAATGTGAGTAGGCATCATCATCATGGTCTCTCTCTTTCCCCCTCTCCCTCAGAACAAGAGCATATGTATAAATGGTGAGAAGCAATACCTTTTGCTTCTCTTTTGGAGTACGGTTGGCATTTGATCCAAAAACAAGCTTTCCTTGAGTTTGGCGTGCCAATTGTGAAGTAGATGCTGCAGATGGGGTTCCTTTGCCATTAGTAACAGCAGATTGCTTGCCTACGGAAACACTTGTGGAAGCAGGCATGAGGGGATTCTTCGATGGTTTTCCATCCAGGCGTCTACCTACTCCAGTGAATGGGTTAAACTTTGGTTCATCCTCAGCAGGACCCTCTTCAACTGAAAGCATAGAGGAAAAGCAATCTTAGTTATGGCAGATATTAGTTGAACGCACTGCTGGCATTTCCTTCTATTTGATCTATAAATAGAAACTGATGGGGGAACAACTGTGGAAACTTGTCCAAGACTCACTCTAAAAAAACTATAAAGAAAGACGATCCAAGGATTTTATACTCTTTATTAGAAGCCGACTAGGCAATGGGTATCTTATACAATAGCATGTTGGCTAAATCCTTTTTGCGAAGTGAAGAGACAGCTATTTCAGCCAAGGTGATATCTCCAAGACTTTTTTAACCCTGTCACTAATGTCTATGCCAGTACATTAATCTCAAAGATTAAAAATAGTTGATTCTATCCAACACCAACTACCTCAAGAAAGGTACCAGAAAGGCTGACCCATGTCCTGACAATAAAAGAGAGAATGAAGATGGAGTGTGCGGGAAAAGACATACCCTGTGCCAGTCCCTTGCTTGGAGCAGGTGCTACAGGCCTTTCAGGTTCTTTGTAATCCAACGGAGGTGCAAAATCAACCTCACAGTCTGTCTCAATTATACTTATGGCATGAGAAGGCTTTGTCTCTACGATATCAATATAGTACTTTTTGTTGTTATATGCCACCATGATACTATCCCCAGTGGTTAAGCAGGAATAATTCCTCAGAGTAGTCTCTAGGCTACACAATGCAAAACGAGAATGTAAACCACTAAAAGATTTTAACATTTCCAAAACATAACAATATCACATGTTCAAAGGAAATATATTATTCAGGACTGAGATAGTACATCTTCTTAGTCATAACGAATTAAAAACCCTTAAGTGCACCATCAAGACCATTCTTCCAGCAACTAACAAAAACTCCACATAATATTCTTCTAAGTGAGTGTGCGTACATGATCCAAACTGTCTAAACTACTAATCTCACCCCGTGTGGATAAGTAGATCCACAACTTTATGTGAACAGACCAAGCATCTACTTAATCATCAAAAAATTAGATGCACACCTCTTGCATCATAAGACAGTCTGATAAAAAAACTACAATCATATATTGCATTAATAAAAAAAATGAGGAAACTTCCAATAGAGTGCCTGGAAATGAAGGACAGTAGGACTGGCAATTGTACAATAGAGTAGGTTCATGAATAAGAAAGCAGTCTGGAAGAAGATTGCCAAAGTCATAAAGTTCCTAAAACGGAAGAGAAGGAAAAAGGAAGCTTGATTGTTGTGACTTCTCCTAAAAATTATGAACGCAAAAAGATGGTGGAACTCAGACAGAAACTAAAAATAATCATGTTTTCGGTCAAACTACCTGAAAATCATTTCATATCCTTCAATCACGGAACTTTATAACCTTTCAAGATTTTTTGTTTCTCTTCAGTTCCACTGTCCCATAATACATAAAAATGTTTCTCACCTTTTTTCTAGTGAATATCCAATAAAAAACTTCAAATACTCTGTTTTCAACTCGCCCTTAATTTTTTCAACACAGCAGCAGCAAGCATACCAATTCAGCGGTAGTTAGCCTGATACATCAGGCATCCTCCAGTAAAAAATTCAGTCAGTAAGAACATTCATACAATAGAAAGAAGATACTGAAAAAAATCCATATTCTGTCCATTACCAAAAAGGAAGCAGTGGCAACCATGTATGAATAAACTGGAAGTAAGACATATTAACTAACATTGCTTTTGGGTTGGAAATATCCAAAAAGTCCTTTGTGTGGGGTTGCAGTTTAACGTATGTTCCCTTTGGAAGAGTTACATTTTTCACTTGGACAAAATCTCCTTCTTGCAAGAGCAGGTTCTCCATCATCTAGATCAAATAAATGAACCAGAAAAAAGAAAGATTAAGCAGATAATGGAATCTGTAATCAAATAACAACGGCGAATTAAAACAAAGAAAAAGAGGATTCTACCCAATATGGCATGTATATCATCCCTTCTTCAGCAATAAACTCGAGAACACCACAATGAGATTCCCGTTCAGCAGCATTATTTCTCAGCTCAAACAACATTGGATAATCAATATGCAGGGATGCTGTAACAACGTGTCAGATGAGATTCCCATGATATGATACGGCCAAAACCAAGAGAAGAATACACACAACTAGTAAGACAGCAAACCTAGGCGATCAAGGGCAGACGGAGGCATTATAACTGTGAAAGAAGAAGAAGGAAAGGTATCATCAGAAAAATGAGTAAAAAAGAGAAACAACTTTCATCTCACAGGTCGTGAATGTAGATAAACTTACTTTTGTCACCACTTTCAATTTGTGGCTGCAAATCAAAGAAAAATCATAATTTAACTCTCACTAACATATAACATAAAAAGAAGAAACTGAAAAAAAAAAAAAACAGTCGGCGAGAAAGAAAAAAAGTTCCAGGATCTACATGGGAGCAGAACCTTGAACCAGCAGGGCAAATTGTCAGTCTGATTCCAAGGAATCAACAACTGACTCTGACATTTTAATTTCCAGGTTACGACAATGGAATCACCTCATCTAGATCACACTAGGTTCAGTTTCCTACTTCTCCCTTCCCCACATATCTATCAATAAAAATTGCATAATCCGAATCTTCAAAATCATTCACATACACTATATTCTATTTATTGAAAAAAAAACACAATTTAATCACTGTAATGTTTGCAACAAATAGAAGGGAGTCCTGACCTTTTCAATGAACGATGCAGGGTAACAACGATATGTCTGCTCAAATGATGTCCCGTGATATCCATATCCACCAAAATACTGGTTATACAATCAGAAGAAAATTTTACTGTCATACCCAGATCTCAATGTAAAGCATAAACAGAACCATTGACTCATCAAAAACCAGAAACCATGACATACAACCCCACCATCTGAAGACACAGAATGTTGAAGGAAGAGCAAGCTACCAGATTCCTAAGAATCAATACTCTTTATATGAGGACACAGAGATTAGTATCAGGGAAGTAACAGATTCAACAAGATCCTGCATAGCAAAGATTATCTCTGTCATAGACTTTAGGAAAATGACATCAGTTCCTTTATCCACTTTATATAGCTTTTGTTTTCATAGCTCTTGTCTAGTGACCACTTAATTTTCTTGTTTTTCTCTATTCAGTCTAGTACCCTCCTAACCCTTCCTCTCCCTCTCCTGTCCCCCACCAACCCCCCACCCCCTCTTTTTTTTTCTCTTCAAAAGGTAAGACAGGGAGGGATTAGTCTCTGACTAAGGTACAGCAGTTGAACTTACTATAAGACTAACCCAGAAGTACACTCTTTCAATTCATTCGTAACTATCATAAATACTTTAGTAGTTCCAGATTACCCCGAAAAGAATGAATTCAGTAGTTTTGCACGTTTACAACAGGGACAATATACGTCTCTAAAGCAAATAAACATGCTACCCCAGCCAACTCACCAACCATGAATATTAGACCAACGAAACTTACCATCTTGTGCAGCTTTTAAGACTGTTGCACAAAGTAGTGAGAACCTTCAAGCACACCTACAAGATAAAACGCTACAAAGCTCCAATAATAGCCCAAAAAAACTGGGAAGTTCATCAGGAAACTGTAAATCAACTCGGACAAATAATTACGGCGTTAGCATCAATTACTAAGGACATGGAAGAAATTCAAATAATTCCAGAATTCGTATCCTAGAAAATTTTCTTTCTTCTATGCCAGCAGCCATGTGGAGAGAGACATCATCTGTACCCTCAAACTAATTGAAGCCAAAAATCCACAAAATTGAACACCCCAACTACCCAAAGACCTAACTATCCAAATTCGCTCGTACCAAAGTCTCAATCCTTCGATTCAATACCCCCAAAAACCACAATCATAACCAATGCCCCTACATTCGCAACCTCGCGCGCGCACCTCGACCGCGCGAACTCGGCGCCCACAACATACAAGCAAAGCAAGCAGGATCGCTCGAGTCGCAGCAGCCATCTCATCCGATCATCGATCAATCACGGCACGACATACGAGGAACGACGAGGAACACGAAGGAATTCAGACAATTGCGGTCGTTCTCGGCGAACAAGAATCACATCGACAGCGCCGATTTTTAGGAACCGACAGATCGCGCCTACCGTACGGGGGGCGGTGGAGAGACGGAGAGAGAGATCGGAGCTCCGTCGGAGGATCTGTTTGCTTGTTCAAGTGGAGAAGAAGGAGAGATAAATAAATAGGATTGGGGAAAGTGCGAGGAGGGGAGAGAGAGGATGAAAACGGATACGCTGTTTCGGGTCGGGTAGAAACCGATGGGGGTTAAAAGTAGGGGAGGGAGAGAATGAAAACGGATCCGCTGTTTCGGGTCGGGTAGAAACCGATGGGGGTAAAAGTTGGGGGGGCCCAAACGGTGCGTTCTGCGTATTGCGGACGCCACGTCGCTATCGGCCACTTAGCTTGGACTTGGGCTCGAACTTATGGGCCGGGCCAAGCTACAATTGGGCCGAGAGACAACGAGGACGAAAGGATGGTAACGGCGCCGTTACTTTCGAGGGGAAGACCGAGGATTTTCCACCGCCCGTTCCGTTCGCTGCAAGCGACAACCGGGAACCGTCAAGCATTAATTCTTTGTATTTTTTTGGTCAAACATTCAAGCATTAATT